>JANTQE010000020.1:251788-722083 GCA_032988195.1 Arachnomyces sp. PD_36 | reverse complement strand
CTTTGTTTTCTTTAGTTTAAAGCGCACTCAAATGACACAAGTGTTTTTTCACTTCATAGTACTTGAGTTAGATCATAACAGTATGTAAACTTGTTCATTATAATAATGAGTTTTTTTACTTGCGATACTTGTCACGTTTTAAAAACTCGTTGAAAACATATGTATTTTAAAAGAGTTAAAATAAGTAATGTACTCGTTGTGTTAATTTGCACAAAATTTGCATGTTTATGAGTTATGTAATTTTTTATTCAATGAATAAATGCATTAACAAAGCATCGTAAATCTCGAAATCTGATTTCACGAAACGTATAATAAATTTTCATAAATTCATTTATTACGTTGATTTAGTTGAATTTAACTTGAATACTCAACGTAAGAAATTGCGTAACTTAATCAATAATTTTGTAAAACAATTTCAAAGAAATCAGTTTGCGAAAATTGCAATGAAATTTTAACTCTCTGAAATTGTGCATAAAAAAACATTACAAAATGTGTTAAATTAATAATTAATAAACGAATTTGACGTCAATTTTGAAAAGACATCACGCTTCAACAAAAAAGAAATCTCAAATGAAATTGAGATTATTAAAATCTCTCGAGTCAATTCTCTTAAATTTAAGAGTGATATTTTAGTTTTTGAATATCAATTTTTAATTGTTGATCACTTTGTCTGATTCATTTCGTTCAGTCTCGATGAGTCTTATATTGAAAACAATTTCGCGTCTTAAATGCGCAATTTAATTAATTTTTGTAAAATCGATGACGTTGATTGTTTTTTAAGTGCAAAGAAATTATCAATGAAAATTGATTTTTCATTTTTTATGATTATTTCGTGTTACGACTTTCGAGTCTTTTTTTTTAATTTAAGTAAGAGATGTTATTTTAGCTCGCAATATTTGTTTCATTTAAACACAGATAATTCTCTTTTTGAGTAAAATTTTGCGTTAAAAAAAATCTTATTTTTGAGTTAAAACATGAGATAAATTGCAATTTGTTTATTAACATTTTCTCGATTAACTTAATCGTGATTAAGTGAATTATTGAAATTGAAATTTCAAACTTGTAAAAGATAATGAAGCAAAATTAAGTTATTTAAATCGTTGAAAGATGAGATGAAATTGCGATAAGATAAAAAAAAAAAATTTTTTTCATTTGATTTTTCAAAAAATATTGTTGAGTCGACAATCTCGAAAGTGAAAAGTGAGTGAAATTATTGAAACTTTATGTTTCGAAAATTTTCAATGAAAGAGATTTCGAGTTCTCATATAAGAAGAAGAATGAAATCTTAAAAAAAAACAAAAAAATGAAAAAAATGAAAAAAAAATAAAAAAATTTCTTGTTTTAAAACGTTTTTGTCGTATTTTCGAGCGTTTTTTTATAATTTTTTTATTTTTGAACATTTTTTCGTTTTCGAGCATTTTTTTTATTATGTGTTTTCAAGCTTTTAATTTCGTCTTTTTGAGCGTTAATAGCTGATGTTTTCGAGTAAATGAAAATTTTTTTTTTCATTTTTAATTATTTCTGTTTATCAACATCATAGATTTCTTTAAATCATTATTAAAAACTTTTCTTTTAAAAAAAAAATTCGTAATGAAAGAGTATCTCAATAATGTGATTATTTAATGCATGTACATCATTTTTTTCGCGATAATTTTGACACTCTTTTTTGTTTAAAAAATATGTTCAATGTTTTAACATTTTTCATGTATTCAACAGATTTTCATGAGTTCTTTTATGATTTTTAATCGAGTCAGCGAATAAAATATTCTGTTTTACGATAATGTGTTCAATTTTAAAGAATTTCTTTAACATAATATTTTGAATTGTTATTAATGATTTTAAAATCAAGCGACGATGACGCGTTTTCTTTATTATTATAATGTTTCAATAAATTTATATGAAATACAAAGTGTATCATGCGAAATCGCGATAATAAACAAAATTTGTACGTTTATGTGTCTCATTTAAATATTATTTTAAAAAAATCTGTATATTTATAATCAAGTTTTCGAAATGAATAAAGCATTTGCATGTTGATTATTTTAATTAAAATTTTATCGTTAACATTAAATTTTTAAAAAATATGATTTTTGTCATGATATTTCTTTTAATTTACGTGAGCAATTTTTAACTTGATAATAAATTTCGCGTACACATTTTGCAAACGTTGTGCGTGATTAACTGCAATTTAAATATGAAAATGCTCAAAACTGAATTTCACGTCAACTTAAAAATCTGATTTATAACTCATTAAAGTTATTGTCAAAGATTATTTTATAACGTTATATTGAAAATTGTTATATATGAATTACGTCATAAATATTCATTGAACTTAATCATCTTAATTATAATTCGTGTAATAACGTAAATAATGCTCAAGCATTTGATTTTAACGTTTCATTTGCTCATTTGTTTGCAAGTGATACGCAGTAAAAACACGTTTGCGAACATTTAAAAAGAAATATAAACTTGATTAAAATTTATTTATAAAGAGAGATTCATAATTAAAAATTAAGTTTTTGAGCGTGTTGTATGCGATAAAAAAGCGCTTGTAAAGTAATTTTGTAAGATTTTTCGCAAGAATATCTTTATTGCAAGAAAAATATCATGCGTATTTGATGAAAACATTAATCATAATTAAAATAGAATTATATATATGATCATGTCAATGACAAAATGATAATTCAGTAACAAAATTTAAAATAATCACATCAATTAAAGTTGTTAATTTAAAAATAATTTCTAGTTCGTCATAAGATTTGTGTTTGCGTATCTTAATTCGTTAACAAAAATCGCAAATATTGCAATACGATTTAATATTCTTAACTATATCATGTTAATAGTATTTATTACGAATGATTTCGTTTATACGTTTTATTTCGAAATGACTCTCTTGCGAGTCATCGTGATTTAATCGCAAAATTTTCGTTATAAACACGAAATGTGATGAAATGTACACGTGATTATTGTATAATAACAACTTTTCTGATAATATTAATCAAATAAAATTTTTAATCATTACTATGTCTTTCTTTTGTATTTCAGAAATGCGATTTTGAAATTATTTATTTATTGTTTGAAATAATTTAACATGTTGAACAAACGAGAATAAAATCGATTTGTATGTTGATTTTGAAACACTGATAACGTTAACTCTGTTTCGTGACACGAGATAATTAATGATTTTTTTAATGTTTACGAATAAATTTTGTGTTGTTTGTCTCATTGCGCATTAATGCAATAAGCGACTTGCGTCAATAACGTTTTTTCAACGACGTTATAAGCTCGAACGCTAACTAACAAGAAAGTTTCTTTTTTGAAAAGATTTTCAAATTTTCAACTCTCTTAAATTTCATGTCGTAACTTTTGTTGCAAAATAAATAATAATGTCTTATTATAAAAGAAATTCATATAATTTGCGCATCAACTTGACGTGTTTGCGAAATTGTTTTTGTTTATTCAATACAAAAATACGAAATTATAAACGCTCAGAACTTTTACTTAATATGTTTAATATCTGTTCAATTTTTTAATTAACATAAAGTATTGAAAATTGACATGATTAAACAACATCTCTATTAAATATTTAAAACTTTCAAGATAGTGTTTTTAGTGTTTGAAAATTGCGACAATAATGAGCAATTCAAAATCATGAATTTCATAGTGCATTTTAATTTTTTACAATTTGCGCGATCAAAAAATTACTGAATGTCAAATGTCATCGTTGTGCAATTGAAATAAAATAATAATGATAATTATGTTAAAAATGTCTGACTTTATACATATTCACTTATCTGAGTTAAAATAAACAAATAAAGATACTTTAATGAATTTAAGCTTTAATTTTTTAAAAATACAAATTGTTTTGTTAATAAGCGTTCATGACAATTTTTTTTTTTTTTTTATCATTCTTGATGAGATCATGTAACGATGCGATAATGCGAGAGTAATTTTTTATAAATTTGCGATAGAAATTCGCAAATTTCAAAAAGAATAATATTTTCTTAACGTTTTTGAGTAACGATCATTTTAAAATGATGTTAATTCAATTAAGTTTCATCTCTATACTCTCGAGTTCGATGACGTAATTAAGATAAAAAATTTTTATGATTGAAAATTCATCTTTACTTTGTTTTACAAAAAATTTAATATCACGAAAACATTGAAATACAGTTAAAACGTGTGTTTGATACTTCTTTTCAATTTTGAAATAAATGAGAATATCATTTAAATAAACGACGCAACAAACGTTTAATAAATCGCACAAAACGTTGTTTATAAAGACTTAAAACGTTGTTAACGCGTTTACGAAATTAAAAAACATGACTTGATATTCATAATGTTTATATCACGTACAAAAAACAATAAATCAATGATCGAATTTCTTAATAATTATACGATAATAAACGTCTCGAAAATCAAGTTTAATAAAAATACTAGCATTGAAAAGACGATTCAAGATGTCACTCAATAAAAATAGCGAATATTGATTTTTAATAATGATATTATTAACATCTCGATAATTTATACAAAAACATAATTCATTGTTCTTTTTTGACGCAAAGAGCATTAATGTTTTAGTAAAACTTTTAAACTTTTGAATTCATTTTTTACTGATGACTTTCTTTATATATTTGCGAAGTTTTTTAAATTTCATTAATGATTGATTATATATCGATTGAAAAGATAATATGATTTTTTTTTTTAAATCAATACTATGTTCAGCATTTATCGAGATTTTAATAATTAATGTTTTTAAAAAAAAATTAACACATGATTTGATATATTCTGATAAAATTGTTTAATTAACATCACAAAATACTTTTTTCACAATATCAAAACGCGTTTTAAACGCACAATTTGTTGAAAGTTTCGTGCTGTTTTCTCGAATGTTCTTCAAAACAAGAGTGTAAATTAAAATCTTAATTAAAACTTCATTTATAATCATATTCGCGTCAATCAGCTTGATCTGTGATTTTTTAATCAATATCGATAATGTTAATTTGAAGTTTCAATCATTTCTTTGTCAGTCTATATCGAGATTCATATTTTTTAATTAAAAAAAGCTCAGAATAAAATCATACTCTTGAATTTTTATTGTTTTGTAATGTAAGAACTGATTTCGTGATATATTAATGACTTCAATAACACGAATATCACATATTTTGCAATCAAAAAAGCGTATAATATAATCATTTAAAATTTTAATCATTTTGAAACGAACTTTAATGAAGAGAAAATAATGCTGAATTAATTAAATTTAATGAACGAAATTATTCTCGATATTGAAGTTCATTAAAGCAAACGTTTTGATCGAATTCTTGAGAAATTGAACTTCGATTTCGATAATTAATGAAAGTGTTTGTCGCGAGAATTTAAAACTCAAAATTGCAACAACTTTTACAATTTCGATTAATCTTTTTTCGAATTCTTTTTATTTTTATTTTTAAAATTTTTATTCTTTTCGCGTTTTGTTTTGCATTCGAACGTATTATGTGTACTAATGTTATGATAAAAACATTATTTGTTGTTTTTATTATTATCATTATTATTCGACGACGCATTTTTCTTGCGTTTTGCGCGATTTTTGCGATTTTTTTTGTTTTTATTATTCGATTTTTTGTTTTTATTTTTGTTTTTATTCTTGTTCGAAGATTTATTTTTGAACTTGAAGACATGCTCACGATCAAGAACATTAATTTTCGTTATAAAAATGCGTTTTAAAAATTTTTGATAATTCATGTTTTCATATTTATTTACGAATTTTTTGAATTTAGATCGCATTTTTGATAAGATTTTTATGTAAATTTGCATTTTACGTTGATCATTCGAATAAGTAATTAACAAATGATTTTTTAAATTCTTTAAATACGCGACAAAATTGTTAACAGATTGATTTTTTTTTGTTTACATTCGTCATATTTGAGCTTTGAATCACAAATTACGCGTTTGAAATTCATGATTAATTATTTTAATCACTGTTTGAACTCTTCTCATGTTAAAAAATTTAAAAGATTCTCGCTATAATTTTGTTATTTTGTTTGAAGTTTAATGTTTAAATGTTGAGCAATTTTTAAAATCTTGCAATAATCACAATTGTTAAAATAATCAAAGTGATATTGATAAAAAATATTGAATTAAGTTATAAACTTTTTTCATTCATTCATATCATTCGCTTTGAATTTTTTATCAAATTTACAAGTGAAAGTTTTAATTATATTCAAATTTTCGAGCTTTTTGTGTCATTTGCGTATGTTTAAACTTTTAAAGTTGCGATTTTAATTAATGTTTAACATGTTGAACATGCTGTGACAATTAATTTTTGTGTCATTAAATTTAAAATTTTCAATTTTTGAAAAGTTTATGCGTTTTAAGACGACTTAACTTTGACATTTCTATTGAGCGATCTCGAGTTTCGCAATTCTCTGTTGTATGAAACGAAAATTTTCGATTTTTTTTAAATGTTTAAAATATTTTTGAATTTTTTTGATTCTTTTATCAAGATTTGTAGTAAACAGAGTTTTAGAATTTTCTTAATTAATATTCTTTACTCTTTCAGTTTAATTGAGATCAGATTTTTTATTGCTTTGTAATAAATTCTCGACTTTTACGTTTTGAGTGTTTTTGTGATTACGAAAAAAGTATAACTTTTGCAAACTTAATAAGTTAATAATTTCGTTATTGAATATGATTGCTTTTTCGAATTAACGAATTATTTCTCTTTTAGAGCGATGAGAATTGTGAGAAAGTTTTTCAAACAAGAAATTAAAAATACGAGTTGAAACGATGAATCATTTTAAAAAAAACTGAAAACGCGTTTACATTAATAAAAATGCGATTTTGACATCATTGTGAATAAAAAATTATATTGAATGATAGTTAAATTCATCGCTAATCTTTTAAGAAAAATTAAAAATGAGAAAGTATTATATACAGTGAAATTATACAAGCGAGATATGAAATAATTTTAAATTTTAAATCATGTCATGAATCATCATAATCGTACTTTATACAAATAAATCGCGAAAACGCATTACACTTTTTTAATTGCAGAATATGTGATATTTATATTATTAATGTCATTAATATATCGCAAAATCAGTTCTTACATTATAAAACAATAAAAATTTAAAAGTATAATTTTATTTTAAGCTTTTTTTAACTAAAAGATATAAATCTCGATATAAATTAACAAAAAAATGACTGAAATTTTAAATCGACATTGTCAATATTAATTAAAAAATCACAAATCGAGCTGATTAACGCGAACACGATTACAAATAAAGTTTTAGTTAAGATTTTAGTTTACACTCTTGTTTTAAAAAACATTTAAAAAAATAACGCGAAATTTTCAGCAAATTGTGCGTTTGAAACGCGTTTTGATATTGTGAAAAAAATATTTTCTGATGTTAATTAAACAATTTTATCAAAATATATCAGATTATATGTTAATCTTTTTTCAAAAACATTAATTATTGAAATCTTGATAGATGTTGAATATAACATTAATTTAAAAAAAAAGATTATATCATCTTTTTAATTAATATATAATCAATCATCAATAAAACTTGAAAAATTTCGCAAATATGTAAAGAAAGTTATCAGTAAAAAATGAATTCAAAAATTTAAAAGTTTTGCTGAAATATTAATACTTTTTACGTTTAAAAAAAACGACGAATTGCATTTTTATATAAATTATCGAGACATTAATAACATCATTATTAAAAATCAATATTCGCTATCTTTATTAAATGACATTTTAAATTGTCTTTTTAATGCTAATATCTTTATTAAATTTGATTTTCGAGACGTCTATTATTGTATAATTATCAAGAAATTTAATTATTAATTTATTATTTTTCGTACATAATATGATCATGACAAGTATCGAGTCATGTTTTTTAATCTCGCAAACATGTCAGCAACGTTTTAAATTTTTATAAACAACATTTTGCACGATTTGTTAAACATTTACTGCGTTATTTATTTAAATGACATTTTCATTTATTTTAAAATCGAAAAAAAGCATTAAATGCACATTTTGACTGTACTTTAACGTTTTCATGATATTAAACTTTTCGTAAAACAAAGCAAGTGTGAATTTTTAATTATAAAAATTTTTTATCTCAATTACATCATCGAACTTGAGAGTATAGAGATGAAATTTAATCAAATTAATATTATTTTAAAATGATCGTTACTCAAAAACGTTAAGAAAATATTATTTTTTTTAAAATTTGTGAATTTTTATCGCAAATTCATAAAGAATTATTTTCGCATTGTCGCATCGTTACATGATCTCATTAAAAACGATGAAAAAAAAAAAAATTGATATAAACACTTATTAACAAAACAATTTGCGTCTTTGAAAAGTTAAAATTTAAATTTATCAAAGTGTCTTTACTTGTTCATTTTAATTTAAACAAGTAAATACGTATAAAGTTAAACGTTTTTAACACAACTATTGTTGTTATTTTATCTCAATTGCAAAATGATAACACTTGACATTCAGTAGTCTTTTGATCATGTAAATTACAAAAAATTAAAACACATTATGAAACTTATGATTTTAAATTACTCGTTATTGTCGCAATTTTCAAATATTGAAAACATTATTTTGAGAGTTTCAAATATTTAATAAAGATGTTATTTAATCGTGTCAATTTTCAATATTTTATGTCAATTAAAGAATTGAACAGAAGTTAAATACGTTAAATAAAAGTTTTAAATGTTTATAATTTCGTACTTTTGTATTGAGCAAGTAAAAACAATTTTATAAACGCGTTAAGTTGACGCGTAAACTATATGAATTTTTTTTATAATAAAATATTATTATTTATTTTGCAATAAAAGTTATGACATGAAATTTAAAAGAGTTAAAAATTTGAAAATCTTTTCAAAAAAATTTTTTTTTTATTAATTAACGTTCGAGCGCATGACATTGTTGAAAAAAACGTTATTAATGCAAATCACTTATTACATTAACGCGCAATAAAATAAACAATATAAAATTTACTTACAAACATTAAAAAAATTATTGATTATTTTGTGTCACAAAACAAAGTTAATGTTGTTATTGTTTCGAAATCAACATACAAATCGATTTTATTCTCATTTATTCAACATCTTAAATTATTTTAAACAACGAATAAATAATTTCAAAATCGCATTTTTGAAATATAAAAGAAAGACGTAATAGTGATTGAAAATTTTATTTGATTAATATTATCAAAAAAATTGTTATTATACAATAATCGCGCGTACATTTCATCACATCTCGCGTTTATAACGAAAATTTTGTAATTAAATCATGATGATTTGTAAAAAAGTCATTTCAAAATAAAGTGCACAAACGAAATTATTCGCGATAAATATTATTGACATGATATAATCAAAAATATTAAATTATATTGCAATATTTGCGATTTTTATCAACGAATCAAAATGCACAAATATAAATCTTATAACGAATTAAAAACTATTTTTAAATCAACGATTTCAATTAATATAATTATTTTAGATTTTATTATTGAATTATCATTTTATTATTGAAGTGATCATATATATGATTTTATTTTAATTATGATTGATGTTTTCATCAAATACACATGATATTTTTTTTGCAATGAAAATATTATTGCAAAAAATCTTGTAAAATTACTTTATAAGCGTTTTTTTATCGCATACAACACATTTAAGAACTTAATTTTTAATCGTGAATCTCTTTTTACAAATAAATTTTAATTAAGTTTATGCTTTTTTTTGAGTGTTTACAAACATTTTTTTACTGCGTATCACTCATAAACAGATAAACAAACGAAATATCAAAATTAAATGTTTAAATATTATTTACGCTATTACACGAATTACAATTAAAATGATTGAATTTAATAAATATTCATAACGTAATTTGTATATAACAATTTTAAACATAACATTATAAAGTAATTTTCGACAGTAACTTTAATGAATTATAAATCAAATTTTCAAGTCAATGTGAAATTCAGTTTTGAACATTTTCGCGTTCAAATTGTAATTAATCACGCATAACGTTTGCAAAATGTGCGCGCGAAACTTACTATTAAATTAAAAATTATTCACGCAAATTAAAAGAAATATCATGACAAGAATCATATCTTTCAAGAATTCAATATTGATGACAAAATTTTAATTAAAATAATTAACATGCAAATGCTTTATTTATTTTGAAAACTTGATCATAAATATACAGATTTTTTTAAAATAGTATTCAAATGAGACACGCAAACGTACAAACTTTATTTATTATTACGATTTCGCATGTTACACTTTGTATTTCATATAAATTTATTAAAGCATTATAATAATAGAGAAAACGCGTTATTGTCGCTCGATCTCAAAATCATTAATGATAATTCAGAATATTATGTTGAAAAAATTTTTTAAAATTGAACACATTATCGCAAAACAGAATATTTTGTTCGCTGATTCAATTGAAAATTACAAGAAAACTTATGAAAATTTGTTGAATATATGAAAAATGTTGAAGCATTGAACATATTTTTTAAATAAAAAAAAATGTTAAAATTATCATGAAAAAAATGACGTACACGTATTAAATAATCATATCATCAAAATACTCTTTTATTACAAATTTTTTTCTCAAAAGAAGAATTTTTAACAATGATTTAAAGAGATTTACAATGTTAACGAACAGAAATAATTGAGAGTGAAAAAAAATTTTCATTTGCTTGAAAACATCAACTATTAATGCTCAAAAGAACGAAATTAAAAGCTCAAAAATACACAGTAAAAAAAGTGCTCGAAAACAAAAAAATACTCGAAAATGAAAAAATCACGAAAAAATGCTCAAAAACATGATAAAAATACTTTAAAATAAGAAACTCTCTCATTTTTTTTTCATTTTTTTTATTTTCTTGTTTTTTTTTGAGACTTCATTTTTCTTTTCATATGAGAACTCGAAATTTTTCTCATCAAAAATTTTCGAAACATAAAATTTTAATAATTTCATTCATTTTTCATTTTCGAAATCGTCGACTCAACGATATTTTTTGAAAAGTCAGACGAAAAAAACTCTTTTTTTTTATTTCATCGCAACTTTTTCTCGTTTTTTAGTAATTTAAGTAATTCAATTTTACTTTATCATTTTTTGCGAGCTTGAAATTTCAATTTTAATAACTCACTCAATCACGATTAAATTAATTGAGAGAGTGTTAATGAACGAATCGCAATTCGTCTCACGCTTTAATTTAAAAATAAAATTTTTTTTGACACAAAGTCTCATTCAAAAAGAGAATCATTTGTGTTCGAATGAAACGAATATCGCGAATTAAAACAACATTTTTCACTTAAATTAAAAAAAAAAACGCGAGAGTCGTAACGCGAAACGATCACAAAGAATAAAAAATCAATCTTTATTAATAACTTTTTCGCATTTGAAGAGTAATTAACGTTATCAATCTCGCAAAAATCAATCGAGTTGCGTGTTTGAAACACAAAATCGTTTTCAATAAAAAACTCATCGAGATTAAATAAAACGAATTAAATGAAATGATTAACAGCTAAGAACTGATATTTAAAAATTGAAATATTATTTTTAAGCTTAAAAGAATTGATTTAAGAGATCTTGACAATCTTAATTTTATTTGAGATTTTCTTCTCATTAAAGCGCGATATTTTCTTAAAATCGACGTCAAATTCATTCATTAACTGTTAATTCAATACATTTTGTAGTGTTTTTTTATACATGATTTTAAAGAGTTGAGATTTCGTTGCAATTTTTTCAAGCTGATTTCTTTGAAATTGTTTCACAAAATTATTAATCAAGTTACACAACTTTTTACGCTGAGTACTCGAGTTAAATTCAACTAAATCAGCGTAATAAATGAATTTGCGAAAATTTATCACGCGTTTCACGAAATCAAATTTCGAGATTTACAATGTTTTATTAACGCATTTATTCATTAAATAAAAAATCACACAACTCATAAATATGCAAATTTTGTGCAAATCAACACAACAAATATATTGTTTATTTCGATTCTCTTAAAATACGCATGTTTTCAACGAGTTCTTAAAACGCGATAAGCATCGTAAACAAAAAAATTCATTATCATGATAAATGAGTTTACACGCATTCGTTGTTAGTATTGATAAAACTTCTTTAATTGCAAAGCAAACGTCAAAAACGATTAAATATTAAAATTAACATGTTTTAAATGCTCGCATACGAGTTATAAGAATTTCGAAAAACATATAATAAAAAAACTTTTATTAAAAATTTCAACATCTTGCATAGCAAGAACTGAGTGTAAAATAAAAAGATTCTTTTATAAAAAAAGTTCAATGCAGTAACTTCGTTAAATTTTTGCGAATTTCGATCAAAAAATAACGAAAATGTTGTAAAACAATCATTAATTGTTCACTTACTCAGTCATGATTCAGAACGAATCATCAAATAAAAAAAAAAAAAAGAAAAAGAAAGAAAGAAAAAAAAAAAAAAAATGTTAATGAAAATTTTTTTTGTTTTTGTTATAATAGAATCACGTCGACGTTATTGCGTGATAATCTCATTAAAACAGAAATTAAACATGTTAATGTTTTATCAAAATTTTTAATTATCAAAACATCGATTTCTGACTCATTAAAATAATAAATAAATATCAATCATCATTTTTTTAAAATTTTTTTTTTATTATTTTATTTTTTGCTTATTTTCTTTTTTTATTTATTCACTATTCTTTTATTTCTATTTTATTTCATTTTTTATTTTTTTATCACTGCAAAAATGCAACTTTGCTCATTTAATAGCGTCTTATAAGTACTTAATTATCGCGTTAAGTCGCTGAAAACAATTTTTTTAAAAAAAGAAACAACTGTAATGCGTTTTCACAATTTATTTATATAAAGTACGATCATGACAATTTATAATATGATTTAAAGCTTAAAATTATTTCATATCTCGCTCGTACAATTTTGTTGTATATAATATTCTCTTATCTTTAATTTTTTTTAGAAAATCAGCGATAAATTTAGTTATTATTCAATATAATTTTTTACTCAAGATGACGTTAAAATCGTATTTTTATTAGTGTAAACGTGTTTTCAGTCTTTTTCAAAATGATTCATCATTTCAGCTCGTATTTTCTATCTCTCTCTTGAAGAATTTTCTCACATTTGTATGATATGTTTATCTCAAAAAATGATAATTTAAAAAGATATTTCATGATTTTTTTATATGCACAAATGATCATCATGTTATTCTTATCATAATGTCATTTTTAAATATAATTTTAAAAAATAATTAATCGATTTGTAAACGAGTCTCAATCAAGTGAGAAATATTTGTAATTCATTCGCATAATTGAATTTCGCTCAAATTTTAATGATACTTCTTCAAAATGTTGATCGCACGAATAAAAATAAAACTTTTATCGTTAAATCATTATACGAAATCAATCAACATTATTGAAATTACTGTGTAATTCTGACATTGTATATTTATCAAATTATTGACAATATTAAAGAAATGTTTGACTTTTTATAAATTTAGCTAATTGATTATCAATTAATTGAACATCAGTTATAAGTCAATTCGAAAACATTTACAAAATGTTAAATTTAATCAATTAATTTATTGAATAATTTTCACAATTTTATTAATCATGATTTTTGAAAGTTTATTTGATGAAAACGAAAAATGATTATGAAGTTCTTAAAATATATAAAAAAAATAAAAACAAATAATAATATTTACAAGAATCATTATTATAAATCGAGCTGAGCATTTCATAATTTGTGTGAAATCAAATTCTTGAAAATGATTAATATTTAATTGATTGTCAGTTATTCAAAAATTAATTAATAAACATTTAACAATTGATATAATACTAATCACAAATTATTTAATGAAAGTTTCGTTGAAATATAATCTTGCAAAATTCATTTTCAATTTGAACTTCATTCAAAAAAAGATTTTCTAATGTAAAAATATCAAGATTTGTAAATTTTCAAATCTCAATTTGAAAATGTGAATTCATATAGTAAACTTTATTGACACAATCGATATAAAAAGTATGAAAATCATTTATATTTTAATATTACAAATATTTAATAAATGATTATTAAACGTTTAGTCTTTCATATATTGACAGAATGAAATCGATAATTAAATTTAAATTGACAAGTTGACAGCTGATTAAAATCACAAACTTTATTCAAATTTAGCGAAAACTCACGAAGTAGCGTTCAATGAAAGCTAGATATTAAATGAGCAATTGTTTTTCAATTAATTGAAAGTCATTTGTAAATCAATTTGTAGACGTTTCGTTTTTCAACATCATTTTCGATTAAATTAATCGCATTTTTTCGACTCTTAAATTTTTCAAGAATTGTTTCAGACATAGTATCATGATAAAAGTTGCGAATATTTAAAAAAAGATATTTATAAATTTTTATTCTCAAACAATTATAAACATATTTTGTCATTTTCATGTGAAAAAATATATAATATACGTTTTGAGAACTTTTTTGTTTTTTTTTACTATATTGAGTCTATTGATTGAAAATTGATTAGTGAATGTCTTATAAATGACAAATAATTAATCATCAATTACTAACTTTTTAAATCATTGCTTTGATTTTCGCGAAAGATTTATTTTCGATATAAACAACATAAATATATTTATGTGAATGATTTGATAAATATTTCAATAAACAGTTGACGTATTCTAACTTCAAAGTTCGAATTAAATTTATTGTTGTCGTGATAAATGAAAAAATTTGATTATTTAATTTTTAATCGTTTATCAGTTGATTGACAAGTGTTTGAGAAACAATTAATAAATAATAAATATATTCAAATTTACGTTTGCAATTGCATCATTGTTTAACTCAATAAATGATCAAAACTGAAAATTTTATTATTCATTTTAAAGATGTGAAATGATAAAAGAAAGTAAGTAACAGAGAGAAAAGAATAAAAAAGAAAAAAGAAAAAAAATTTTAAAATTAAAATATCAAATTTTAATAATTATCAATTTAGCGCGTTTTATTTACTCGCATAAGCTCACGTTTTATTTAATAAAGAAAGATGCGCTCTCTTTATTTGTAATTTGAAATCTAATGCGAGAAAAACTCAAATTATCATTTTATTGCTCGAATGATTTAAATTAACTAGATTTTTGTTCATATAAACTTAAAGCATTACTTTTAAAAAAGTACATTGTTTTTATATGATAATATCTCAATTGCTCATATAATTTGAGACGTATATTTCAAAACTTTATTCTTAAGTCTCAGTTTCTTTCTCATCGTTTTTCAGCTCTGTTTTGAATTTTTCTTGAGAAGATTATCTCTTTTTCTAATAAAGAGATTAAGTACGACAGACGCTCTCGAAGAGAGAGATGAGAAGAATTGAGATTTAAAAAGAAACTCACTGAATTAAGTTGTTCGACTAATTAATTATTTTTCTTTTCAAGAGAGAGAGTGTGTATCTAGATGAGACGACTCAATGTCTTCTTGCTCAGATTAATAGCATTTTTCGTCTCTTTGATCTTTCGACGAAGATTCTTCTCTCTCTTCTTTCGAGAAGCAAGACTTCTCTTCATTTCGCAAGCTTCTTCTCTAGCGCTCGAATTTCTCTCTTCTCAGCTCTCTTTTTCTCAGCTGCTGATCTTCGATCAGAACTCGAGAAGATCGAAGTAGTCTCTCATTCTTCTGAAAGAGTCGTTAGTATCAACCTTCAATATTGATGTGATGTCGTATAGAGAAAACTCCCACCTCTCGCGTCTCACGAAGCGCCTTCCCCACCCCCCTCCCCAATCCTCTTAAAATTGGCCACCCGATCTTCCCGAGAAGATTTCCTATATTATATTAGTCACATGAGACCAGCCCAAGCAAAATAAATAAAGCATATAGAATCACTTACCAGTCGATAGATGGTGAGTGCCCAGGACTGCGGACCGGCTAGGGCTGGGCGGCGATGGGCGACAAAGTTTCTCAATCGTCTGAATTCATTAGTATCACTTATTATGTGACGTTACGAAAAACTATTACCCTTCTTACCTCTCTGAACTGCTTCCCCCCATGTGAGCCAACCACCCGGGACTTCTTCAATCCCCCTTTATTCTATAGATATATAAATCATATTAGCAACGTCATATCAACAGAATAAAAGAAATAAAGCACCCGGAATCGCTTACAATCGATGGGTGAGACCAGCGGACCGGTAGTTCCGCCCCGGCACCCCTAATCTCTCCACGGATTTTTCGTCATAGCACCAGAGAGACCACGGGCCCCGGGCCCATGTCTCGGCCTATGAGGCAGCGGGGAGGGATTTTTATCAAGATCTCTTTTACGAAATGCAACCTCTGTTTCCTTCACCGGCATTTGTAGGGCCTTCAGTGAAACAGGTCTGTGGGTCGAAAAGGCATTGAAGGATGGGTAGAAGCGTTATGAGCACCGGATTTTGATGAGAAAATGCTATCCAGTTTCTCTCTCAGTTGTCGTAGGCCACATTTATATAGTGTTCTGAACAACCTGTGACCCAGTCAGTGTTGTGGGCGCGATGTCGAAGAAAGTCTAAGTTCACGTAGGGACCATATGCAAGAAAGGGGTGGAATATGGGATACGATAGTACTTACCACTCATGGTGTTGGTGTTGGCGTAAGTGTTCCAACCACCACAAACGGGTTGGGCAACGACGCGGGCCGGAGATTCTTATCCGGCCCGCATCGTCTCACTCCCTCCGGGCGTTCCCACTGGGGAGAACGCAGGCTGCCCGAAGACAGAGACATCAGATGAGGGGTGTGAGGATGGACCTGCGGAGGATGTACGGGTAGTAGTTGGTTCTATTTTAATCAGCCTCTAAATATATGAGACAGTCATGAGCAACGATAGTACTTACTGGGCATGATGTTGGTGTTGGTATAAGTGTTCCAACCACTAAAAACGGGTTGATGATCTCTTTCGGAGAACAAAGGCTGCTTCACCCCCGATGCTGACTCCACATCCTTCATAAGGTGTAGCTGATTCTCAAGGGATTTCTTCTGTTCCTCCACGACTTCCACATTCTTTTGTATCTTACGAAGACATCGTAGTTCTATAGTTTGGTCTTTGTTCGTAGATTCCAGCTTCTTTATATGTGTCACTTGATCTGTTAACTCCCCACGCTGACCCCTGCCCAATAGCGGCAAAAGGAGACCAAGGAAGACGGACTCTTGAGGAGTCGAGTCCTTGGGTGAAAGAGGAAAGAAGAAAGAAACCGGTAAGTTGAAGGAAGTAAATAGCCCGTTGGTGATTGGGATTTCGTAGCGTCTAGTTCGTGGTGGATAAGGGAGATAATTGTTCGGTTTTTGAGAGGGAGTCTTGGGGGGTGCGTTTTTGTGGACTAGAACGACGAGGCGCTCGTTGTCGGCGTCGCCTTCGGCGAGAAAGAGAGAGCGTTTTGTTCCTCGAAGGGCCTATTTCTGCTTAAGGTTGCTCTTGCTTGAAGATTTCTTCGTGGACTTTTGTGAGTTCCGCACGGCACTCGTCAATGAGACCTTGAAGCTGCGTGACTTGGTCTGTCTTTTGGGCATCGAATGCCTCTTGGGCCTGTTATCCAGAGTTGCTAGTACACAAAGTACTATTCGATAATGCATGTAGAAATCTATACGAATCATACATCGTTGGCTCTTCTTGTCAAAGTTGAGACTCGCAGCCGCAAGCATAGGGACAGGGTGCGTGAGGATCGAGAGCGGCCAGCGCAGTCGCACATTTCCTATAGAAAGTTCTTATCGGAAGATAGAGAGCCTTCTTTCGTCATCTATCGCTCAGATTGAAGGCAACGTTCATCTGGAATTCATGGTATCCCGCTAGGATCGACTGGCTCATACTATAATTCTTCATAGGTTTATATGTTGCCTTGAATAGTATCTGTTATTTCTTGCTCTTCTTAGTACTCTCCTCACTGGACTTCACAAGAAAACACTTACCTGGCTAGAAATCCAGCAGAAAGCGATAACGTGTTCCGTAGAAGTAGGCAGATACCTCTCTCGCCGGAAATATAGTTCGAAGGAGCGAGTTGGACCTGATCGTGATCTAACATGTGACCACTTCCCTATAGAGAGACCAGTAGGTGTTTAGAGGCCTGCTCAACGGAAATACCAAGTGCCAGAAAGCTAGTATTTGTTATAAACGTATTGTCGTTCTAGCAATGATCACCTTGGGAAGGGCCCAAGGAGAATATATATATGGGAATAGAAAAGAAGTAGTTGATCGGGCATAAAAAGGGAGGCAGGGGTAGAGAGATGAGGAACGACACAGAGTTCAGGACATAAGAAAAGATGAATGATCCAGTTCACCGAGCCTGATCTTGATACGAAAAAACACGTTCAATATCAACCCTTTGTCTTAGGATAGCCCATACGGCAAAGCCATAAAACATGGTGGGAGAGACTACTGCGAGAGATAGAAGTAAGCAAGGCGAAACAGATGATATTATTCGATTAATTGGTGGTTCACCCATACTGACCCCAGGAACGAAGGTAGAAGCGCCTGAAATTTCAACAAAAAAGGGGTCATAGATCACATGACTATATATGCCAAGACAAACCCGTACCCTAACCTGTAATCCAATCGGGGCGTTGTCTTTAGGATGAGGATTCCGTCCGGTCCACGATAGCCTTTTCCGGATCGCTCTTTCCGCCGCGCTGCTCACTAGTAGCAGCTGCCAGGTCGTCATCATGGGCGGGGTCGAAACTGATTCCCAAATATTCCGGCCCCAAGAACGTGAGAAGGATAACGTAGGCGTACACACATCCCATGAAGATACATATCACTTTGCCATACTCGTAGCGCTTCTCGCCGTCCAGAGGCGGGAGAGGGAATCGTTCGCCTATAGTAGCTTCGATAGTCGAGGAGGCGGACGAGGCAAGATTACCTAATTGGTACGAGGTACCGACCACGAAAGTGCGGAAACCTCCTGGAGATAACTCCATTAAATGAACGGGAATTACCCCCCACGCTCCTTGCACGCAGGCCTGTTCGAAGAAGCTCGAGGCTATAACGCTGTCACTCGAGACAAAGCTGTATGGATAAAGCAGGGCGCCCCCGACGATGCTGACCACAATGATACTGAAGCGGCGGCCGAATATTTGACTTGAGTAACCGATTATTGTGCCCCCTGTCATAGCGCCTAGGTTCGCCACAACCTGTATGACGGTAACCTGCGTCTTTGATTTGCCGTATTGGTTCTCAAGCATGGTTGGGTATAAATCTTGGGATCCGTGGGACTAGTGGAAGAGTTAGTTGAGGCTGGATTGAAGAAGTTTCTATATCACGTGATATATACAACGTAGGTGGTCTGTGCGTTAAAATAGCGGCTACGCTAGTCAATTTTGGGAACTTTATAGGGCTTCAATATTGAAGCAAAAGTTTTGGCTCCAATCAACCAGCTTGCACGCACCACCACTTTCGCTGATAAGGGCACATGTTCTGCTCTTCTTATTTTGGACAATGGGGACTCACCATGAAGTTGAAACCAGCCATGAGAAGTACCATGTAGGTCAGGAGAAGCCAGTGCCGTTTCAAAGCAACCTTCCCCTCGGATATGAAGGTAGATGTGATATTGCCACTTTCCTCTCTAGCACGGACACGCTCTTGATAGGCCTGTGTTTCCGGCAGACAAAGTCGGAAGATGATGATTAAAACCGGCGGGCAAGCAGCGAACCAGTAAAATGGCCTCCAGCCGTGTGGTGTTGTGTCAACGAGGGCACGAGCAAATGCTGTGGCCAAAAGATACCCAAAGGCATATCCCTGCTGCAACATTCCGGAAAGAATACCGCGGGCTTCTTCCGGGCAGTCCTCTAATGCTGTTGCGGCCGCGTTTCCGTAGAGACCACCCATAGCAATGCCGAACAGGGCTCTAACACCTAGAAACTGTTCGTAGGTATAGCAGAACCCGGTACCCAGTTCCAGAACGATGAATAGGACGTTGTTGACAATAAATGGCCATTTTCTGCCATACCGATCCGCTGCAATACCAAATATGATGGAGCCCACAGAGCGAAGCATGAGAACCAGAGTAATTCCCCACGTGATGTCGGTATGGCTCTTATCGAATTCTTCCGACAGCGGTATAACTGTTAGAGACACGGTAAAGAAGTCAAAGGCATCCCAACTCCAGGCAAAAAATGCGACCTAATAACAAGATGAGCCATCTAGGTCGACGCTGGAGATATTGAGGGATGTAAGTACCAGGAAAAATAGCCATTGTTGCTTGTTGAGCAGACCAAGCACACGGATGGGGTTTGGTGCCTTGTTCATCGGTGGTTTCAGGGTTGGGAGACGCGTCGCAAGATATTTGCCGGCGCTCATCTTCGTTTCCGTCTCGCCGGTGCTCGGATCATTGGGGCCAGCGACATCCCCATGCGTCGTAGGTTTTTCGTCAGCCATTATGGGCAGGTGTGTAAGCGGTGACGCTTAATGGAGGAGGGTTTGTGACGCGAATCGTCGAAAACGGGGCATGGGGAAGGGAATGAAGAAAAGAAAAAGAATGGGAATTGGAGAAATAAATACGCGACCGAGCCACGAGGGAATAAAAATTAGATGGCGGGGTAAGCTAGAAGGTACCGAGCCAAAAGTTCAGCAGATCCACTGGAAATCCCTTTGAGAGCCAGCAGCGAGAGAGGGGAACCAAATCTTCATCGGCTCATTTTTGTGTTGTGATCGGAACACCCCGTGAGCAGCGCGCATATGGTACGACGTCATTTCGCCCACGCCAGCGACGCCACTGGAAGGTCGAGCTTCAGGGAAACCTGTGCTCAGTGCTTGGAAGGTAAGCCGACGCGCACAGAACAAGTGCTGACAGACATCCCCCCAAAATATGCAATCCTTCCATTTCCCTTCTGTGGAGGTTATGATCTTCGGCGGGCGAGGACAATTCAAAAGAGAGCTTCATTGCTCTTTTAGCCCCTATTTCATGAACAACTCCATAAAAATTCCGAAGAGTTCAGGAGAACCGAGCGCCGAGAAAATGATCGACCGCTAACTTTCCCCAAGAGTTCGCATCAGACGGAATGGCGCAGAGCCAGACTTTATTGATGATCATAATTGGCGAGTGGCATTACCACGCAGCTGAAAGATGCACGAAATGCTTGATGCATGACCGTGTGATCGCGACAGATGGCACGAGACAAGTTGATATAATCGACCCTCATCTCTATGCACAAAGGAACAACCCGCACCTCCATCGACGGAATTACCGTCGCAGAATCGTGCGAAGACGTCAAGATAGACAACAAAACAAGAGTATGCCAAGAACACACCAAGAACACGCCAAGCCGGCATAAGCTTTCATAAGCTTTTCATAAAGGTGGGGCAAGCGTCTCAACCAATCCAGAAAAAGAAACTTCCGACGGTTCAATTGCCGAGTCGATGCCGAATCGCTCGGAAGGAGAAAGTTGGGTTGAGAGTTGAGACTTCCCCCACATATCAAGACGTTCACGGAGCATCTGTGGCCAGGACCTCGTGGGTCGGAGACAGTGAGATGGGGCATATACATCTCATCACTCCAGATCAGCGAAAAGTTCGCCGACTTCCCTCCACAATTCTTTTGTTTCCGACTCTCCATTCCCCAGCTTCGCAATTTCCCGATTAGACAGTGTCCACTCCCGTACCCTTCACTTCTGCGTGCTCGCCTTGCTCGTCTCGAGGTACATATCCCGAGACGTCTTGGCAGACAGGATTCTGCAGGGCAGACGATGAACCGAATTCCTCCACAGCGACTATAAATCGCGCACCCAAGTAGTCTTTCGGGATGAAGTCACGATGAGCTCCGTCCCCTAACGCGAAGACAGAATTAAACTACTCCTCTTTATGTCATCTCCCCCGCCGTCTCTATGGTGTCTACACGTCGAAAACAAGACCAAGGCGTTTCTCTGATATCACTTACAAGCGCCATCGAGCTTTACAAATTTCACAATGATTCAACACTTCTACGCGCTAATTTCATGTGAGCTACTTGAGCGAGAGATCGGACAGATCCGAGAATAATCTACTATTCGAATCGATATCTTTTGATTGGCGGCGAAGAGCTAGAAAGGTGAAACGAGCTGACCTTGGGTGTGCTTAAACCTCTTTGATAGAAACATGATCTGATAAGCGATGAGAGAGTATTGCTTGTCTGAAAAAAAAACACATTGTACATATTTTATCGAAGGATAGGTTCAGAGCCTTGACTGATTTCTATACTTAGACCCCATACCTCCTTTTAAATAAAACTGCACTCCGGCGATTCTTCCCAAGTTTACCCATGCTTCTTAGCTTCTAGTGGAGATAATACACCAAACGCGGCCCAGTTTGGGCTGTGTAACGCGGAACTACGATTTTATGTCGGCTATATCCATTTCATTCCAATATTCTTCTATATCCGAAAAAAAAAAGAGAACAAACATAATGAGTGATACGGCAATAACGATTGCCTTCCCGGTGAGTACAAGGCAGTGACTGAAACAAAAGAAACAGTAGAAGAAGACACCTCGACTCCACATCCATTCATCTCTCGCGAGAAAACGATGGAACCTAGTATTTCCTGGCTACATCCCTGACCCAGATCCCAACAGCACGGTCTAGCTCCTGGGGGCTATCCCGCATCACCTGTCCCAGTGACACACTCGGATGGCTGACTTCGAACTCAGGACCCCGTGTCCTCCTTTCAATCCGCTGCATAATTACCATAGGGAAACGCCCAGCATGGTCTATTATCATCTTCCCCCTTTCCCACAGTTTTTCCTCTTTGTCCATAAAGCCCCTAAGTACCCTGTTTCTCGAGCTTTCGTCCCGGAAAGCCCCTATCGCCGTCGATATCGCCCCAAGCAACCAGTCGCAGGCCCTTAACCATATCTTTATCCGGTCGACAATGAATGAAACCCTTTCCCGGTCCTGAAAGTCCGGTCTTCCGCGACGAAGAGCTACGGTCAATCCACGGATTAATTCAAAAATGTCGGAAACTAGCACCGATACTCGGGGATTGCCTCCTCCAAGTAACCAGTCTCGGTCTCCCGGTGGAAAGGTTATTAGACACTTCAATTTCTCAAGGACCTCAAAGGCAAGTTCGAGGGTGAAATCTGGCGGAAGGTAGGGGACAAAGGTCCCTGATGACGCCAGTGCGTTCGAAACGGCCTGAAACGGGCGTTCGTCGGCTATTACATCTTGCATCGCAGTTGACGACTTTTTCAGAGCCCCAACGCATGGATTACTTGCTTGGTCATTCGGAGTGAGTTCAACTGGATCTCGTGCTTTAGCCGGAGGTTGTGCTGGGGCGGTTGGCACATTTCCTGTGATGCGGTCAACCGGTGTAAATTTGTCCTGGAGTCCGTTCGGAGACTCGACGTAGGGGTTACTTGCTTGGCCATCCGGGGTATATTCAACCGCCGGATCGCTCGAGCTTGGTGGTGAGGTTTTGGCTGCTTCAGCATTTCGTTTAATCGAAGATTCTGCTGCAGTAGTTGACACCTTATTTTCTGAGATACGGCAAACCGATGTAAATTTGTCTTCAAGTCCGTTCAGAGCTCCGACGTCTTGAGAAGGGCTGCTCGCTCGGCCATTCGGAGTGAATTCAACCACTGGATTGCTTGATGGTGAGACCTCGACTGCTTCACCATTTCCTTTAACCGAAGATTCTGCGGGAGTGGTTGGCACGTTATCTTCTGCGATTCGGCCTCCATCTGAAGTCGGCTGGGATGGTCCCTTCTCAACCTCCGAATCGCCTAACATTGGCGCTAATGCTTCGGCTGCTTCGGAATTTTGGGCTTGAACCGATGGCTCTGTCGGAGTAGTTTCTAGCACTTATCAATTTTGGTTACGCGGTCAACGGGTGTAAACTTGTGTTGGGGTCCGTTTGAAGCCGGCTTGGGTGATCTCTTCGCTGTTTCCGCCTCTTGTGACTCTTTATCGTTAGATGCTTTGGGGGATTATCCTAATGCGCCGGGGGTTTAGTCTAACGTAGACTCCTCAGTGACGTTTGTGACGGTCATAGGCCCGCCTGACGCGTTGGGGATTTCGTCAATCGGAGATTCTCCAGCCTCAATGACGCTAGTGACGGTCATAGCCTCGCCTGACTCGGCGGGTTCTTGTAGAACAGTAGAGTTAGCGACAGCTTTCCCTTTCCCAGGCGCTCCTTCATAGAAGTAGCATATCGAAATAAGCACCATACAGGTTGACAATTCATGACAGGTAATGATGTTGGCGTTGGCCATAACCGTTCCATCCCGACATCATCAGTAGAAACGACCACGGCGCCGTCCAACATTACCGTGTATCTGGGAGGTATACGGAATGATATTTAGAAGCAATATTATCTTGGGCTCAGTCCCAGAGAAAGCTGGGCTTCCTTTGCATATTGGCTGTTAGATATCCATTTTCCAACGCCGGGGAAAGGGATTATAGTTCATATGTCG
This sequence comes from Arachnomyces sp. PD_36, assembly GCA_032988195.1. Taxonomy (NCBI): domain Eukaryota; kingdom Fungi; phylum Ascomycota; class Eurotiomycetes; order Onygenales; family Arachnomycetaceae; genus Arachnomyces; species Arachnomyces sp. PD_36. Next base: position 697,643 of record JANTQE010000020.1, on the reverse strand, counting down.
TTCTGTTCAGTCGCAAATGATGTCCATCCTCGGTACCCGACGGAGCAACATTTATTGGCTAAATAGCCGATTGCATTGCATATGCAGCGGGCGTCTCCATATGGGTCGAGCCTCCATTGCACAGGCAATCATGAGCAGTTGCGGGCAGAGAAAAAGAAAAAGGCCAAGAAAGCGGCTAATAAAGGTGGAAGCTTCTCATCCCTTCGCAGAAGAGACCCGTAGGTCCTTGTGGACGCTTTCAATTGCTGTTGTTGTCGGGAACTGTAGGCCTCCTACCAACAGAGGACGACGGTGACGCGATGACGCTAAATTTAGGCATTGAACAGAAGTTGATAATGGACTGCCTTCATGCAAACACATCGATCGATCTGCACTGCCTCGTCTCTGCTCAGCCCTTTTAATCAAAGCTGAAGTTGAAACAGGCAAAAGCGTGATGTGATGAGATCGACCAAGGGTCCGATCGGAGATACAGTCAGCAACTTCACTCCATCCCCTCCTCCCCCTCATCATCCGGAGAGGTTCATCTCAACAACCATCTTCATCTTTACTTCGTTAGGATCAGTGACGCTCTCTAGGAAGTAGTTGTTATCCCATTTTTTGTTTTTCAAAGAGAGAGCTACAACCGTTCATCATGTCCGGTTACTACGGAGGTCAGCCTCCCCAGTACAACCAGTACGGCGGACCCCCTCCTCAGGATGGGCAGCAAGGCTACTACGGAGGTGGTCCTCCTCAGGGATACCCGCCACAGGACCAGTATGGCCAGCAGCAGCAGCAGGGTTACTATCCTCCGCAACAGGTGAGTTTAAGACCCTCTCCCCCGATTTCCCCACACTAGGTACCATCGCGCAAGACCACGTATACGCGTGGAATTGATGTAGTGGTGGGTGAAGGGAGTTAAAAGCTTGAGAACTCATCCTAACAATATCACTTCATAGGGCGGCTACAACTCTGCGCCATACCAACAAAACCCCCAAGGCTACGGGCAGCCGCCACAACAACAACAACTCGGCCCTCAATACGGTGGCCAGCCCGGCGGCCCACCTGGATACGGCGACCGTGGCCCATCTCCCTCTGGCTACCCTAACCAGGGATCTAACACCTCTTACTACGGCGGTCAAGGACCAGGTGCGGGCGCACCATATGGCGCGCAAGGAGCATACCCACCGGGACCCGGTGGACCCGGCGGCCCAGAGGGCGATAGGGGACTCGGCGCTACACTAGTTGGAGGAGCGGGTGGCGCATTCGCAGGACACAAGCTTGGTGGTGGAGCGTTGGGAATGGTTGGAGGTGCGGTTGCTGGCGCGATGGGCGCGAATGCAGTCGAGCACGGTGTTAAGAAGTGAGTTTCCTCTGCATCAGGCCACGAGCACGTACTAACCGAACTACAGACACAAGAAGAAGAAGAAGGGCAAGAAGGACAAGCATCACAAGAAGAAGGGTGGATCCAGCAGTAGCAGCTCTAGTAGCAGCAGTAGCGATAGCGACTAGATGACTGAGCTCCGGGTTCGTCCTGACAAGCTGATGATCTGGAGCACTGTCTTGGCTTTCCTCCTGATACCCGTTTCTGTACCTATCCCTATTCCTCCGGTATGACGTTATGCTTATTGATATTGTTACTTTATTTTCGACTTTACTAGTCGGCATGATAAATATACTACTTTCATTCGACTTGATAAAACAAACAAGAGCGACTCCTCGTCGCAGGGTATCTCATCTCTGCCTATCACACTTCCACTACTCTTTCGCGCCTTCGCTGTCGTTTCCAGACTCCCCTTCTGCGAGCAGGCCCACATTGGCCGCCATCAGCACCTCCTTCTCTCCCTCTCCCACTTCTTCCTCTTCTCCTTGTCTTTTTTCCAGCTCCTCCCCGAGGCCCTTCAGCCATACGTTTCTTTGATAAAGAAAGTCCTCCCTATCCTTGTCTCTCCCCTGATGAACCCTCTTTAACGCCTCCTCTAAAACCCTTCTCTCCTCGCTCCGACACTTGTTCGCAGCCTTTCTCTCTTCCCTCGCCTCCTTCTCCGTCTTCTCAATCTTCTCATCAAATTTCTTCTTCTCCCCTTCCATCTCCTCATCAAATCTCTTCTTCGCCCCCTCAATCTCCTCATCAACTCTCTTCTTCTCCCCTTCAATCTCCTCATCGAATCTCTTCCTCTCCCCTTCAATCTCCTCTTCAAATCTCTTCTTCTCCCCTTTCATCTCCTCTTTCAACTCGTTTATTTCCTTCAGTAGTTCCATCCTCTCACTCTTCCACTCCTTCTCCTTATCTTCCCAGGCATCCCGTTCTCTCTCCACAGAGGCGCGAAACTCGACAAGTAGATCTTCGGAGATCATTCCCTTCCCCCTGTCGGCCATCCTAAAAAGATAACTCCGTCAGCAAAGTGTCATTATAGAAACAAAACAAAACCTGAAAGCGAACCATTTTGAAACAAACCAGCCAACAATAGTGACTGAACAACTCAACAGAGCAGTTGATAATCGTGACCGTGTTGTTTGCTGTCCAGGTCGCCTCTCCAGCCACTTTCATGGTGTACTTGGGTAGGTGTTTGTGAGTGGGGTTTATAAAGTAGAGGTAATCGGAACTATGATCTTCAATCGATCTTTATCTATAGTTCGTTTGGAAAGGAAGAGATTTCGAGAAGAGGGATGCTTGTCAGGCTGTGATAAACTAGGGTTTGGTTATGAGAAAGGATTGGGGGTGATCATAACAATCGCGAGAGTCAGCAACACGGGAGCAGCCAACGCGCGGAAAATAGGGGCTGGTGAAATGCGATGTAGCGGTTACTGAGAGACAGAAATTGGTCGCGGTAGGGTAACAAGTTGACACCGCTGGGCGGAGATAAGGGACACACCGCAGAGGTACATTCGATCGCATTCACACAAATCCAGTGAATGGATTTGCAGCCGCGGAGTAAGGGCTTCGGGGGCTCCATATGACCGAAGGCCAAAAATGAGAAATGAGAAATTGCCCTACCTAAACTTGTTATATATGTCGCCTACGCAATCATATCCAAAAAGGCCCACAAAGCTCATTTTTCGAAGAGAAAAGCGCGACGTGCTCCAAAAAGGGATCAAACCAGGTGGCGTCAATGCTTTCTTCTTTAACAACGGAGCGTCAGCGTTATATAGGGGTGGGGGGTTCTGGGAGACATCCGAAGGCGTTTCGTCGTCTGCATCCAAGGCGAGGTCTAGGCTCTTATGCTCCATTTCACCTGCGAGGCGTACGTAAGAGAAAGAGACGTTTTCTCTTCTGTAGGTTATATAGTTATATATATAGTAATATATGAAGATATAAATATGTGCCGGCGTATGAATGTGAGGATGACTGATGAGCACGAAGAATCAGCAATAGAAGGAAGTAGAGAGGTGGTTGGAGATACTATATAGCGAGTAGACTATGTGAGATAGCATAATGACATGGATATTGGTGAATAAATAATGACGAGATAGAATAATCGGTGAATTAAAATCATCGTCATTGACGATTGATGTCACGACTTGAAATGTCAAGTCATCACACTTTCTTCGAAATCAAAAATCAACCCGAGTTTTTGAAACCTATCTGCTCAGGTTGTCTATATAATCAAGGTAAAGTAGGAATGAAGGTGTGGCTCCCTTGGGGGGTGTCCCGGGAGCTCATACAAGTCACGCTGGATGGCCATGTGGTAACGTAGCCCGAGGACCCCATCAGAGGCTTCGGGGGCTCTCGTGGCCTGATCTCTCAGAGAGGAAGGGGTTTCTTGTCTAGTCAGCTTCGCTACAGCATTCTCTCTCAAAACGCGCCGGTGAGATTCGCAGAAGCTCAATGACAAGAAAAGAAGAAAAGATGAGACGTCGGGTCAAAAAACTCAAGAAATTGGTATGAAAAGTGAATGAAGGGAATTGCTGGTAGAGCTCCCTAAGAACATGATCAGTGAATGAAAGAGTATGTTGGTAGAGCTCTTTGGTAGGAACGGGGTCCTTAATAGGGTCATCGGCAGGTGGACTACGCCGGCTCTAACGCTTGACTGGCGTAGATTTTTGCTGGTAGGATCCACGGGGGCGGTCAGCGGATGAAGGAATCGCTCGGTCTTGAGATCCTAGGAGGAACTGCTTCAGTATACAGTCAAAGGGCTTCAGCTCACTCACACGACGACCTCAACTCTCAAGACTTACTATATTGCTCGAACTTGCGACTCGTATAAGCAGGTGGGTTATTCCTCTAGACATGAGGATCCCCTCGTTCCAAGTTGGCCCATCACACTTTGATCCACCAGTTTTATACGATTGCGAGCGCAGATGGCGAAATAGTGAATCTCCAATTCTCTTACCTCATCTTGAGCAATCCATCTATTTTGGCTCTTCATGTTTGGTCTTCCTTTTTTGTGCCAATCGCTCTTGATCTATGACAAGCTCTTCTTTAGAGTCCATGGATCCATGGGATTACTCACTCTCTGATCACTTTTTTTATATATCTGTGACGACTCGGATGATGGCATCAAGTCCTCATAGATCACTCATCCCCTATCATCGTCATTGACTGAACATCCAGGCCATATAGCCTCGCTATATAGTATTTTTCTTCTTCTTTTTAATCCCCTCGTCTGTCTCATGCTGTGGTTTTTACAATAACCTGTGTTCTCCCATTCGCCCATATTTACCTGTAAGACGAAGTAGCGTACTATATCGCTACACAGATGGCGAATACGGATCAGAAATTCGTCTCAGGGCCGGGGGATGAGCTGGAGGGTCCTCCTTTATATAGCTCCCTTAACTTTAAGCCCGAGCTATCCAAACCCGAGCCTCTTCCAACCGAGGAGAAAACGTTACCTCCGCTTGACACTTCTAGTTCAACCTCTCCCAGTGGCCCTTCGGGTCGTTCCTTCCTTCGGACAGTTTTCAGTCCCGCCTTCCCTGAATTTGAATTCCCAAAAATAGGCGATATCTATAAAAAGCTCAGGTCTGTATCCTCCTCATTTTTGGTCTTTTGTAACACCCGTCACTATGGCGATTATCCCGCAAACGGGTATTCATTCAACAGGACATCGAAAGGTGCTATCAGGTCCTCCTATTTGGGGTACCCGCTTCATTCCGAAATACGCATCCGAATGTTGGTATAAATTGTCTCTGTGGCCAATCTCTGATCCTGATGATGTCTCCAAACTGCCTGTTATTTACTCGTGATTATCACGATGACCTCCATCGCCAGTACAACACTTTAGATTGTCCATTTCCTAGTTTACTAACGGAATTATCCTTCTAGTTCTACAAAGAAAAGCAAGAAGCCCAGACGAGATTATATTGCCGAACCCCGCGCGCTTTCGGGGAGGGAACGAGAGAGTTGGGAGGAGGATAGGAAAAGATGGGATGATGAGAGAAAGAAATGGAATGATCAGAAGAAGGAATGGGATGACAAGAAGAAGGAATGGGACGATGAGAGAAGGAAGCAGAGTGACGCCAGGGCTCAGTGGCACGAGGAGACAATGCAGTGGTATGATGAGAGAATAGAATGGCATGAGAAGAGGATGCAGCGATACTACGAGAGAACGAGGTGGTACAAGGAGCGTATGATATGGCTTGGGAAGAGGATGAAATGGGACGATAGAAGGTGGCAGGAAATGAAAGACATGTGCCTTCGTCAAACAAAAATGCCATCTGAGGACGGGATGGAGAGGCTGTGGGAGATTGCGGTAAAAGAGAGAGAAGAAATGTTGGTTTGGTGGACGGAGGAGGTGGAAAAGGATAAGAAGGAATTAAAGGAAATGATGGAGACGGAGAGAAAAGAAATGAAGGAAGCCCTGCAGAGGGAGAGGGATGCGTGGGAGAACCAACTGGGGTTGACTAAGACGAACCTCTCCGCTTGAAGTCGCGCCACGATAAAGAGGGCAGCGAATGCTAGCAACTAGGGAGGCAGAGATAATTATTCTGGTTCTGCTCCTGAATCGGAAGTATCCGAGGAGGGCCCATCTCAGCCACCCCGCCAAATTTCCGGGACACTCTTCTCCGACTTCCCAATACTGGGAGCTTGGGCGGTGATAGATGAGGAGAAGGACTCAGTTGGCAGAAGGAAAGAACGCCACACCTCAGACCTGTCGAACAAGGTGCCGCCGAGCTCAACCTTCTTCTTGCTTCCGTGAGATGGACTTGATCCAAAGACTCTAGAAATGATATCCAGGGTATCTCTCGGCTGCATTACATCATAATCAAGAAGAAACGGAGGAAGAGTCTTCACCTGATCACTCTAGCCAAATATCGCAACATACACATACACTATAAAAACATAAGAGTCTCATTAAAAGTACATTGCTTTATATAACGCAGGAGTCTATCATTCCACCATGGTTATTATGAAGCTCTCAACCTAGTTTACCTAATTAGTTTCTCCCTCTCTTTCTTTCTAGTCTAACTGCGATAGTATCTCAAAAAACGCTCTATCTGTATCCAAAGTAAGGAATCAGAGAAAGGAAAGACTAATAAAACAATAAAAGGAACAAAAGCAGCGGAACATAAAAGTACACATCACTTTCCGTCTTCTTCTCGTGGTGATCAGATTCCGGACCCGGTTTCAACATATGCCGGGTAATGACTGTTCGTCCAGTAATCATTCCACCTGTCGCAGGTCCGCTGCCATTCTGGGCCAACGTCAAGAGCAGGGAGGATATCATCGGGTGTCCCTTCGACGAATTGGACTCCGAGCCCCTCGCCAACGTGCCATGCCTGTTTCGTTAGCTATTAAAAACCAAGGTAAGGTATGGTGTAACTTACAATATGGCAATGCATCAACCATGCTCCTGGGTTGTTAGTTTCAAACGCAAGGACCAACCACCCGAGAGCGGGAAGCATTGCGACGTCTCGGCGTGGAGGGTTATCGAACTTCAACACGGACGGGTCACTGAAGACGCCGTCCCCTGTGCCTAGAACATAAAAGTCGTGGCCGTGAACGTGCATAGGATGCGGTGCGGTAACGCCGTTGACGCCGGGGATGGAATGGATGACCCAGAATATCCACTTAAACTAGTCAGCGTCGTCCAAGAGAAACGGGCGGCAAGCTTACAGGAGTATCAGGAAGCTCGATGAGGTTAAAGCTATCGGGGTAGCTTGTGTTTCCATCCATGATATACTGCAATGTCGGAACGTCCCAGTCCACGTTAACCATTGAACCGTCGATCTGCCACATGACTACAGTATCATTGGCAGAGTTCACGCCGTTGGTTATAGTGACATTCATATCCCGAGCCACCTCTTCAAATTGCTCCCTCGGCACGGTTCTCTCCACATACGGTACGAGCTGCGTTTCGTCTGCGCAGCCTTGGACGTAATCGAGGCGGGCGCTGGTCGGGTCTTCCTCGGGCGCTCCTTCATATCGGAAGATACTCATGATATTTTGGTTGTTCAAATTATCCCCGCAACCATCCTGGACCTCTGCCCTGAACCAGTAGTTACCTACTGGCTGGTCGGTTTCGATGATAACGTCATATCTCTCACCTAAACGAAGTTAGTGACAGCGCTCATAGAGTTAGTGGGTATTACCAATTCCAATAAATAGCCAATCAGTCTCGTAAGGGACAAGAGGCACGAAATCAGATGTGATCACTGTAAAGTTGTGGTTGTCAAGATGGACTTTGAAATGATTGTCCAGAGACGTATTGATCAATCGAAGTCGATATTTCCGGTTCCTCTCGACGGTGTTGACATGGTACTCTCCGCCATACTGACTGACCATTGTTCCGTTAATCAGCCCATTATCACCGGAAGGTGGTCCAGCACCCGGCGTTTGCGATATGAGGGCATTCTGGTACGCTGTTCTATAATACCAATCTTGGATTGGCATAGGCCCAAGATCAACATCGTAGTTTGCTGATGCCGGCCCGTCAATCACCATGGGCCCAAGGATACCGTCGCCATACCTTTGAGAGTTAGTCATGACTTTTCATTTCTGAATTTAATGAACTCACTGAGCTGAGTGATGGCTGTGGTACCACGATGTACCGAATTGTGTACACAAGAATTCATAAGTTTTTGTATCCCCGGGTGCCAGGGGACCTGCATGAAGTCAGCCAGGAACATATGCATGAGCAGGTTCCCACTTACATTCGGTAATACCGCTTACCCCATCTTGGTCATTGGTGTTTACTTGCCGAATACCGTGCCAGTGGATGCTGGTGCTAAACGAAAATTAGTCACATTGAAAAGCTTTCGATTCCTCCTAACTTACCCATTGTCCTGCAGACTGTTCGTAACATGGATTCTTAGAGTGTCGCCCCAACCTAATCTGTTAGTTTCCGACGACATATGTGTAAACCTATAAACATACCAGCACGAATCGTGGGACCTGGAAATTGGCCATTCACGGCCATCACAAGCCTAGAGAAGCCATCTGGCGCCATTGTTGTGTTGGTAATCTCAAGGTTGTATTCAACCACATTGCCAGTTTCGGGCCAGTCGACATCGAAATCAGTTTCAACACTGAAGCCACCGCCCCAGCAAGCCCTAGTAGATGGGCCATTGGTACACTCCGGATCAGGGACCGCCGATGAACTTGCCGTTGAAGATTGTCGGGGGTGGACGTCAAGGTCGTAGGAATGATGAGGGTTGTTTCTGGGTATGGAAGAAGCAAGGCAGGCCGTGAACCCCGCCAATAATACGATTATACTATGATGCGAGAACATCTTGGATAGAATATAAGAAGTGGGGGTAATTAAAAGAACGATAAAGGTGAGGTTAAACGAATGTTCTGTCTCCTTGCCTTACTCAAGCGAGCGAAAGCATAGTAGCTAAATTGTATCGAAAAGGCAAAGGTGATGAGGGGGGAGACTTAGATATATAGCTAGAATAGCGCGGGCCTATCCAAAATAACAAGAGTTTGCCTATAAGTAACTGCATGCCCACCTGAGTGGGCGCAGTACATTGAGTGATAGGCGTAAACCCAAAAATAGGACAAGCATCCAGGCGTAGCCCAATAGGAAAGGCAACCTTCGATATCAAAACCCAAGGCATGACAAAGCTTATCTCGTGAAATAGAAATCCAAGCTACAAATAGTCAGACTGGCAGGTGACTCGACTTATGAGAGACAAGGAAGCTTCAGTTTCATGGATATATTGACACTGACGTCTGACGAAACTGCAATAGGACGATTTCGACTCCGCGGGCTGCAAAAGAGGCTCAATCAGTTTCGCTCGACCTTTAGTTCTGCCGGTTTGCCGATCCCAATCCATACCTTCTATATGTTGCCTGTTACACTTGGAAATAGTGAAAGGATTATACCTCAGCTAGGTTGTTTCTTTCGTTATCGGTGAGGATTGGTAACCCAAGCCCACTCATCATCATCATCCAAATCTTCCCGGAAAGACCTCGTGTGCGTAAGTTAGCTGTTAGGATTCGAGACCTGATAGATTCATTCTCATCGAACCTTCCTGTACAACAGGGGAGGCAGGGCTTTACCAGAACATTGGGAATCCCACCCGCGATTTGGGTGCCACAAACAACTAGACCTGCCACGAGTGTGGGTAGGTTGCAAAACACTCAACCCAATGAAATAGGACACCAAGTCTGTACCTGCCTGAAATCACTGGGTGTTGTTCCAGATCACATATCTGCCTGTGCCCAGGCAGTGCACGTAAGCCGCATCGCGTCGCATGACATGCAAAATGTGTTGTTCCCTCGGAATTTTCTTTAAATATAGAATGGCTGAAAGGCACGGTTGCCCAGCTCGCTTATCTTAGAGATCGAACCCGGCAGGAACTGTAAAAAGCTTGTTCGATGCAGCTCGGTGAGTGATCGGTGAGACTATGCCCCCAAGAGCCTCCTCGCCTTCACGTTTTAGGGATAATATCAGACGTGATCAGCCGCAATCTGACAGAATTGCAATCCATACACCGGTTCATGGATCGTTGCATAGAGATCAAGAGGCTGCAAGGAGTGGTAGAGATTCAAATTCGTCGAGAAGAAAAGAACGTGCATTAAAGTCACTTGATAGGACATGTTCCCAAGCTGAGCCGCTGTGTTGGCTTGCAGAAACTGTGGAATCTTGCCAGAAAAAGGAATAATAAAACGGCCTTAAGCGGAGCTTCGGCGTGTGACTATTCGGTTTAACAGGCAACCCGTCATCAAATACTCAGGCTTATGATCAGTATCAACCCCGTTCCACGATATTTGATTATGAATCGATAGAAAGATCAGTTACCAGAAGGAAGCGATGGAAGACGTGAAGGGAAACATCTTGGATGGTGACAGTCAAAATAAGGCTGAGTAGGGGTCAGAATGGTCTAACTTCATCGGGATAAGCCTCAGATCCAAAACACGAACTTCGCGATCGTGCATTCAAGACACAACATCGATCACACAAAGAGCCACGAAATCCATCTTGTCATACATTAATCTCTAGGTATTGGGAACAGTTAGAACTATAGTTCTCGTTGCACTGATTAAATGAACACTTACTACCTCGAGTGAATCTTTACACGTATGTCGATTCGCGTCGAGCCTCTGGGCAAGAACTCGTTGCCTCACTCTGAGAAATCCCAATTACAACCCCTTGTCTATGAGTCGATGCGTCATAGCATCTCACGCTTATCTCTCGCTGTCATCTACCATGTTTTTCTCTTCAGAGCTGAGGGACCTTTGATCTCTCATCAAAGGATTGCCTCGTGCCTCACGCCACATGTTGGTCAGCTTCTTACTGCCATGTTTTTGACAGAAGAAGGCACCAAAGTGATCCATGTAGATGCGTCATTTGAATCCATCAGACTGATCGTTGCAAAAGAGGATTGCATCATATATTCTGTCACACTCTGGGATCCCCCCGGTCACGGGTGTGATAGGGAACATTTCCTGGGACCGCGAACCCGTCTCCGGGGACAGGGACGGTCATACCATTCTCATCCCCAGCAGCCTTGTCTCGTAGCGTTCGAGACAAGCGAGCTCGAGGTCTCATTTCGTGCTGATTTCTCTCCGTCATTATTTATCATCGGGGATTATTTTTATCTTTTATTCCGTGTCAGACGGCGCGCTACAGAGACCAATGGCTCCTCAGCCTTGCTCCGGAAATATAGTTGGCATTAAAATCGCTCTACCGCTTACAGGATTTGTCCAAACAGCTCAGCCACTTGCAGCTGCACTATTATGGAGCATTGCTTTCAACCTGGAATTGGCCACCTCCGTTTCCCTTATATTCTCCGATCAGGGCTGTTTCCCTTCGTTCGTAAATCTCTTTCTCCATACTTTTTTCCAGGCAGCATATCACATATACTTCCACGATGTTCTCTTTCTCATACTGGCTTAGACTTTCCCTCCTATCTCTGTTTCTTGTGAACATCGGCGGGGTCTTTGCAGATTGCCAATCCTATGGTGTGGACTATTTAGATGGAGAGTCGTACTTTATTGACACTGAATCACAGGACTATTTTTCTTTTGTAAATAAATTTAGTGGTAGGGCGGTATCCAGTATTCCAAGCCGATCTTTTGCTAACTGCGTGGGTTTATTACTTGATAGGATGCGTTGATCAAGATACTGTCACACCTATACTTGTCGCTCCGAGTAAGGATGAATATTTCTGCTCTGATATCACGACTCTCCCGAACGATGTAGACAAGATATCAACATGGTGAGCGTCACGTCCTAGTATCTCATACCATAGCTAAGCCTCTCTAGTGATGTCGCCGGGAACGAGGTTCGCAAAGCCGATATGTTCTCAGGGACCTGGACAATTATAATCCTCGGCTTGACATTTGCTTGGGAGAGGGATTTCGAAATTATTGCTGGACCTCAAATCAAGACAACGGTACGAAACCCATTGGTCTGAACGTACCAATTCGGGACTTACTGACACATTCATAGGTGACACCGACTTCACAAGGTACAAATGGGAACATCTAATCGGTTGAAGTCTGCTAACTATTGCTAACCAGTGACATTCAACCTAACAACCCAATCTACAATTAGTACGTATGACAGGACGTCCACTATGGATCATCTACTAATCTATCAAAGCCGAGAACACTGTCAGCGTACAGACGATCGAATCTACTCTTTCTGCGCCCACAGTCACGATTCCCTCAGGGAAAGCCCCCACATTAACGGTTACCCCTTCGACGGAAACCATAACTTCAACATTGTCTCTAATAAGAACAGTCAAAGAGCCTAAATTTGCTCTCACAGAAGTCGTTGCAACCGTCAAACCAGCCTGTAGCCAGCCAGATTGGGACCCTCGGCCCGATAGACGATCTACATACCGACCAACTAAATTGGACCTGATTCCGAAAATCCCGATATTATCGGATCTTCTACCTGGTCACATCCTTGCGGATCGGGCCATCGGTAAGTGCCATTTTACGCCATCCGCTCGGCTCCCCGCTCTAACGAACCCTGTAGATGCGCCGACAATCACGGTCACAGCCTCTCCAGTTATTCAAACCCTAACTTCAACTATCACCGGCCCGCCGACAACCATCACAGTCAGCAAAATTTCCACCACTACGCGTGTGATGTAAGACCAACTCGGCCGATTGTAGTGGTTCATTGGCTAATTAGTTTCCCTCCAGTACTCCTTCGCCGGTCACTATCGTTAGTGGAAAAGCTCAATCAACTGTTACTGCGCCCACCCCCAAGAGGACGTCGTACACGTTGACAGCTGGTGTTACAACTGTTGAAACTACTATCACTGCAACGTTAGTTTTATACCCCTCCTCCCACCACATATATATTAGGCGTGACCCTCGGAGAATTGAACTAACATAATAAATGAAGGAAAACTTCATATGTCACAGCAACACCCGCCAGCAGGGAAGGCCTATGCTTATTTTATGAGATACCCCTTTTTGCTGGTATTTTCGGATCATGAAGCTGGAGAACATTACAGTTGTACGAAGTAGATTAGCAAAATTCCGATAGGCTTTCATTTCCTTTCTTTCACAACATAGGATGGCAATAGGACTCTACAAAAGGGGGGGAGTGGGGTGCAAGACGGGGTTTAAGAGGAGTGTCACGATTGGTTCCGAGGGAAGCATATAGGTTGAAAGATAATAATAATTTTGGTATCTGTTTCGACCCTCTCTCCCACAAATGCATCGTTAGAAGCTAAAAATAACCCCCAAAATCCCCATCCCCGATCAGGTGATCGGAGTATAAACAGCCCGCCCGAAAAACGGAGTTAAATTTTTTAGGTTTAGCGCAGATCGGGCGGAACATCAGCCCTCGATCGGGATAGTTTCGTCCCGACTCCCTCCCAATGTGGACTAGCGAGTCGGACTTGGGCAAGAAAAAAGCTGAGTTCTTCCCGAACCGAACAGCATCGGAGAGATCTTATCATGAAACCGCAGCAGCTGTCATGTCACCGGCGCTGACGGCCCCATGGACTCGGCTCCTGAAGCCATCGTGGCTGTACCGATCTTTCGTCCGTAAGGTTGGAGAAGCTGATGTTTTGATAGACGTTTATTCTTCAGCTCGGGGAACTGAAGATAGCTAAATTATGATACAAATCAAGATGGCTTTCCTCTATCCAGGCATAGAAAAAGTGTCTTATAATCATAATCAAATCAATTCTTCTAGATACCCATCTATTTTTTATACCCTTTAGCGATCTGCTCTATCAAACTCAAGCCCTGAACACTACCCTCTACACCTAACCATGACTTCCCCAGCTCCAACAATTGCCTTCTTCGGTGCGACAGGAGGTTGCGCCAATGCATGCCTCACCAACACCCTCCTCGCTGGTTTCAATGCCACTGCCCTTGCCCGCACACCTTCAAAACTAACCGACCAACTCCTCGCCCAAGGCGTCAACCAAGCAACCATCGACCGCCAATTAACAATCATCAAAGGTGACGCCACAGACACCACCGCAGTCAAAGATACAATCCTCCCAAAAAAGGACGGAATCCTCGTCTCCACAATCGTCTCCGGGATAGGAGGCACGGGCAGACTCCAAAAATCCTTCTGCGAGCCCATCGCCTTCGATAACCCAAACATCTGCAACGAAAGCGCGACAGCTATCCGCGCAGCTCTTCAGGAGATATACAAAGAAAATGCAGAATACAAAAGCACCAAGCCCCTTTTCGCAGTCATATCCACCACAGGCATCGCCAAGAAGGAAGATGTCCCCTTTGGCTTCAGAACCTTCTATCATAAAGGTCTCGCCATCCCCCACGAAGACAAGCGCAAGATGGAAGCTGCGCTTCTCTCTCACATGAGTCAGCCAGAGGAGGATCGAGTCTTCCGAGCCTTTATCAGTGTGCGTCCCAGCCTGCTTACGGGCGATAACAGCATCAAGACAGGCAAGGGGTGGGAAACTCTAAGAGTTGGGACGGAAGAAAACCCCGCTGTTGGGTATACAATCCAAAGAGCCGACGTCGGACAGTGGATTTTCGAAGAGGTTATTAGACGAGGTGGTGACAGTTGGTTTGGGAAGATGGTTACTTTGACGAGCTGATGAGTTGACTTTTGGGGGTCCGGATGTTACTTTGCTAATTTCTTTTGTCTCCGGTTGTACTTTTCTCATTTTGGGATGTCTCATGTTTATGGTGCTCTTGATGTTTATTCCCCCTGCATAATGGTTACACCTGTGTTGGACGAGTTTGAAATGTGGCTGACGGCGGGCATTATTTATTGTTTGATACCACCACTGCTGATTTATATACAGCAATGTCATTTCTGAATATCACGTCTTCCTATACTTTGCATAATTTAATCTGCTGTTTCCGGTTCTCATTTACACTCACGGGTCTCCAGATTCTATTTCGCGGAGAGCATGCAGGGCTGCAATGCATCGTTGAGTATCAAACACGTCCAAACACCGGTCGAAATTCTCTGAGCTGTATCTGGTGGTGCCAGAGGACGGAAAGGGCTTCAGCCGTCCAGCTCTGAATATCCTTGACGATCTGTCGTCCTCGGGGAACGGGACAGGGATTATGAACAACATTGGATTCAGAATATATCTCCACTCCACTTCTGTTCTGTCTCTAAGAAGGTATTATCTCCATCCGAGGCCCCCCCAACCCTAGTGACAAGTGGCCTTATTGGGCTTATTAGCAAACGTTGATCTGACGTAGGAAAAAGGTATTGCTTATCCGACAAGGCTAAAATGAGAATAATCGAGACACTGAATTCCACCGAGACCAAGAGGAGGAAAAGGAAAACCGCACGATAAAGAAAAATTGTATAATGTATTCCATGCCTCAGCGCTCACTCCATCCATGTCTGTACAGTTGAACTCCGAAATAAAAACACAATAAAAACTAACGAAGAAAAGAAGAAGAGTATATATATTAAAACAAATAAACACAACAAGGGTCATAAACTAGGGCATCTTTTTCGTATGCCCGCCTCCTGCCGTTGCTCTTTCGGCTCCGAAATCTTCGCCTTCCATCACTCGATTCTTTAGGTTTCGCAATGAGAATCCGGAGGTGGAGAAGTGGATAAGGACGAGCCAGAAGGCGACGATATTCACGAAGTGGTGGAGAAGGTATGCGTATGAAACACCGTATATAGCTGCGTATACAGCGAGGAAGAAGAAGAGGATGGAGGTGAAGTGTCTAAATCTATAGTTGAGGTCATGTTAGTAAGACTCAACCCGGAAACTAGGGGATACGTACCGTGTGGTATTTCGGGGAATCATAGTTCCGTTCGTCAAGGTTTGAACAAGCAAAATAAATGGCATTATGGATAAAACATTATGGTGTGATGAGAATGGCGTGAGCCAGTGAACTGCAAGATTATGGGCCCAGACGATGAGGACAGGGACGTTGATCGGTAGGACCCAAAGCATGAGAACAAGAATTGAATGGGCGTAGTTATAGAAATTATGGTGGGTGTTTGACCTCTGAAATATCGTTAGCAACATTAAGATACGTATGGGATTAAGTCCGGTTTACCGTCTCTCGGGCGTGCCATGAAGCTCTAGTACAGGTTGCCAACTGCACGATACACGCAACAACGTAGGCGAACTGATAAGGAATGACTGTCCAAACGAGAAGTAGAAGTATAGAGGTATTTATGAGCCTCTGTCTGGGCGTAGGAGGGGAATAAAAACGAGAGTTTCTGCGGGAGTCTTAGTATGTCAATCCGCATATGCAACGTGGGCGGTCTTACCTTTTATATTCATGTTTTATATACCCCGTGGTCTGGGTGAGGAGAGCGTATAGAAAAGACAAAAGGTAAGTAAGAGCGAGTGCTGCGTAATTGACCACAACGCAAACTCCGACGCTTATGAGACCGAATAAAGGAACCAGAAACCAGAAGAAGGTATCCTGGGCACCCAGTAGTAAATCGTTTTTGGTGAAATCGACGGCGGATTCGGTAGCATTTGTCCGCCAGCGAGAGGGTCTACCGCCCACTAAAGCACCCGTGGTCGCGAGTGACATAGCGAAGAGTGATAGGGCTAGGAAGAATACCGGGAGCGAAGATCGAAGGCAAAGATTAAGACTTTCCATGAAAGTAATGAAAATATCTGTAAGAGTTTAGTTGAAATCCACCAGAGAAAGTTAGTTAGGCACGCACCTTGTTCGTCATATATTTGGAACTGCTTTCGGAGGACAATAGCGACAACGAGTAATGGAAATGCCGCAAAAACTGTACGATAGCGCATGGTAAGCTTCCCCAGGCTGCCGAGGAAGTCCACCCTCAAAGAAAAGTCCAACGGCGTATTGCAACTTGGATCAGACCAAAGGTGAAAGGAGACCCCATTCGAGGTGGTTTTCTCGCGCATCGGAGGGGGGACGAAAGGAGCGATTCCGTGGAGATTAATATCCGCTTCTTTCATGTTGACGAAGAATTTAGACTCGTGAGGCTCTGACATTGACTGCCGCAACAAGGGTGCAAATAGTTCGGACTTGGTACCACACCCTTGGTTTTCTACCCGGAGTTTGTATGCAAGAAGACTTGAATACATTGCGGGGACATTGATGCTCATCAGCGTTGGCCGAGCTTCAGGGAGCTTTATGTCCAAGCCACCGCCTATTAAACGGCCAAGCCCCATCTGGGTGGAGATAGTAGATTCAGACGTGTCTGAGAATTCTGCTATGAGCCATCCCGGACTCGGAGATTCGGACTTGTCGATAACGGCAACAAATTGGTGTTCGGCAAGATATTCGAGGTCATATTCTAGGTACGAGAATGGAGGCGTTTGATCGAACGGAAATTTGGACGACGAAGTCGAAGCTGGAAGAGTGATGGTGTCCTCTGGCGCGTTTTTGCATGCCAATCGAATCGACCCTGCATCGTCACTGGAAAGGTCCATATTTACGGAAAGTAGAGTCGATTGGCCACTTTGCAATGGAAAGACAGTGCAAAAGAGAACCTCCAGTTTATTCTGGCCTTTGGATCGGTCAAAGTTTTGATCAGACAAAAGTGTGAACCGTTTCCCTGCTGTTTCTTGCGGGGGTATAGGTAAAAGGTGCGCCTGAGGTTCACCTCGATCCCCAAAGCCACGCAGCAGGAGTCTCTCTCCTTGCGGAAGGATGGAGTTCCGATCACTGCTAAGCTTCAGCAATGTTGTGGGCTCTGTTGAAGGTTAGTCATTGAATTTCCATGTATTATACTCCACTTCTCACCTTTTTGTTGTAGTGTCTTCTCTGCAGTGTCTTCCATCCCAGTAAGATACCACTTCTTAAATACCCTCATCCGTTCCGCCCTAGGTCGGGTTTGAGAACTACGGCGCACATCCATCGCATCAAAGAGAGATTGAACAATAGTCTTTCGGAATTGATTACACCAAGTGATGGATAGGTGATCCATACCAGTCCAAACATTAGGAATTCCAGAGGTAAAGACAGTAAAGCCATGAGTATCGGGAACGAGAGACGATAGACTAGTATAGTCGGACGGGACAATAGTATCTTGTCCACCCCCAGCAATTGATATCAACGTAACATGCCACAGAGGGTTATTGTTCGCCCACTTCTGTGAGTACGCTTCGCGCCAGTAATCGTTGATCTGCTTATACGTATGAACGAGATCTGAATCGAAAGAAACCGGTGCCCTAGCATGCGGAGTCGACATCGTAATGATTGTATTGACCGAGTTGGCCTGGTAATTGGACATTGTAAGGACCGTACGCGCAACGATACCGCCCATAGAGTGCCCAACGAGTATAACAGAACTTGGATCGGGGAGAGTCGTGTCCCTCTTCGAATGTTGCGGGTCATGGTATAGCGAGAGTATAAACGACAGCGCTTCGTTCACATATTCGGCCTGGTCGAGCAAAGATTGTCCATGGAAAGCAGCCATGTCCTCATTAAAATCCACCATGAAGAAGTCGAGGTTTCGGGTACCCGACCCGAGGCGATCGTGGTCATGCCGCAAAACATCGTGATAGTGCCTGGACGCTTCGGACGCCAAAGATCGGACCTGCTTATAACTTCCTGCATTGCCGGGGAGGAATAGGACTGGAGCACCCTTGAGCTGTTCAAAGAAGTCAGCACTCTGTCAACATTGGTGGTAAATGACGCAATCGAAAACCAAATCGTATCATACCCCTATATTCTCCTCATTGTACTCGTCCACACCACCCTCCCGGTATAAATAAAGCCCATATTTACTCGCGAACCGCGTGTGCTCGTTGTCAAACCCAAGTAACTTTATAAACGCGGGATTCATCATGGGAACAGTGCAACCCGTAGTATCGACCTGGCGCGTAGCGTAGGAGTGTATTATCGAGAGGAGGACGAGCAATGCCAGGGCGGTGGTCGCGAGAGTTGACAATGTGCACGTCCACGGGTTCCGTACGTGAGACCATCGTAGCTTATGAAGTTTCTGGGAGCCATCGACCGCAAGCCGTTGGGAGTGTAACGGTATCATGGTGCTGGAGCCGTTGCCGTTGGGCGCGGGAACTTGAGTCGAACAATTAGTTTTGGAGTCCTGATTTCTTGACCTATCTGACGACTCGCTTTCCCTCCGTCGGTCGTAATCCTTCGCTACCTGTAACCGTGACGAAGGAGAAGTATCACAGGTATTCGCTCCATCACTCTGGTCCGGAGGAGTTTGAACGACCGATACGGAACCCTGGGCCTCGTCCTCAAAGGGAGATCCAGACGAGCGTCTGCGCATTGGAAATTGGCGTGTCTGCACTCATCCAGCGCCCCACGAGAAGACGGTCAAGCTCACGAGAGCAGCGTTGCGACGGATGAGCCCAAGGGCGAAGAGAGGATTCGAGCGTTGTTGAAGGGAAAGCAGGGAGAAAAAGATTCAAGATCATTTGTTGCGATAGTCAAGAATTTGTTCTATTTCCTAGACTGTACGTTACGTGACGAATAGTAACCTGAACTCACCACTGTCGTGGGTGGTAAACTACGGATTTACGGTAACATCCCGGTATTCTATTACAAGACCCTGGAAGCCGTTGAAAAAAAGTGAACAGGGACATCAAGGGACGATAATTAGAGAGAGAATTTGTATGGGATATTAGATAGAAGCTTTTGCCTTCGTGCGGTGAAATTTTTGCATGACCCAGACTTGCAGGTGAAACATGCAATTTTTCCCCCCAAGGGATGAATGGTGGTGAATCTGGGCGTCTGCTCCACTGATGTGTTGAGACCGCGTACCATGGTGTCCAACAATGATGAAGCCGATATCCACCGACACGGACAGCATTTCGACCTCTTTGATCACGATGTCGATTACGAAAGATGGATTCCCTGCTGAAGAGATGGGTGGGAAGTTGGTAGAAAGCCCCGAAATCCAAGTCCCAGCGGGCCACATTTCATCTCTACCCAGCATCCAATCCTGGTATCTAATCACGAAGTTTTTGTCTCGATTGAGTGCCTTGGAACGCACGTCATCAGTGGTTGAAGATCGACCACTGATGCGCGTCAAGGCAATCACCAGACACCCAAGTCCGATGGCGTTCTCAGCCTCGTGTGGCTCGAGGGAGTCCGCTATGCCTTTGTCGCAAGAAGATCAGCCCCCAGAATTTCCAAGAAGGCAGTAATAATGATAACACAAGCTGCCTCCATAACAATACAGCGCCAGTGAGAGCCTAGCATTACGCATCGCGTCTCCTCACTCTAATGGGCCAAGCTTGACCTCTTCCCTCTCTCTCAGCTTTTGGAGTTTCGTGACTTTCTCCTCCGCACGTTTGGCGCGCTTCTTCTGGGCTTCGATTTGAGAATAACGACCCTTGGCACCGTTCACAATCTTTGTGATCATATCCGCAGCTTGGCCTTTCGTGATATCATGTATCCCGATAGGGTTTTGTCGCAAGATATGTTTATTTAAGAAGGCAACCTGCCCAGGGCTAGCATCTTTTCGTCTCCAAGGTTGCCGTAACGAGATAAATGTAGAACCAAAGGTGTTATCAGCAAAGGTGTCAGCTGCATGCACGGCGTGTAGAAATTCCAGTGATGAAGCAATATTGCGAGGTCGGGCAAGCGGACTTTTACCCGTCCTGCCTTGGGATGGAAGCGATCGGTAATGAGAGACCGAAAACAGGTCGGAACCGTCTCCAAAGATTATCAATTTTCCACCCGGGGCTGTGAGAACGTAGCGATCCTCGCTCACACGTACCCATGCATTTTTGCTAATGGTTCGAATGTGCGCTTCACCCGAGGAGTCTTGAACCAGGTCGTGGATAGAGTCGTAATCTGTAAAACTGACGCTAACATCATCGTCCGACGAAGGCTGTGGACGGCTAACTTCAGACCCTTCTCCCACCGAGGAATCGGGTTTCCTCAGCTCTTTGGCCTCCTGCGCATCGGTTTTGTCTAGTATCTCTCCAGGGTCCAGGCCAAGCAGTGTTGGAGCCGTGACAATACCAGAATCTAACGATGCCACAAAGTCAATGATATGACAGTTTTCTTTCCCTGGATGCAGGCGTAAGCCGCGGCCTATCATCTGAACAAGCAAGTTCTTAGACCTTGTCGGCCTTGCAAGAAGCACACAGTCAATGTTTGGAATATCTGTGCCTTCAGTAAAAAGTCCACAATTCACCAAGACTGGATATTCCTGGTTCCTGAAGCTGTCTAGAGTTTGAGCACGGATATTCTTTGGCGTTTCTCCGGTGATATACCGAGCATCTATCCCGTGTTGGCGGAATGCAGCCGTAAGACATCTAACGTGTTCTATGTCGACACAAAAAACCAACGTAGACTTCCTTTCAGATGCCCGGGAGAACCACGTTCGTACCGTTACGTCGTTCGCATTAGCAGTATTTACTGCGGCCGAAAGTTGAGTTGGGTTGAAATCGCCGTTCGGTCCATCCGCGACACCAGAAAGATCAGCATGCAGCTTCACGGTAGTAAAAACTGCGTCGGCCAGCCACTTCTCTCCAATCATATCAATATAGTCCTTGTGGTATACAATATGATCAATTGCTGCTCCTAACTTCAAACCGTCGAAGCGAGAAAAAGTGGCAGATACCCCCACCAGGGCTGGCGAATGTGGTGACGCCTTTTCGAGCCCGAAATATTCAAGGACTTTAAGATACGACGGTGCCACAATGTGGTGAGCTTCGTCGACGAGAACTAGTTTGAACTTCTGCGGGTCGAACTTTTCGATTCGGTCTTTCGATACCAAGCTTCTTACGGAGGCAATTGTGATATCTGCCCATCCCGTAGCATGGCTATTCCCCATCTCTATCTCAATGTCTGAATCCGGATAAGCAGCCTTGCAATGCTTAAAGACCTGCTCGACAAGCTCTCTCCTGTGAACAAGAACCAAGCTTTGCTTTCCATCATCTCCGCGGGGTGCAATTCGACTGATCAATTGAGTGAAGATAACCTAGCCAGATCCAAATGGTTAGCATTATATACGACGGGCAGGTCGAAGGCCTAAGACAAGACTCACCGTTTTCCCGCTCCCTGTGGCAAGGGATATCCCCAGCCGTTTATGGCCCTTGTCCAAGTACGAAAGTACTGACTGTATACATTCTTCCTGGTAGTCGCGTAGACGAATTTGAGCTTTGGGAGAGTCGGACAATGGCGAAAGAGCGGAGTTATAACGGCGGCAAGCGAGTACGGCTCGTAGAAAAACCTTCGGTCGGGCTAGCCCCCCCAATCGTCTCCAGATCATATTCATCCCTCATACTGTCGAAGACATTGCTTGCGGTCTTTAAGATGTTTTGGTGAACGCGACAGCGAGATTGATTGAAGCTTATACTTTATGCAAACAATGCAAACAATGCAAGGTTAGCTTAAACTTTAAGTTAAACTCTGAATTTCTTTTTTCGCGCTTGTCGATTCTTTGATATCAACAGCGACTTGAATCTTTTACTACTTGAACGGTGCGCTGCACTGAACTGCTACAGATACTACCTGTCGGCGAACTTTCTTGAGGGTCATGTTTTCTCTATCTCTTCCCGACCCTGCAATTTCAGAGCATGGTAGCCAGAATCTACAGCCATTAACTGCAAGGATTCTTTGCCATGAGCACTTCAAGCCTATACAGTCCAGACGAAGACGATGAAGAGTCATCCGACCTAGACGATATCGCTCCCAGAGCGTCCCAATCCGCATTCCCAGCCTCTTCCCCGCGCTTACAGGAGCTTGCGCTATCTTCTGCGGACGAAAAATACGAACCACCCTCGAGATCTCTGTCGCGAAATTCCAAAAGGATACGACTTAGGTCGCGCGCAAATGCATGGAGAGCTCTAAGAAAGCTGCCCATAGGTGGCTATCGCGAGCTGTATAAGGAAACATGCGATGATATTTCCCAGGGATCAGCATACTATACCGGCGACAATCTTCCTACAGCGCAAAATGGAGCTAGCCTATGGACTTCACTCGAAAAGGACCGATTTTTCAACGCCCTCGCCAAGATGGGAAAATCTAGATGTGGGGATATTGCTACTGCGATTGGTTCGAAATCTGAAATGGAAGTTCGGGATTATATCCAGCTTTTACATCGCAGTTTAGAGCACCAGCATATTGTGGAACGACACACTGGCTCTACGGTCCTTGGGGATATACCAGCAGCTCTAGAGATAAGTGCGGAGTGCTGTAATGCTCTAGATGAGGCTTCAGAGGTAGTTTCTATGGAAGAGCAGCGTTCAGAGCGCGTTGCTGCAAAACGACGGCATGGAGACATGTCTCTAATCGACAGCGATAAGGCGGATTCTGTGGAGGAAAACCTCGAAATTGAACCGGATAAAAAGAAGGACAGCTCTGAAATAGATACGGCGGCCCGTTTGTTCAAATTTGGTAACTGGATCAAAACTTCAGAGCGCATATTCATGAATTTCGGAGAACCAAGGAGCGAGGACAACTGGGAGAATATCAAATTCGAAGGTGAAAGTCCATCTTTAACGTCCGAAGCTTTCCTAGATTTCCACACTCTTGCCATAAGCTTAACCCGCCGATTGGTACAATCGTCTATCTTCTTCGCGCTATCCAGAATTCGCGCTCTAGAATCCGCGTCAAACCATCCTCAGAGAACAGTGAGAACTCGAGATGTGGCTTCAGCCCTGAACGTTTTGAGAATGGAACATAACTCAAAGTCATTCTGGGCCGGTGTTTCACGAAGGTGCAGCCTTAATGTCATTGACATGCAGAATCGGGGGGGTTGGAAATCCGTCCCTCTCAGTCACCACGAGGTTGAAGAAAGGCTGTCAGGCTATTCTCCGAATTCGGCAGCATCTCTCGCCATTGCCGATACACCTATATCCACTGACGCAATGGGGGAACAAACCGACGCCTCTCCTGAAGCAGCGCCCAGTTCTTCTGGCGAAGAATCCGCTTCATCATCAGACGAGGAATTTTCCGACCCCGAAGAAGCCCATGCCTCTGCCCTCGATGCACAAGCCAGTCGTTCGGAAGAACAACGCCTATGGCAGATACTTAAAAGTACAGCATCATCCCACAATCCCCCAGAACCACACTCCAAGGAGGGAAGTCAAGGCCCGGACCTTGCCATCATTCATGGGAAAAGAAAAACGAGGGAAGACCTTGTGGACTGGAGGGCACGTACCCGTTATCGAAGCGAGTGGGAGGAATTCGGTCTCGACACCATCACCATCGAGGAAGAGTTTGCTGAGAGTCAGAGAAAGAGGCGGAGGATTGATAGCCAACCACTGCCAGAGAGTGATACTAGCAGTGACGAGGATGCATCAGACCAGGATAATGAGGATGCGTCTAGGCAGGATGAGGGGAGTGTGAGAGATGAATCGGGCCATGTCACGGATGAAAGTATACGCTCTGACGACCGAATGGATGTTGATAGTTCATGAGAATGAAGTAGTTCTCACGAACTCGACTTCATATTTGATACCCACATAATTGTACGTCTAGAAAATACAACCCTATCTCTCAGGACAGGTGGGCCACTCTCATTCCTGCTTATTGCTTTTCACTTGATTATCGTATCTACTTTTGGGACGGAGACTTTCCTCAATAGCACCAGCCACGCAAACTACTAAGAGAATGAAGTGGGAATCTCTAGATCATTTTAAAGAAGCTATACAGCCAGCGGCTTGTTGCAAGAGGCCAGAGTCAAGACGTCAGGAAAAGCTACAGGCTCATTTCACATCCTCCAGTAGAAGTAGATCTCTGCATTCGTCATATTTGTACATCCAATTATTACAGAATTTTAGGAACCGAGAGATAGCAAAGGCAAAGAACAAGGACGAGAAATCACCATCTAGTTTCAGTAGCCTCCACCCATCTCTATCAAGAACTTTGAGTAGGGGTAGGCTACCCTTGAAAGAACTAGAATTTTTGGGTGACAGCCAGTGGAACCGAAAGTGATACTCCATTCTTTGCCTAGAGATAGTAAAGGAAATTAACACCACCTCCCCACCCCCCTGAACACACGCCTCTGTAGAAGTAAAGAGAGAATTAGTCAAAAAAAAGAAGAAAAATTTAGCACTAAACCATTTTATGATGAGCTCTGGTGATTAAACCCGAGATGAATCGAGGTCGAAGAAACGTAAAACACTCAATCTAGAGATAACCCCTTACAACTCGAAGGTTTTGTAGTCTGCGCCAGTCTCCGCGCTCAAGGGCTGCATACCAGTCCTCGGGTCAGCATTCGGGGGTTGGAAACCATATGCGTTCCCAACTCCAGCGGTAGCAGCTTCATTAGCCATCGCATCAGCCTCCTCGCCAGGACTCTTCAAGCTAGCAGCCTGCAACTGGTCCTGAACTTCCTTCACCCTCTTCTTGAAGGCCATGCGGTCGAGGAAGAGTTGCTGTCTAGCCTGTTCCAAGTCTCTTCGCTCAGCCTCAACAATTTCCTCCATCTCGGTGAACTGGGCGAGTTTGACTTCGAATTTCTGAAGAGTAGTGTTGACGGCGGAGGATACCAAACGAGTCATCTCACGCTCTTCATGGGAGGCAAGGACTGTTGCGCGGGAAGCTCCTGTCGCGAGCGCTATGGTTGCGAGTGATGGCGGCGGTCGCTGCTCTGCTGCCGCGCCTCGGACAATGACGGAAGACTCTGGCTCCTGCGCGGAATCGATATCCATTGAGTCTTCGGGCTTCACGCTTTCGCTTTCCTTCCGCTTCCCCTTATCCTGCTCCTCACCGGTAGTGGCCTGTCCGTCCATACTCTTGTTGATTTGGTTTTGGAGCTCACGACGAAGCTCTTCGACCGATCGCCCTGCCGCTGCAGCAGCAACAGCGGGTTCCGCCATCTGAGCCAAAAATGAGACTACGGACAATACAGGGTTCTCTAGTTGACTGATAGGCTCCCGTCCATTCAATGCACGCATTGTCGGTAGTCCACCCTCGGGTGATTCGTCCAAGTACTTGTCTTCGATTTCCAGCTGAAGGAACTTCATTACACACTCTTCTCTCGTTCTGGTTCCAACATGCTCCGCAATCTGTTGCCAGTTATCATCGAAATTCTCCAGACCTTCAAGAAGTAATAATGTCTCCGAATCTGACCACGGTGCATCACGGTCAGGAATTGTGGTTTGAGGAGCGTCCTCTAGCTTAACGAAATCGGAGGCTTGATGAGAAGATGGGAGTCTACCCTGAAGGAAACAGTTGGGACACAAATCATACTTGGTTTCCGTTGCGTTAGGGTTCGTAGACACGGGAGCAGTCTTAGCATAATGGAAACGTAGGCGAGTGCAATCAATTCCGCAGGAGAAGCAATTAAACGCCTTCTTTGGAGTCCTGGCAGCGCTATCCATGGCTTTGGTAGAGTCTTCGCGGCCGGTTCCATTAGTTTCGCCATTGGGCTGTTTGGCTTTATCTTCACCCTGAGTGATCTCTTTGCCCTTGTCGTCATAGATATTTCGACGAATCTCCAGGTTGAGGTCAGCTTTGGAGGCAGGAGTAGCCGACGCGGCTCGATCTGTCGAAGGATGAGGCTTTCCAGGGGTTGTGAAAGAGTTTGGCGCGGGTTGGAACGGTTGCAGTCCTCTGGGAGTATCCGCAGTGACCCTAAAGTGGCCGGTAAACGGAGGTCCAATATTGGAAGGCCTGGTTTGTGGGTCGACCTGATCACGTTCTGTCAGTTGTATGCAGGCATGATATTCGGTCAAAGAGTTTCCCTTACCTGATAGTTAATCAACCCCCATTGCTCAAGGAAAGAGTGAACACGCATGATAGCGCAAACGTCTCCAGCTAAATTTCGTCGGCATGCAGTCACTGTAAGATATTCGACAGGGTTCAGGCGGTAGGTGTTGATCATAAAGTCACGGTAGTCTTTGTATACCGCAGGTGTCTTGCTCCGATTCCTGCTGTTGAAGAATTCTGCCAAAGCCTTTTTCTCCAAGGGATGGATTGCATGCATATCGAACCATGTTGAGTAGCTGGGGAGGATGATAGCGTGGGTCTGAGATACAAGGTGCGACCGCGCGGAGGTTTCTATGGAAGCTTTGGTCTGTGCCGGCTGTTCATCAATCGTCTCATCGGCTGGCTGGGACGTAGATTTCTCCCCATCCTCTCCTAAAGCCCCATTTTCAAGTTTCGCGTCTTGCTCGGTGCCACCCATCTCTTCGTCTTCTAATTCGGGTTGCGATTCGTTCTGAGGTTTAGGTGACAGCGGGGCGTCTAATGGGTTGTCTGACACCGCAGACTCTTGAGGTTTGGTTGGAGATTCTTGCCTGGATTGTGATTCTGTACCCAGAAGTTGAAGTTAGCAAAGGGCAGGAATGCGCGCGCGCCAAGGTCACATACCAGAGACATTGCCGGAATCCTTTGTGGCGCCAGTCGCATTGTTCTCAGCCGGCGCGTCCGGGGTGCCATCAATCCTCTGCTCTGCATCTCCAACTGCAGTTGGGACGGTGTTATTCTCATCCATCTCGGCGGTTTAAAAGGCGATAACCTCCGCTGCACTTTAGATAGAAGAAACTGACCCGCTCAGGGCAGCGTTGACGGTTTTTCCAAGGGGCAGATGCAGATTAGTTGCCTCTAAATTCCGAGCGAGATCGCAGATAAATAGCCTCGCAAATAATTGATTAAACGTCTGTTTAAAATGATCTTCAAGCTGGGAAGAATAATTCAGATTGGATGTCTGAAGTAGATCTGATCCCTCCTGTCGCGATGCAAGCAACTCTTTCTTTTCCGCCCGAAAACTCGCGCTTCGTTTGAGCCTCAAGCACTAAGCCTAAAATGACTAGCGTGTTTGTTCAGCCGCCAAAACTTAAAATTTGCGGCACTGCAACATCAGCCAATGAGACGCACGATAGCCCTTCTGAAGGTCGAGATTTGTCATCTCCTCTTTTCAAAGGGAGCTGCGGACCTGGCAACGTCCACCATTCAACATCAGTTCTATCACCAACCTCTTAGCTCTTCGGAGCGATACAACAATGCTTCGTGGTGATAAAGCATCAAATTCCGTGAGGCACTTTGCGTTCAGTCAAATCGAAGACTTTTGGCCGTCGGTATCGGTTTGGGAAGCAAGATGACATATTATCAGCTCTTCTCGCTTCATATCTCCTGTTGAGAACGTTGGCTTTCCAGGGGAAGCCGATGCCAATTTTCCAATGAGGGCCAATCGGTCAGAATAGGATTCTGGAACTTTTACTAACGACCTTACAGGCGTTTATTTCTCCTGTATGTCAAAATCAGGATCACCAGACCTTCACCACAGATCGAAATGTCAATAGAGCTGGAAAATCCCCTTCCATCTGCATCCGGACTGGGCACAGCCTTCACGGGGATTACAGAGCCTCGCGTATAGCCTTCTCCAACGTCTTTGTGGGCTCTGAAGAAGGGCGAAGAAACAGATTCTCATTGAAGTATATCTGTGCCGTCATTAACGATCGCGCTTTAAGCCCCTCGTTGGGGACCACAAAAATGGAGCTATCATCCTGAATACGGGAATATCCTATCCCGAAAGCTTTATTGGAATTTGAAAATATTACGAAATCTACGTTAATGAAGTATATTTTGCACCGAAATAATTGGTCTATATCCTGCTAACCAATTCGCTCAATACATCTCGTTCCGAATTCCACGCTCCCGCACTAAGATCCCTTCTTCAACCGATCTATCCAAGCCAAGTTGGCCCTCAAGCATCGCGTTCAGTCATCCCATTACTTTGTATCGCGCGGGGGCGGAATATATGAGGCTTGCTCCTTCAATGCTTCGGCGATACAAGGCCGAGCAGTCAACCTATCAATCCACGCTTTCACATTCGGGGCTTCCGTGTCATAATCGAAATTCTCTGTCTGGCCAACATACTTCACAAATCCGACTTGCCACGCGAAGAAAGCCATATCAACATAGCTGAATTTGTCCCCGACAAAGTACTCCTTTCCTTCCAGGTGCTTGTTCAACACGGCCACAACACGCTTGGATTCCTTCCAGTATCGCTCGAATGCGGATGGCACGTTCTCAGGGTGGTAGTACTTGAACCAGGTAGCTTGGCCGAAGTATGGGCCTTGGCCAGACATTTGGTAGTGGAGCCACGTCTTGGCCGTGTAGTTATCCGCGGTGAAGTTGGGGAAGCTAAACTTGTTCTCTTTGTCGTATTGTTCGGCGAGGTATTCGAGAATAGCACCAGATTCCCAGACGGTGATGTCAGTGTTTGGGTCGTAGAGAGCGGGTAGCCGGCCATTGGGGTTGACTTTCTCGTACTCCGGGGTCTTCAAGTTTTCGTACTTGACAACGGTAGTCTCGTATGGGATCTCGAGTTCCTTCAGGTATATAACAACCTTCCAAGGATTGGGTCCAGGACCACCACCATAGAGATTGAGGGGCTTAATTGAGGAAGACATTGTGGGAGGTTCAAGTAGGGAAGTTTGAAGTTGGATAATTAGTTTGAGAATGAGTATTTAAGCTTGTTGGCAGATGCGCTTGTCTTTCGAGCAAAGTATTATGCATCATGCTGGCGGGTAGGAGAGCATTTATATAGTTGGGAGGCGGAATTGGAGCTACCCCACGTTAAGACACCTCTTACATAGGAACATTTACAGGGGCTGGACCAAAAGTTTGACCGATGCTTGCCAGATCTTCACCCCGTGCACACATCCACTAGCAGGACAGAACGACTGGGCCAATCTCGGGGTGTTGCCCCTCTCGACGACAATAATTACCAATCAGGTGGATCAAAGCTTGGGTTGTTCCCGCTCCTTTCCAAGAGACAATATTAATAATGGACGACAAGTATCAGATATCGGTTGTGCGGAGTTACATGTATCCCTCCGACGGGTAATCCCTGTTTGACGATTATAAATTCGACAGCGAAAGAAGGTGAACTACAGGAGGAATTCTTCCCCCTCCCCCCTTTTTTCTACGTAAAAGAACAGCATCAGTAATATTTGATAGATAGTGCTTGACGTAATTCGAAGCGATTGATCGTCCAGCAAGCCGGGGGATTTAAAAGTGAGGATAGAAAGAGGTATTTTTGGCCCCTCAATAAGCTCACGGCAAGAGGAACGGAGCGGCTGCCAGAGTTCGGCCGCTTGGGGGCCAGATTTCAAGGAAATCCCTCAAAAACCCCTTGCAGTACTGCGAGACAACAGCTTGGCAAACCATCCACCAGCACGAGAGTCCCCTTTACTTGCTGGTTCTTACAAATCAGCGGCCTTAATATAATCAGCATCCCCTTAGGGCTTACGGAACTCCGAGCCCCGCTATGTGGGGGGCTTCAACCCGCCAAGCCGGTCCGCTTATTTAAGCTTAAATCTTTGACGAAAGACTACCAGTCCCCCAGCTTTCGACATCCCGAAAGAATGCTTTGATCCAGACTTCGCTCGTAAAACTGATGAATGTGCAGCTGTTATTGTTCTGAAGAAGAGTATGTTGCTCCATAGTCTTAACAATGACTTGTATCATAAATCCCAAAAGATCAGATCAGGCACAGATACTAGTCAAAGTATCACGACGCTTTGCAGCAGAGGTATCGGCTTTGGGCCTTAATTGAGAATGGAACAGATCTCTCTCTGTAAACATGAACACGGCCATGGATATGTCGATGTTCCATCTCTTCAATCATAATTAAAAAGACGTGGATTTCTCGACAACCAGTGGCAGTCTTTATTCACGTGATTAAGCGCGAAATCGACGCGTGATATCCATGGATCTTTCAACGCGTCGCGACGTCCCTGGCTATTTACATGCACCAAGCAATTAACAACCAACTGTTTCGACAATTTCAAGAGGCTACACTTTTTTGATGGCGGCTCCATCATCTCCAGCATTACCCTCGTCATTCGATCCCGCCCTTCATCTACATAGCGAGGGAAATAGCATCTCAAATCCTCCTCCACTTTCTGAATCCCATTCGAGCGAGCTTGAGGCATTCAACCTCCAACGACTCGAGACAATTCGCGAGAAAACAAGGAACGGAGTTGTGATACAACATCGGGCCTGGAATCTATCTGAAATATTCCGCAGTGACGAAGATATTCAGCCTGGTATAGCAGAAGCCATACCGCAAAAATCTGAAATCTGGGAAGGAACCTGTTGTGCTAACCGCTCCCTTTCCTTAATATAGAGACTCCGACGAAACGGCGTCCACTCATAGCGTCAGAAAATCTTGATATCGGACCGTCCTCAGATACAATTGTTCCCTCTTCACCACCTCCCAAAATGCCTCTAATATCTTCCCCGGTCCTGTATCCTCCAAGCTCTCCTACCCCAAAAAAGAGCGACCAGAAGAGGAAATCAGAGGGGCCTTCTAGTCTTACGGAGCCAAAACGACCTCGAATGATCGGCGGTTTTCTGGACGATGATGATGAAGATGATGACATACAAAATCTGCAGGATGCCCAGTTACCTCGAAGCGTTCCGTTGGAGAATTCAATGAGCAATTCCCAACTCTCGAATATGAGTACATTTGACTTGGGTATTCTCAACGAACGTCCCTCTCAGAGCGAAAACCTTGGGAGCAATATCGAATGGGACACTCCAGTGCCCGTTACCTTATCACAATCTACCAATCGCCAAAGTCGGGAAAACGGCACCATTTCTATGAAAACATGTTCCGGGAGAGTTGTCAACGTCAAACGAAGGACAATCGCCCCTCCCGTTCCATATGAGAAACTCGTAGCCGATCGTTCAACGACCGCCCCAGGCAAGGCAACGAGGAGCTACTACGGTATCAATATCCACCAATTGATGGATGAAGCAGCCAAGGAAGAAGAGCAGGATAAAATCCGACGGGCAAAGGAGACAGCCCCCGAACCAATAATACACAGTCGAGAAGTTAAGAGAAAGGCCAACCCTATGTGGGCTGAGAAGTACCGTGCCAAGAAATTCACAGACTTAATCGGTGACGACCGAACTCATAGATCTGTTTTACGGTGGTTAAAAGGTTGGGATAGAATTGTCTTCCCTGGACTTGCAAAGGCAAAGAAGAAGACATCGGAAAACGATACGGAAGAACGCGTTCATCGGAAAATATTGCTCTTACCTGGTCCTCCTGGTCTAGGGAAAACTACACTCGCGCATGTATGTGCCAAACAAGCGGGTTATGAAGTTCTCGAAATCAATGCTAGTGACGAGAGGAGCAGAGATGTCGTGAAAGGACGAATCAAGGATGCAGTCGGAACCGAGAACGTACGTGGTATAAACGTCGGAACTGGCGACGCAGCTGTTCGGAAGGCTGGGAAACCAGTCTGTGTCATCGTTGATGAGGTTGACGGGGTCACCACCGGCTCCTCAGGCGCAGGCGGTGAGGGTGGTTTCATGAAGGCTTTGATTGATCTCATTATGCTCGATCAGAGGAATTCCAACAAATCTTCGGATCATGCTTTCTCTCGCGGGCGAAAGTCCAAGGGTGATAAATTCCGGATGCTACGCCCACTCATTCTCATTTGCAATGATGTATACCACCCGAGTCTACGTCCTCTACGGGCGTCATCACTTGCTGAGATCGTCCAAATTCGGCAGCCACCGCTTGAGAAGGTTATTCAACGGATGAAGGGGGTGTTCGAGAAGGAAGGTATCCCTTGTGATCTGGATGGTGCGAGACGTCTATGCGAGGCTTCCTGGGGTATAACTGCCGGAAGAGATAATCGAAATCGCGCGGCTGGTGAAGGAGATATTCGCAGTGTTCTTGTGGCTGGGGAGTGGGTAGCCCACAAATTCCGATCATCCTTCCTATCGTCTTCGAATGTTCGACTCTCGAAGATGTGGATCGAGCAGCACGTCCTCAATGACTCCCTGCAAGGAAGCTCTTCGCGGGGACTAGGAAGAGGGGGTACCAGAGCAATCGTTGATCGAGTATTCTTAGATGGTGCAGGTTTACCAAATACCCTAAGTGGCTCGAATACACGACAAACTGCTGGATCAGGGCAAACAACGGGTGCCATGGGTGTCGCCGAATTTCGAAAGACCAGGGCCAGTAACTGGCTACGAGAAATGGTAGACACCAGCGGTGAGTACGACAGATGTATCACAGATTGCTTTGCCAGGTATCCAACTCAGGCTTTCCGAGATGATACCACGCTCTCCAAACCAAACGCAGCCTACGAGTGGCTCCATTTCCATGACCAGATCTCATCCAAAGTCTTCTCTAACCAAGAGTGGGAACTTAACCCCTATTTAAGCCAATCCGTCGTCGCCTTCCACCACCTTTTTGCTTCATCAAACCCCCAGGGGTGGGATACTGACCAGAACAAGACCGGGGATGATGAAGACGAGGAGGAGCACCCGTTTTCCGGTCCAAGGGCGGACTTCGCTGCCTTTGAAGCCGAAAAGGAGAATCGCTCTATATTAGTTGGCTTCCAATCTTCATTCTCTGCACACTTGACACGATTATTCAACTCGCATGAAACGGTGGCGACAGATCTAATCCCGAATTTAATCCGCATGCTTTCTCCAGACATCAACCCTATCATTGTTGGAGGTAGCGGGCAGAAAGGTGTTGCAAGTGTGAGGAAGGAAAGTGAACGCAACCTAGTCAACTCTGCGGTGACCGTTATGAGTGGGATAGGCGTCACATTTGAGAAGGCGAGGGTAGAAATTGAAGCTGGAACCCATGGTGGGTGGGTTTACAGGATGGAACCGTGAGTAGCAATTTACCCCCTTCCCCCTCTTGTAACGATGATGTAGAGCAAATATTGACATCTTCGCAGACCCCTCGACACACTTACCACATTCTCAAAAACACAAGGCAGTACCATATCCTCCAGCGGCTCGTCAGTCCCCGTTCGCTACGCTGTCCGTCAAGTCCTAGACCAAGAATACCGCAAGGAAATCATCCGCCGACAATCCGAGGCGCAAAAAGCCCGATACTCAGGCGTCGATTCCTCCGTACCGAGTGCTCCCTCGACCCAGGACGCAAAAGCAGAAGTAGCAGCCAAAGCTTCGAGCGGAAAAGCCGTAAAGCGTGACTTCTTTGGTCGTGTGATCAAGGAAGATGTGAGCAGCAGCAACAACAACAACAACAACAAAGTAAAGACAGGCCCACAGAAGGCAGAGAGGCCTAAGGTCTGGGTGAAGTATCATGAGGGTTATTCGAATGCTGTTCGAAAGCCGATATCGATGAAGGACTTGTTAGCTGGGTTATAGGGGCATAGCATGGTACATGTATTTGGAGTTTCGGTTTACTCGGCCCCATGTCGCTTTCCCTTTCTGCATTGTTGTTTGTTTCGAGCCTATTAGATATGCATACCTACTATAATGATTCAGTAGAAAGGACATAGATGTTAGTACCTTTTTTTCCTGTTCGGGCCCCCCATCCTAAAACTTCGATGCCTCGGTACTTGATCACCACATTCCCATCAAGACTTTGGTTCAGCAAAACTCCCCAACCCTCTATTCCAAAGCCATGACCCCTTTTCCTGTCCGTCGCGACCAGGCGCAATCCATCGCGTAGTACGAGTGAATATTATCGGCATAGGCGCTTCAAAAATGCCCAACATCTTCGGGGGGGGTGTAGACACTGGTTGGACAGCTCGCCTGACTTCCAAGGCAGTCACAAGCACGCGTTCCTCAACCTACCCATCCTTGGGACATATCCCCATCCCCTCCCAGCCAGTCGATTGATTAGACAACCCCCTGTTCAAGTCAAAGCCCCGACCCAAAAACCCCACAACATATGCGCTGTTGAATATGCCAGCAAGTCTCACCCCCCAGGCAGAAACCGTAGTGGATTTGCCGTAATTCACGCTACCTCTTCCCATCATTTCAGGAAGAGCGGGGGGGAACAGGATCTTTAATGGGAGTGGTCTGATCTCGGGAGGCTCTTGCGCGACGCATTAAAGCCGATGAATAGGCAACGACATTATCAACATAGAGTCGGTAAGGCTGGGTTGGAGGAATGGCGGGTAAGCACTTATGCAGTTCAGATGGCGCCCTCCGCTTTCGTGAATAATGTTTTTGCTATGCCGTCGATGGGTAGACATCGGGGAGGTTCTGATGGGACTAGCATATCCGGTAAATATATATTTTTCTCCGCATGGGACGACAATTTGGAGACACCGAGGAAGCCACCCCTCCAAACGAGACTGTAAGCAAATAAAACATATCATCATACTGTCAGCCCTCTCAAGAAGAGGCCCGATCCCCAAATCCCAACAAACTGTACGTGAAGCTCGATTCGTCGTCGTCGAAATAAGAAACCCAAGTAGGCTGACAATGACGCAACCCAGTTCTAAGATCTAATCTTATCAGATCAAATCCCACGACACCAACGCCCTTCCTTCCGGAACACTCGGCTCTCCAACCTAACCAACAAGAACAAGCTTTTCCACATCGGAGAAATAGGGCTGACATCTTTCCCTGGAGACAAGTACCCTGACCGAACAACTCACCCCGATAAACATTGCTGCCTATTACCTCATGCAGTAACCGCCCTTCGCGATTCGCGGGGACCAGAACAATGACGGCGTCCCGCATCGGCGTTTAAAAGCCTACCGCTTCCAGAATTGAGTCCAAGTGACTCACGCCCTTGGCTTACATACAGGGATAGTGCATGTCCCAAAAAATGCTTGTGGTAACCTCCCTCCCTCTTCCCGAATTGTGTTGGACAGGAGAACGGGCTACACAATGGGGAAGCCTTGCTGTGTGACGTGTAGGGATGGTCGGTATCCCAAAGAGGTCTGGGCTTGGTGGATCGCATGTGGTCTTGTGGGTCAGGAGCAACAACGGCTGTAAGAGTGACCGATATTGAGTCAGGGGCTACGCCCTTTTTTGGACATCTATTTCTACAAATGGATTCGGAATGAACGCAACCGAGGAGACTGAGAATTAATTGGACTATATTATTGGTTGATAGACGAATAGAGTAAAATCAAGATATGACAAGGGCGTGAAACTGCGCGACATGGGCAAGGAAAAACTTTTCGGAGAGTATGACAACGACAGTGTGCAATGGACGCAGGGAATAAGCAGGTCGCAGTTGAGAAGTAGCCGGTAAAATGAGAACCTAACATCCCCTGTCCTCCGCTATGACAAGAAAATGCAAACCACATGAAATAAGGCCGTCTAAAGGGGACAGAAATTGGAAAAAACCCATGAAAAAGTTGGACGCCTAGCACCCCCCACCCCAACCTATCGTAGTCGCATGTGGGCGTTCCGTAAGAAAGCCACCGACCCAACCTATCTCAACGAGAGATAAGCAGCGGTAGCAGCTTGGTGAGTGCTCTTCGCAGCCGTTGCCTCCTTACTAGGAGCAGGCTTGGCTGTCTTGGAGGACTTCTCCTTCGGAAGCGTCGTGGTGGAGGTATTTGAGGACTTCAACATGCTGTAGGTGGAGGAGTCGCGCTTGTGGAAGAAGGAGCCAGACTTCTTGGAGCTGGTGCTGCTGCTGCTGCTCTTGGGGGGAGACATTGTTGATGTGGAGGCTAAGTTTGAGGTTCGAGATATGTTGAGAATGGTGGTGGAAGTCGAGGTGCTAGAGCGGTTGTTAGTATAGTTATTGATGAAAGAGGGGAGTGGTAGGACATACATAGTAGCTCTATCCAAGTGTGTCGACAGGTTGGGTATGAAAGAGATTCAATTGCTTAGGAGAGAAGTAGCAATGGCAATATATAGACTGCTTGGTTGGAGATATCAAGTAGATCGAGAAGACTCAATGGATTGTAGACAATGATTTTTATGATGATAGGAAAAAAAGGGAAGAGAAAGGATGGGATCATCCACCCTTTTATAGACCGAAAGAGCCATAGATCTGAGCCTATGTTCGGGTATACCTCTATACTAGCATCCCCCGAAATCTAGAGGATCTAGATAGAATTAGTCAACAGCATTCTTCCCTGGAAGCTAGTCACCCCCGTCGCCATTTTTGGGTTGACCGACATGCTGCAGCATGGTGTCATCGAAGTCAATGTCCAAACGCTCAAACGCTCAACAAGGGCTGAGACTTCCTGCATGTTGCACTGACAGGGGATGAATAATCGTGAGTCTTCCCCAGTTCGTTTCCTGGTTCAACATGCATATTCCAACAGCCATTCGCTGTACGACTCGTTCATCAGGAACAAAAGGGCGTGAGGACGCTGCAGTTTTGTCAGAATGTGGTTATTTCTGTGCATGAATTCAAGTTTCACCAACGTCCTCAGGGTTTGATACGAGAAAGGAGGCCTCGATTTTGAGTCATCAAGTTTCTTTATCAAAGGGCTCCAACGACTCAAAGTGGGCGGGCCAAGTGCTGCGGGCCAAGTGCTGCGGGCGGTCTAGAGTATTCTGGGATCGAGAGAATCGTTTAATTAAGCGTTTTATATCCCTGCTAGACGACCTGCAGTCATGCCGTGACCGAGCAGACTGAAGCGTGAAGCGTGAAGCACGAAGCGACAGCGAGGTGGATGTCAAGATTATTCATTCTGCGAGAATATCGTCCTCTGGTTGGCTGAAGGTGTTTGCATTGCTCGTATTCAGACAAAATTGACTTGTTTGCATATTTCGCTCTTCAAAATTTGATACGTTTGCATCTGTTGCAATGATTCTGACAAACAATTCTGATCGCATAAGCAGCCCTAAAGAGCCAACGATATCGACTCACCGGGAAAAGGCCTTTCTTTTACTTTACCCAGGAGCGTGTGAATCAGATGCCGCCATTGTTGGTGAGAAATATATGACGTCCGTGGTTGCACTCGCTTATATCTCTCGACCTTCGACCTTCGACCTTCGTCACCTATCATGATTTCAAAGCAGGACGTTGGGCACCCTTTCTTTCTCTTTCACTTCGTGTTCATATATTCACGGACGTCACAGGTAGGAGACGGGGACCAAATAGATTGAGTTAAACGGCTCTTGAGGGCCGCTAGCGAGCTCATAATTGAAGCCTTCTTGAGTCTAGATGTCGGGGGATTGATCAAACAACCCCCATGACTTGGGAAGGAGAAAGAATTCATTCATATTCTGTTTCTGATTGCTCGCTCCCTCCACCCTACCAAAAAAAGATGGAAACCATGCTAGACATAGGCAAAACAAACGGCTTTGTACAAAACTATTGACACAATCTATTGCTTCAACTTCTCCGTCAACTCGGGAACCTTCTCGAACAGATCCCCAACAAGTCCCACATCAGCTACCTGGAAGATAGGAGCATCTGCATCCTTATTGATAGCAGCAATAACCTTGCTATCCTTCATACCAGCCAGGTGCTGAATCGCACCTGAAATACCAGCGCACAGGTACAATTGCGGCGCAACATTCTTACCAGTCTGACCAACCTGCAGACTGTTGTCCGCGAATCCACTGTCAACAGCGGCACGGGATGCACCAATAGCTGCGCCGAGAGCATCTGCGAGTGGTGGCATGAGTCTGTCAAACTCCTCCTTGGACTTCAATCCGCGTCCACCTGAGACAACTCGGCTGGCCGTGCCGAGATCAGGACGGTCAGATTTCGCAAGGTCCTCGGAAACCCATTCCGTTGGGCAAGGGTGGTTCGGGTCTTCACCATCGACAATTTCAGCAGAGCCGCCGGTGGCTTCGACGTCCTGGAAAGCTGTTCCTCGGACAGTGATGACCTTGATAGAGTCGGTGGATTGGACGGTGAGAATCGCGTTTCCGGCGTAGATGGGGCGAACGAAGGCTTCAGGGGTTGTGTTAGTAATATGAGCGTTTCCCAGCCATCTACAGAGCCTGATATTGAATGAACGTACTGTCTTCGCTCTCAATGGCAGTAATATCTGAGATTTGTTGGGTATCGAGCAATGCTGCCACACGTGGAAGAAGGCCCTTTCCGAACGCAGAGTGACCAGCAACCACATGCGTGAAGCCTCCTTTCTTGATATTCTCGACGAGGAGCGGTGCGTAGTTCTCAGGTAGACCCTATAAAACCCAGAAATCAGTCACAATTCCCAATCGTATGTTGAAAGCATTCTTCATCAAGGACGCCCCCATGAATTGTCCACTCCAAGCATTGTCTGACAACCACTCCCCGACACCAAAAGAAACCCCCATACCTTATCATACGCCCCATTCTCCACCGCCATAATCTTCTCAGGACCCTTGATCTTCGCGGCTTCCGCCGCCGCACCACCCTTCACACCACTCCCCGCCACAAACCCCGTTATCGAACCCCCCAACTTCTTCGCCGCCGCAATCGCGGAGAGCGACGAACTCTGAAGCTTCCCATCCTTCTGCTCGAGGATAGCGAGTGTGGAAAGAAGGCGAGAGTACGCAGAGGAGTAGGCTGCTCGTGATGATGATGGGAGGAATTGTGATCGGGCAGCCCGGAGGACTGTGTGTTTGGCGATTGGGATCATGGTGGGCTAGCTGGCTGGCGCGCTGTCTGTTGTTTCTTCTTAATGGATATGTCTCCCGCTTAGACACATCCGTAGTGTTATTCAATGGAGGAAATGGTTCTTGAAGCTCGCGAAAAGAAGGTCGGTGGAGGGGTTGGCGGACAAATGATAGCTCACCGTTCGGGATTTCGGTTGATGACTCAGCGCCGCTGCTCGGAAATTCGCGGGCGATTTTTCTGTGGGTGAGCCGAGCTTGGCCCGCGATATGAAGGAGCGCAACTCTTTGATATCTACGAAGAAGGGTCTACAAAAAGAATAATAGGGACGACTTTCAATAATCTTTCTCTTAGTGGTATTCGTTGAAGCGGTCTCTAAAACGTATAAAATAGCTCCTCCACACCTGTACGCCGCTACAACCCTAACAGAGCAATCATAAATCAGAACAATCCCAGGAACGACTTTTTTTCATGGGACTTAAGCTTCCCCAACATCACATCGCATCCTCCAAGGCCTTCGCCTTTTGTTGTTGGAGCCTCAACTTTCTTGACTCCGCTTCCCCATCATCCTCATCCACAGACTTATACTTCTTTGACCTCTCCTCCTTGTCTGCGATCCGTTTCCTCTTCCTTTCCAATCTGGTCGCCTCTTTGAGGGCTTTAGTCTCTGCCACCTCCTCAGGTTCCCGTACATCCTCATCATCCACCCATAACTCGTTAGCCAGCCAGATTGGCATAGCCATGGTATTAGCCCCCTTGATATGTACCGCTTTGATATTTCTCCAACCCTTCGTCACATATTTCTCAGCCATGCCTTGAACAACAGCCTCCACATTTTCCACCAATTGCTCCTTCGTGAAATTCGAGCTCCCAACACGGACGGCAGAAGTCGTAGAAGGCGCCAGGTGAACAGCCGCACAATTCAACGTCTTCTCAATCTCCTTGGCGACTATTGCAGGCGAAGCCACTGCAGCATATTTCTCATCCTGCGGCGCCTTCTTCTTCCCATCATTCTTCACCCGTTTCCCATTGACTTTCTCAATCTCCGCAATGCGAATAGGGATCGGCCTCTTGCTGGACTTGTAGAACACCTTTCCTAAAGTCTCCACAAGTCTCATAATGATGCGATCGTCAGCGAGGAAAACATCGTGTTCGGATAATAACTGCCTCCTTGACTCGAAGCTTTTATACTTCGTCTTCAATTTAGAGTATCCGATCACTTTGGAGATCTGCGAGGAGAGGGTGGAGGGGAAAGCGGGGCTCTCGACCACATCTTTAACGGCGCGTTGAGGGTCGGCGGTTATGAGGCATACACTGATCGATGGCGAGGAGTTAAGGGAGTGTGGGATGCTGATTTTTCCAGGCTTTAGGCGGTTCTTATAGACGACGTGCTTTTTCGTCGTGAGAACAAGCCAGATCGGGATGGAGTCTGAGGCGTCGGTTTCGGAGTCGGCCTCATCGTCGCTGCCGGCGAGGAGGTTCTTCTTCGCCGTCTGCCCTTCCTCTTTCTCCTTTTGTTCGGATTTTATGTGTCGCAGTAACGCGGAAGAAGCTCGGGTAACCTAGACAAGATTGGGATGAGAAAATCTTCAAGAGTAAAGCGAGCGGATAAAACATACCTGGTCCTTATCTAATTGATAAGGCGACCCAGATTGCACCTTAGAGGTAAGTGCGCTTGATGTGGGCGCCATTGTTGCTAATTCTTGCCGCACAGAGAATCTCCAACTCTTTGCTTTTGAGATATTGAAATTCTTCAAAAAAATGTCATGGAGGTAATCGGTAGAAGTATTAATCCGAAGAATAAAGTTTTGACGTTGCGTGATGAGTCAGCACATATCGAACTTCATGACATTTTGCGCTGATAAGAACAGTTCAGGCCATGGACTCGTCATTCGAGGGTTAGCAGCTACGAGAATGTACCATCTCGCCAAATCTTTATATCAGTATGCGACAAGCAAAGAAGGTTAGATATTAGCCCTAAACCGCACGTATTCGCGCTATGTACGCTAATAGTCAACCCTTTTTCTAGAGTACTCCATTCTCCTCCTTGGCCTCGACAATGCTGGAAAGACCACCCTTCTCTCACAGATAAGGAGACTC
The DNA here is from genome assembly GCA_032988195.1 of Arachnomyces sp. PD_36. Lineage (NCBI taxonomy): Eukaryota > Fungi > Ascomycota > Eurotiomycetes > Onygenales > Arachnomycetaceae > Arachnomyces > Arachnomyces sp. PD_36. Next base: position 656,613 of record JANTQE010000020.1, on the reverse strand, counting down.
TACCTCCCTCCTACAGATGGATCCGTACCACAAAACCCCGGCAAGACGGTGCCAACCGTGGGCCAGAATCTAGTCACAATCCCACTACCGGATATGTATCTCAAGATCTGGGACGTCAGCGGGCAGACCTCGATGCGAGGGCTCTGGCAAAGCTATTTCTCTAGCTGTCACGCGATAATCTTCGTGGTTGATAGTACAGATATCGGGGAAGATGTGGATATATCTAAACTATCCAAGACGAGGAGGCCGACTGCATTCTCTGAGGAGGGTGGTCCGTCGGACGCCCCTGCGCCTATTTCAGCGGCTATGGCTGGGATGGATTCTACTAGTGGATTCGGGCGATTAGAAGAATGCTGGAAGGTTCTTGAGTCGGTGCTACAGAACACGGAGACTGCTGGTGTACCGATTCTCGTGCTTGCGAATAAACAAGACCAGGAAGATTGCGTGGAGGTTGTGCGCATCAAGGAGGGCTTTATCCGCCCCGTGTTTGAAGGGGAGACAGGTGGTGGTGTGCGTGATAGCAGGGTACTACCGATTAGTGCGTTAACTGGAGCTGGTGTGAAAGAGACGGTGGAATGGGTCAGGAGTCGAGTCAAGTGGAATAAGGAGGGGAGGTTACCTGTGATGAGATGAGAAGCGGACGGCGAGGAACCCCGTGCTTTCGTCGACTGCTATGCTTTAATGATTACCCTTGGCGTCTTTCAAGATATGTGTGTATAGATATCCCTCAGGCCAATTTACCCGTTTTAATGTTTCAATATCTTGTGTGTATCCGCTGCCCCATGCGTTGAAGCATGCTCCATTTAAAGTATAGCAGGCTAATATTGTCTTAAATCTAGTCAGTCAAGCTCTCGACGCTATATATGAGAGAGGACACCTCAATTGCGTGTGCCAATGTGCTTACAGTGGACGTATGCTACCTTGCTGGCCGCCATCACAATGGATACTAAAGAATTGGAACCGGGTGCTATGGGGTGCTATGCGTTATTTGCTATGAAACTCACAAACCTACACGTACCATCACCATAGGGCTGGGCTCAGCCCATCAGCATCAGGTCCCCCTCTCCTACCTCCGAGACTAGGCTGTTGTCGCGTCGAACCCAGGTCACGGGTCAACCTAACCAGCCCGCGCCAGTAAGCTCCAGAACCCAACCATAACACTATCAAAGAGGAAGAACAACTAACTAACAAACAGAGCAGTAGCTTAACGGTCAGAACGCGACACCCTCGCCGGAACACCTGAACGCCACGAGTTCGAACCCGACAATCGGCAAAAAAAAAATATTTCTGTCGACTGAATAGCAACGGGTCCGAGTGTGGTCGGGTCAATCCAGCAGCGGGCTGGTGGCGCCCACTTGCCCCTGAGCTAAGGAACTGTGGAAGAGTTCAAAGGGAGAGAAGGAGAGAAAGGAGGCTACCAATATAGGTTCAAGGTGGTCAGGTCAAATCCAGCAGCGGGCTGGTGGCGCCTCCTTGACCCCCGACGACGTGCAAAATCCCCACCGGGGGGTTTTCATAGCACAAGAGGATTGGCGACATCCTCTTGTGTGAACTTTTTGCTATTTTTTTTTCTTTCACACATCAAGTTATCCTGGTGTATGAATAGCTGTTTGGAGCCATGTAGATAGAGTGTACGTGCGCCTATGATAATATTGTGTGATGAATAGATAGATACTGTTTCTTTCTACCCCTTCTCCAGCTGGTTAATGTATGAATTCATATTCTACAGCCGCTAACTTCTCAGCACCCCTTACCTATGTCTATGTACATGAAGGGACCATGATAGAAACAAGTTGATCCGAGCAATTTCTACTACTCTAGGGCTATGCGGCTTTATTATCACTAACCTTTTCTCGTTTCTTTTTTATAAATTACCTCGACCCTCATCATCCTAATACCACTCATTGAAAATGAAGATGATATAGTGCTCTATAATCCCGCTCCCAGAATCGAGTTTAGCCAAGACTTGAACATGACGGTGGATTTCCGAACCAATGGGACAAGCACAATTTCTTATCGATAAGAGCCCACCCAAGACAGCCATCGCAAACGCATAGCCTGGTTGAGAATCACGATAGATATCTAAAGACAGATATTAATTCTTTCTTAACTATTATTCTATCGTATTATGTCGACTCAAAAATGGAAACCAGAGCTACTGAGCTGGCACCTTCCAAAAATAGTTGAAATATGGGCACGCTTTCCCCAGAGCAAGCGATGCCAACGAGGGACGACAACCATCAACCCCGAAGTTCTTTTCCTCTCACCTTAACAGCGTTGAGGTCTACTCCTTGCCTAATACTCGAGGAGGATGCTCTTGAATCTTCAAGACCTTCTCCTTTCCAAAGAATAATAAGGTTGCTGCATTATACGCTGTACTCTGCACACCAACCCGTGAAACCCATCCATCCCAAATAACCGATTCACAACCCCCAGCGTTTCCCAACCTGCGACTTCGCCGGTAAAACCGATAAGCGAGGTTCCTCAAGAGGCGAGGTCGTCGTACAAATGACAATGTTTCCAGGTCTGCTGGGGACACTGCTGCACGATCCCGTCTCATCCCTCGATTACACATGTACCCAGGGGTTTGGGAAGCGGTAGTCTGCGTCATGCCGCAGTGGCTGAGCAGGGTGGAAGCTTTGGATTGCGGGAGATATTCTCGGATCCGTTTCTATCCTGGAGCCAACAACCTTTGGGAGAGGGGTTGGTGTTTGAGCGAATTCAAACAAACAAAGGATGGGTCTCTCGTAGGAGGGTTTGTTTGTCATCCCAGCATCTCTGGATGACAGTCAGATCAGGAAATCTCCGCGAGGCTTGTGTCACCATCGAAGAGGCATGGTGGATATCATCCATCCATAAGCTGGACTGGTGATGAAGGATGGGTGGCTTGGAACCGGGTCTGGAAGCCATGGAAAGGGGAGGTTAAAGACATGGAAAGAGGTGTCTTGCGTCGTTTTCCTCCTGTTTCACCTGGGCGGAGACCCCGACGAGGAGGATTTGCCGGTGAGGGTGGAGACATGTCTTTGGCGTTTGGACTCTGGAACAGGACTGTCTCTCAGCCACAGTGGAAGCAACGAAGCCAGACTCTGGTGGCCAAGCGCCAACTCGTCAGTGCCGCGTCAGAGAAGCATAATGCTCACCGTCAGTCTGAGAGAGAGAAAGCAGGCTCTTTGTATCTTCTAGATTCCTTGGCAGGAAAGAGTCTTCAGGATATCAGACGCCACCTCGACTCATTTCCACCTCGTCGTTGCCGCGACGCCGCGTATTCCCATCGTGATCTGCCCGTGGATGGCGCCATCTCTGTCTCTTTTTGGCAGGGGGTGGACCCCCTTCTTTTCCTTCTCTTTTCGTCCTAGTGGATGAAACTCTGCAATGATTGGTGTGCCTGGTTATTTGCTGATCTCTGGTTGGCTGAAAGTTAAATATCAGTAATTTCCGGACTGAACCCTGGCTTTTCCTGTTAGTCAGGCACCGCAAATCAGGGAAATGATCCACGGTTGGTTGGAAGTGAAGAGGCTCCATCAGGTACCAAAGCCAATTGCTGTGACCTGTACCTTACAGATGGACTGTGGACAATCACCGCTTGACACATCAAAACCACGTCTGCTAGTCTGTACTGTCTTGTCATCCCGTCACACCTGGAGTGTCTGGATTGGGTCTGTGGAGACTCTCTCCCAAGCTTTTGCTGACCCCTGATCCCTGTCCCCGCCTGTTTTGTGAACGCCAAGGGGGTAAAATTGGAAATTCGTACCTGTCAACCCAGAAAACCCAGAAAACCCAGAAAAAAAAACCCTCTCTGCAGTGTCTGCACAGACTGACTAATCTCGCTTTCCCCTTCCTGTCGTCCCCCTTCGCTTTCTCGCTCCGTTCTATCTCCATCTCTCTATCCCCTTAATCCTCCTCAACATCACCATCCTTCGTTCTCTTGTTTTTGCTTTCCCTCCGACCTGGAAGATCTCATCCTCTTCCTCCTTACATTCCTTCGGAAATCAGCAGCAGAAGTTCCAGTTCCAATCACTACTTTCCTTCCTCCGAAGAAGACCATTGAGTGGTTTCCAGGCACGTCGCATCTGATCGCGGAAGTGAAATTCATTCTGTAGGTATATCTCTTCATCGATAGTCGTAGAAGCATTCATGGGATGGGACATTGAATTGGTGATGAAGAGGGTGTTTTGATATTTGATATCAAAACACCACTCTCCATCCGCACAATTGAAACTCGCAACATGTCTCCCAGTGAACGAGGAAACAACACGCTAGTGAACCAGCAAGACTAACACTTCTCACATCTCAGTTCCTTCTTTAAACTTACACTCACTTGAGAGTCCGGACCAAACAACACTTCGATCGAATCGGCGACGACATCACAGTCCCTATATTGGTTATCACCCGATACTCCTATCCAACCGCGTCAGGTGAAAATGAAGTTTAGCACCGTCGCAATCACTGTGGCCGCGGCTGGCACTCTCGCCGCGGCTCAGCCTCACCGTCACCACCACGGACACCACCATGTCAAGCGTGCTGCCGAGGCAGAGGTCGACTACGTCCCCGGTCCTACCGTCTACGAATACGAGTTCGAGGGCGAGACCATCTCCGAGAAAGAGGTCTGCGAGGGAATCCAGGACGGCACCATGGAATGGGCCGATGACAACCCCCCTCCTAGCGCCTGCAAGCCCCAATCCGATGAGGACAGCGAGCCTGAGCTCAAGGATGCCCAGTTCTTCGAGAAGCCTGCCGATCTCAACCAGATGAACGCTGATGCGATCATTGAGGAGCCCACCAGCACCACTCAGCCGCCAGCTTACACTCCCACTCCCGAACCCGAGCCCACCTACCCAACCACCCCCGATGGAGACGGAGTTGACAGCGACTTCCCTGACGGAGAGTTGAGCTGCAGTGAATTCCCCTCTTCCTACGGTGCCGTCGCTGCCGAATGGCTTGGACTTGGTGGGTGGACCGGCGTGCAGCACGTTACCATCAGCGGTAACATGGTTAGCGACATCCGCACCGCTCTTACTGGCGAAACCTGCGCCGATGGCGCCATGTGCTCCTATGCGTGCCCTGCTGGCTACCAGAAGAGTCAGTGGCCCTCCACTCAAGGCTCTACTGGTCAATCTGTTGGTGGTTTGGAGTGCCGTGGTGGAAAACTCTACCTTACCAACTCGTCCTACTCAAAGAAGCTCTGCATTCCGGGGACCGGTAATGTCATGGTTAAGAACACCCTGAGCGAGGGTGTTGCTGTCTGCCGTACCGATTATCCCGGTAAGTTTCCCTGCTCCTTTTTCGGTACCTTAAAACCCCATCTAACACGACCTGCATTCCATAGGCACCGAAGCCGAGACCGTCGCCCTCGACGCAACCCCAGGATCTGAGAACCCTCTCACCTGCCCCGACGCCAACACATACTACCAGTGGCAAGGAAAGCCCACCACTGCCCAGTACTACCTCAACCCGAAGGGTGTTCCCATCGAAGAGGGCTGCCAATGGGGTGACCCCAGCGGGAATGTGGGCAACTACGCTCCCCTCAACTTGGGTGCTGGTCAAACCGACGGTGTCACCTGGCTCTCCCTTCTGCAGAACGCTCCTACCACGTACGCGAAGCTCAACTACAACGTCAGGATCACAGGCGATTTGGGCGGTGCTTGCAAGTATGAGGATGGCATGTTCCATGATTTGAACGGTGCCAATAGTGATGGATGCACTGTAAGTTCACACTCAGCTTTCGATGTTATCAACCACGGTTTGCTAAACTCAATATCTAGGTCCAACTCAACTCTGGAACAGCCACCTACGAATTCTACTAGGTTATCATACTTTTCAAATATAACATTTGAAAATATTGATCTTCCCAACAAATTCCACGAGACGTTCATGCCATATTCCCTGGTCCTTTTTTTTACGAATATCGAACAGATATAATCTGCTTCGATAACAGCGAGCCTTCCTTCCTGCGTTTTTTTATATGTACTTTTCCCCACTTCAACTTCACTTCTACAAAATAACCCCCTTTTTCAAAAAAACTACTTTATTTTTCGGCAAACCCCCCCACATTTGAGGATTATTCTGAGGAGGTTCATTCACCCATAAATCTATATTTTCTCTCAATAGGATGGATGGATAGGTTGCTTAGGTTCTTCCCCTCAAAAAGAGATATACGTATGGTGTTTGAGGGGCTTTTTAGGGGGCACTTTTTTTTCGCTTTTTTCTAAAACCAGAAGTAAATTTAATATGGAGGTTTTTCTTTTGACAGTTGTTCTTGTTTCTTATACCCTTAAGTAGAGATTTGTAATTGTAATTGTACTTGTAGATTCTTCTTTTAGGATACTTACTGTGATCAGTGAGTGAGTGGAGATTGATTGTGCCCTCGATCACAGCCATAGCCGATTCCTACCCTCATGAGAGGTCACCTATGGCTGATTTATGTATGTAATCACCAGCTGGTTCCTATTCTGTCGAGAGGGGTTCAAGTCGTAGCTTTGTAAGATGGGTCTCGCGAAGAGCATGTGTACAGTGAGCTTGAATGATAGCCGTTTGGAGGATACCCACTATTTTCCGCCCCTACCCCTACACCCACCGTGCGCCTTATTCGAGTATGCACCAATCTTGAGTAGATCGTAGGCGTTCAGAGCTACGTACCACTGGCAAGAGATGACGGAAAAAAAGCTGCAGAGGGTCGCAAGGTCGGATTTTTCGTTGGTTGCGTAGTATAATCATGTTGAATAGTTCAACGGATAGATAGAAGAGAAAGAAGAGTCTGACAATCTTCTTTTCAAATTGAATACATCTTGAAGGTGTGGTGAGTTGGACGTATTTCAATAACTGAATTCCCGGACGACGTTGATGTTAAATATGTCGAACAGTCGAGAAGAACGACGATACCCGCTCGACCGCCAAGGCTCCTCTTTCTCTCTGCATGATTTTCAGCTGTCCTTGCAGGCTTGCAGAGTTCCCCTGACAATCGCGGAGCTCCTTGTCAGACAGCGCAAGGGGAGCTCTGGGGTTCTTTCAACTCGTCTGGAAAAGAAATGGTGGTCAATGTAACGAGAACGACAAGCGGATTGGCTATCAGATAAGAGAATGAACGACAAACGCAGATTATTCCAAATTCCTCCATGAAAAACTTCGTATTTTCTTCTCATGGCAGCTGAACTCTTCAACGAAGCGAGCGGGCCGAGGAATGGAAAAATCATTTCTCCGTATGCATCCCGTTGAAAGCAAATTGAATGACAAATGGTTGCGCACCATTCCGCTGAAATCGGTCCAGCAGCTTCACCAACAGCTGGCAAATGCGAAAAGCTCCAGAGAGGCGAGGCGTCAATCATCGTTGAAGTTTTACCACGGCTGTGTTCAAGTCTTCTCGCACTTACCGACCTAAGTAAGACTTCTTACTTTAATCTTGCCAGCGTGAATCAGCTGGGCATCCATCAGAACGCCCTCTCCCTGAGAGAGAGCCGCTCCAAACGCGCCCTGGAGAAAGCGCGATTCTCTTCCTCCAGAGTCTCTTGCTGCACAAGCAATAGCCGTCGACTGGACACACAAATGCCATCGATGATCGATCTTGAACGGCTGTGGGAAGGGGCTGGACTTGATCGACATGAAGATTGATTCTTTTGAAAAGAATCTTTTCTTGGTCAAAGAAGAAATATATTGCTTCAATCTTTTTCTCGTATCCGACCCAAGCAGACTCGGCACTGTCACTGTGCCCTGGCGATCAAAACAGAAGTCGTTGATCCACCGTATCCGGGAACGGGGGACATCAGCACAGGCGAGTGATGTCGCCAGGAGGGAAGTTTTTCCCGATCTATCTTGTCGGGCCTCCAAAACTTCATACAGCGAGCGATGATCACACGAAACTCTTCCAGTGCTGTTATTGTGATCAGCAAGAGCTCAGCTTCTCTTGACTCTTGACTCTTGAGCCCCAACATGATGGATACCGACCCTTTGACAAAGGGATGCGATAATGCTGACCCTTGACTATAAATACAGCGCTGATCTCTTGATGCTGAAGTTCCACAGCTTCACCTCACAATTCAGACCACCGTTCTCTCCTCAAACCGACATCCTTTCAAAGACACCCCTGGAAACATCCCAATTATAGTCGCCACAATGCGCATCTCTATCACCTCCGTCGCCTCTGCAGCTGCCCTCCTAAGCCTCCTCCCAGCAGCAGCAATCGCAGCAGCGACACCCAATGAACCCAACCTAGACACAACAATCGATCTCCTCTCCGACCTCAAGCCCCTGGCGACCTGGGCCGAGCGCACAGAAGCCTATCACAACGCGCCCGAAGCCGCGCAGCACAAGTTCTGGGTCAACAAGATCAACGAGTTCCGTGACGAGAACATCGAGCATCTCAACAAGCCGCAGCTCGACGCCCTGGATGCCGCGCTCGATTTGTTTACGACCCGCGACTTCGCGGGTAAGGAGGAAGACGCGGTGAGGAAAGCCGTTGAGGCCTTCGGGCGCAAGGCTGCGAAGGAGTTGCTGGGGTCTGTTGGAGGGGAGAACGAGCGAATGGTTGAGGTGGAAGTGGAAGGAGAACTGGAGAAACGCCAAGCTTATGTATGCGATTGCTGTGCGTATTGCACTGATTTGTGGTGTGGAAGTGAGAGCTGCTTAACCTGGGACTGTGTGGTCCAGGCCGCCAGCTGTGGTTCGGGCTATGCATATGATTGCAATGGGGTCTGTGGTCAGGATCTAGATTGATCTCGGGTGCCTGTACGGTTTACTCCCGCCGCTATCGTGTGGAGGACTTTTGGTTATTTGGTCGCCTGGCTGCTGTTTCGGGTGTTTGGATAGATGCAGTAATAAAAGTCGCATACCAGCCGCTGGTTTGGTCCCTTTAAAGAAGATGTGCCCCCTGTGACAGTTTGTATCTTTAATATGCTCGCGAGGCTTGACTCAAAGCCTGTATCTATCAGTCGCTCCTTGGCCCCCGGGTCAAGAGATGGAATTACCTTCTTTCATAGCGAATGATTCAGCCAAAACTTTCCAAACGCAGATTATACTCCTCGTTCGAAAATTTACCTAAGGAACCAGAAAAGATGATGATTCTCGATATGCAGGCACACATACCATGCTATGTATAATAGTCCGGAGGAAGAAGACGATCCAAAGAAAAGAAAACCTTACAATATTGCTGACAACACATCATATCATGGTAATAATCTAGGACATACTCTATTAAAAAAGAAACAGAAAGAAAGGAAGGAAATGAGGTGATGAAAGAACAATGGAAAAGGTAAAGAAGGAAGATCATGATCACCATCGCTCCTCACCCAACGTGGAAGATGCCACCCGTTCCGTCCCGCCCGTCTGTCTGGCTGTCAATCAGTTCCAATCTCGATCTCCACAACCCTTTCCCCACCCATCCCAATCACCTCATCCTCACCCCCTCGACGCCTCCATAATCTTTCCTCTTCCTCCCCACACCCCCCTCAACCCCAGCCCTAATCTCCGCCTCCCTCTCCCTCAAAACCCTCTTCGCCCTCTCCACCCCACTAACCAGCTCCCTGACCTCCCCATAAACCTCTTGCACCCGTTTACTCGCCACCCTGTTAACAGCCCTCAGTACACCTACCTCCGCTACATCCAGGCTCGATAATGTCTGCGCGTCACCTGTAAGGTCGCGACGCGCGCGGGAGACTTTTTGTAGCGCCGAGAGGAGGGGGAGGTAGTTCCTATGGTGGGTTGTGAAGTATGATGCGTGTTCGGGCGTGCAGAGGGGTGGTGTGGAGGGCGGGAGAGAGTACGCGGTTGCCAAGGCGGAGGCGCGCTTCTTGAATCTCGAGAGTGAGTATTTGCCGTTGGGGATGGGAGCGGTGTCGGTTTCCCAGTTTAGAGCGGGGAGGGTAAATTGTTTGCGTGGTGGGGGGTACGCAGTCGACGAAGTTTCTGACTCGCCGGGTGGGGTGTTGTTCGGATTCGGGTCTTTGAACTCATTCATATCGACGACTTGTGTCTTCGCTGCTTCCCACGCCTCATACTGCTCCCGTTCATTGATCTTCATACTCTGCTTCGCATGCTCCGTAGGGTCACGGATATGAGGGATGTCGAAGCCCAAGTCTGTGATTAAGGCTGCGTTCTCGCCAGCTTGTACTGCGAGGGCGATTTCTCGCATTTTGTACGCGACGACGTGTAGCTGGTCGTCGGGGGTTGGTGTTTCGAGGACACGGCGGGAGCGCTTGCGGCTCGTGGAGAGGCGCATGGCGCTCATGGGGACATTGAGATTGTCGTCATGGTAGTCTTCGCGCTTCTTGCTGGTGCTGGCACTAGCGCTATCGTGGCTGGTGATAGGGAAGGGGAATTGGCTGTGTTCTTCTGCTGCGCCCTGATACTCAGCGTTAGCATCGTCAGCCCACGAAGAGTCCTGCTCGATGTTAAGAGAGAATTCTTTCAGTTTGCTTGTTAGTGGAGTCCACTGTTCCTTTTGCTGCTGGTATTGCGTCCTTAGATCTCCATTTTCCACGGATCCCGCAGCTATACCCCTCTGTATGTTGTTGCCCGGGATGTGAAGAGAGGAACCATTCATTCTCCTTGTAAGGCGTGTTCGCCCCCAATTTAGTGGCATCTCATGGCTCCCATTCCTGCGCACTTTTGAAGCATCAGTTGCGTGGAAGGGAAATTCTCTGAAGGCATCGAGCTCAGGCTCTTTCCCCTTGTCCACTGGAGGGGTCGGATGACCTGCAGAAGAATACTTCAGTTTCCCAGAGCCATACATCGATGCATCATCGCCCCAGGTGGTGTTTTCAGGGATGTGAAGGGAAAACTCCTTAAGCTTTCTTGATAGGGGGGTGAGACGCCCTAGTTCTTCGTTGTCATCCATGTCGTGGTCTTTCGTCGCGGATGGCGATGGCATGGTTGGAGGATGGCTGATGTGACGCTCTGTTGGTAAAGGTGGGACGAGAGAAGACGCGTTGGATGTGCTCTATGTTGTTGTTGATCTCAAACCGAAGAGAAAGAGTCTTGATGTTATGTTTATGATAAACTGGAGAAGAAAAACAAAATGAAGAGACAACAACAAGGTCGGACATAAGCCATGTATTTATACCCTCCAAGGCTGGACAAAAACGACGGTAGACAGACATCTACTAACACCATCTCACGGGATTTGTGTTTGACACATTGCTAATTACCGTCAACAACAGCATCTCACAATAAGGGGCAAAATGGAGATATCTAGAAGGATAGGGATGAAAGAAATGTCTCTTTCATCGCGAAGCAAGTTTCCATGGTATACTTGTTCTGGAAGTATCTTAGTATCTAGACGTTAGAAGCTTTTGATATCTGGAGACTTCTAACTTGAGAGCCGTCGACTAAACCCCCACCCTTGATTCTTTTATTTAGAATGCTATTGTCGTTAACACGGTAGCAGCTTCTGTGGATAGTCTTTGCTTTATATCTACTAACACACATGTGTAGATGTAGAAACGCACACAGAGACTGTGTGTTCAAAGAACAGCAAAACAAATAGAAACCTGTGATTGACCAATGATTGTGTGATCACAATCATAATTTCTCATACTCTTTGACTCCTTTGTCATGAGATAATAATACATATAAGGAAAAGGCCATAGAATCAGACAGGTTTGACCCATATGTTCGCTCGTATCGTTGCTGTAGAGACATAGTTTGCAGATACATGTAGAATTGGGAGAGGTTGAGGAGCGTCATGTTGCTTCCTGATCGCTCTTGGCGGAAGGGAGATAAAGGGGGATGCAAAGCTTGAGCTTTAAGGCTTAAGCTTCGCCAACTCATAGTTTGCAAACTGTGTCTCTGCTTCAAGCGCTTTCCCCCTCCCTTCTCAAGAACTTTCGTAGGGGTTCTTGAGGTTTTAGAAGTTGAACCTTCCGGCGATTTCTTGCGTAGAGGGGTGTCTTTGACCGCAAGTGACAAAGGAATCAGTCTTGCCTCCGACATACCCTCCGTAGGCAGACATATAGTATTTTGAGGCGACATTCCCTCCCACACAAGCCCCTATCATCGACCAAGTCTCAACATTGATAGGGCTGAAGTTGGGATGAGGTCGGTTCGCGTAAAATAGAGTTTTTGTCGGTTAAGCTTATTCTGTGATTAGTAATAGTAAATTCAATGTGTCTATCTTGCAGACGTCCCAGCCTCACCTTTCTCTATCAACTGCCAGCCTTCAGGGACGATTTGTATGAAGGCAGCTATCTCTACTTTTTTTGCCCACTAGAATATTCAGCCTCGCCTCCCCAAAAAGTATAATTTCTATACTAAAGCCCTGTTATCCTACAGGGATACAGAGCCTCTCGAGTAAATGGTCATGCACGCCTCATCGGATGCTGGCTGACCACTTTCTCGCTCACTCGGTTGTATCGAATACAATTTTGCCGAATATTCCCTTTCTCCACGGACTTAGGCACCCTTACGAGGTGCGTAAAGGTACCAGCGATGTGGTTCCTAGCAGCTGAATATAGACCCGCGTCGAGGGGACTGTTTTTTTTTTCCTTCGTGGCTCAGGAAGGATTTAAGGAGGAATGGACCCTATTTCTCGGGTCCTCGCTTACACCTGGGCCAATTATTTATGGCTCAATACCTAAAGAAGCTTCTTGCTTGGGGCGCCGCATCTAAAGAGGGGGTTGAAGACATTTCACAGTGTCTGGGCTTTGGTGTCGATGTTCAAATGGGAAACGGTAGCTGGCCCGCACGGCACGATATAGGGGGTGGGTCATGATGGCCTCATCGTGGAAGTGTGCTTGAAACGCCGACCTCCCCGTCTCTCCGTCCATCCATCCATCCCCTACTTCTGGGCATCCTTTTGTATCACCTGAGTGTTGCTCTGTCCTCTGTATGCCTATTTAGTCTGCAGTGTTCGAATCCTATATTGTTCCAGTGACCAAATCTATATGCAGCCGATTCTTTCACGCAATACAAACACTATCGATGATCAAGAAACAGTTACTCCATATACTCCAAGCCGATAGTGGAACAACGAGTTCTGTCTTGGGCAGCCGCCTAGCGAGCTTCCAGGAGCATGGAGCATATGAACTCTCAAGAATGGCCCCCAAACCTACACCTACTTCAATGACAAAGATACATTGAAATCCTCTCGTTTCATGAACTTTTTCTATTGGCCCTTGCAGTATGCGGTGTGAGGTAGCTTCCTTCGACCTCACAACGATTATTGAATCAAGGGATTATCTTTTCTATCTTGGTGTCACTATATAAGCGCATACAATGCTTAACATTGAAGGCAGTTGACTTCGGGGGTATCCGAGCGTCTAGTTCTCCTTTCATCCTTCCTACTCCATGGTTACTCGCCTCCCTCGATCCGATCCCAAACCTTCTGCAGCCTACACATATCAAAATGGTGAACATCAATACCTGGGGACCTTCTCCCAAACCTTACCTTTTCCCTACAAGGCTATTGCTTGCCTTCTTTGTATGCGCCTTGCACCTTACTGCGCTTGCAAGGTTTGTTGATACAACACAACCAGAACTAAACCCTAGGATTTTAAACGATGCTATTCCTCACGGTTAGTATACTTCACACCCACACGGGTGTTGTATTGGAAGAGTTGGATAGAAAGAACGTGTTGGGTTCTTCATGATACTCCCTATCTCCCGCTTCACTTACTTGGTGGTTTCTCATGTCTTGTTACAGAACTCATCCCTACTTCAGAAATCCATGACCAGCCGCCCAAGTCATCAGTGGACAATTATTTCCGGAGAACGCTCATCGAAAAAAGAGCAGAGGGAGATGAACTTACCTGGGAAGATGCTCTTAACACGGGTAACAAGATACTAGCCGCGAATAGAAAACTGCTGGAAACCGGGAAAGGGAACTCCATAGTGAGAGGCCCAGCGGAGGTGCGACGCATCCTAAACGAGGAGTTTAAGGAGTCGAACCGGGACAAGAAATGGGTGCCGGACGAGCTACTCGAGCCGTTGTTGGCCAACGACAAAATAACAATCGAGGAGGGAGAAGGGGTTTTCTTGGAGATCGAAGATAATCGCTGCCTATCTAAATTTGAAATAGCGTACGGCTACGACAAAAACGAACAGGTCGGCTTTATTTACATCGAGGATGTTTTCCGTCAGCCTGAAGCACCACTTCGGCTATCCGAGGTCGCGTTCGCACAATACACGACAGACCTCCCAAACAGCGTTCTCAAAGACTTGAAATATATATATCATGCCAGTATCACCAATTCCGAAACCCGTGAGTTCATCAACACCGCTATAGAGAGTGATGTCGGCCGCATGGTTGTCGTTGATGAGCAGGAATGGCATGTTTTCACTCCAGGGAAAGATGAGTTTACTGCCTTACTGGGGTCAGAGAATGGGCGAGGAGCAGGGTATATTGTTAACGATTACTTTACTGAACTGGGAAGGAAACGGGTCTCAGAGATTCATGTTCATGCTCCGAAGCCCTATCTTATGAAACTAGTAATCGGCGATGCACCTTAGGATGGATGATCCCCGAGTCTACGGTTGGTAGATACTGTCTACATAGGTTATCAAGAATTAAGAGTCATATATTCGTCCCATCTTTTGGTTTGTCGCTTCACTAATAACCTCCCCTCTCTCGAGTTCGATATTCGCCACGGAGTTGTCAAAGAATTCTTCCATTTTCAGAATTCTACCAGAGTACTCGACATTCCCGCATCTATAACCGCGTGCATATGGTACGATCGATAATTCTCTCATCGTACATATTCTCATGCTTTGGTGCAAAAGGGGTTGACTTCGGAGTTGAGGTGCGGATCGTGGCCACGTGATCATTTCGGAACTCGGATAAATAAATACAGCGACCGTGAAGAATCGACCTCGCAAGCTGAAAGGCAACCATACAACCCCTGATTATCACTTTGAAAGGCCTCACTTGTGTGTGAAGTTGATTTAGGCTTGAAGCTGAAGCTCTCCTTTCAATTTCACAATCCTTGCGATCTCCTCTGAAGACTCGGTCTCCTTTAAAGATGCCTACCTCCCTGTTCCTTGGGCGCTGTCTGGGCGTTTCGCATGAAGACTCCTAGCCAGCCACGGCGGTTATTGGCTCGCTGAGATGGTCTCAGAAATGATCCCAACAAGCCTGATGATGTACTATCCTTGACGTGTCATCTGTCAAGACATCCTATGGACTGAAGCTAAAATATCATGTTATTTTGGGGAAAACATTCACGACCTACCACTCCGGATGGGGGCCGATTCAGCACTGGGGTTTGCGTGACGCAATCCTATTTGGTGCGAGACATAACCTATTCTATGCGAAACGGTTCTGATAGAGGCATGATAGTATATGGACTATTAGCCTCATTTCATAGGATAGCGCATTCCCTCTGAGTCAAGCAACAATGCCCTATGTTGTGGCCCGTCGAGTTTCCTTATTGGTCGATGTTCACGAGGTCGAAACACAAATGAGTGATTCGTTGCTCTGTTTTCGCAAATTTTCATTCAACTCATTGTTGATGCCTCTGGTGCGATTTCTTACATATACAGATGAAAGACTCCCTTTATCTGACAACGCACGGATTTGTTTTTTCTATTATTCGAAGCCTTTCTGCTGAAACCGCCACTTTTTGAGCTATTCCCCATGTACTCGTTTCTTCAGTTTCCGGCTCAGATCCCACGCTATCACCCGTCTCAGTTCGAGACCGTTTGTTCCTCGGCCCGTCCATCGGAGGCGGGCCTTTGTCTTGATTACGCTGCTCTACCCTATTATCTGAAAGAGACGGAGCCCTGACAATGACTACATGATACCAAAGGATCAGAAGAAATACTCCACAAATATCTATTCTAGTTGATTATAAAACCGTGGACTCGTCACCTTTTTTCCCCCTTCACCTCTCACTACTCTGAACCATTTCCTACCTACGAACCACCAACAAGTACCTTCACACAACTACCTCACCCTTCATTATCAACATGTGCACAAAAACCAAATCTACTTGGGGTTGCGGCTGCTCCGCAAAGGACAAGGAACCTATCCCCTGCGACAGTGCCAAGAGGCGCGGGACCTTTTGCACCGACATCGAGCGCTACGTCTTTGACAAGAGCGGCGACTGTCGGGCCTGCCGTGAAGGCAGAGACCCAATCGGACGGGGCATGCGCGGCGAGGGCCGTTACGCGCAAGAAATAAAGCGAGAAAAAAGGCGCGAAGGCTCGCGCCGTGACCGTGACGAACCGCATGAAAAAAGAGGAAGAGACCCGAAACCAAGGGAACGCCATGAACCCAGAGGCAACGCAAAGGCTAGTGGAAGTGGGGCTACGAAGAAGCCCACTTCGAGGGGCGGGGATGATGACGGCCCAGAAGAGATCACCTACGAGTACAGTTGGGACGATCACAAGGGCCGTGGCCACGGAAAGCGAAGCAAAGTAAAGGATGAAGATGTCGACATCGTTGTGGATCTCACCGGAGGGGACAACCGCACAACCGTGCTTGGAGAACGACCACGCCGTTCATCATTCCCAGAGAAGAGCTGCCACACGGACCCTAGACCCGGTAGATCCGCGTATGAACGTTCCCGCGACGAGTTTTACCGATCCAAGGTCCCGTCGAGCCACAAGAACCGAGACCCAAGATACAGCAGCTCCTACGCCGACAAGGGAAAGGGCTTATCGGAAATGTTCAAACGAATGCGCGACCACCAACGCCCTTCCCGCGGAAACCGGGGTCTAGATGAGCGCCACGGGTTCCGAAACTCACACCGAAACGGTGATGTAGACGCTTATGCAGACGAAATTGTCTTCGAAGACGACGAGCTTGACTTCGACATCGGCGCGAGCCCACGTATTCGATCATATAAGGCCTCCTTTTTCTCATCCTCCCACGGTGGTATTCCATCGTACTTTTCGAGACGGGATGACTTTTTCGATGATGACTTCCGCTATTGATTCGGGAGTTAGCATGGAGGAGCAACTGGTTCATAGCTCCGTATCATTCGACAACATTGGAGCATACCTTCAACCCCTTGCCCTTCACTGATCTGAAACGGGCATCCAAGACAAAGGCTGATCCTCGGGGATGTACAAGTAGGAAGAGGGGGATGTAAAAGCGCAGAATTTCAGGGTGGCGGTCTCCTTCTCTTCTTCTCTTCTTATTTCTTATCTCTTTTATTTCGCAGGCTCCGTCTTACTATCATGTACTTTCTTACAGTCCTTATGAATACCCCCTTCTACCCCTTTCCTCTCTTACTTTCCCTTTCTCATTCCCCTTTTTACCATGTAACGTCTTCTCTCGATGACTCTCTTTCTCTATCTCATCCCTTTTGTATTTCCTTTCTGTTCCCTTCAGCTCTGATGTTTTAACGAAGATATGCGCATTTAGAATAGACGTCTAATGGCAATGATTTCATTCATAACATTCATTATCTTGGTCATCGTCGAATAACATACATACCGCGTATAGATCTAAAGTAGAAACAGTCTAGCCTAGCCCGAAATAGTCTTACCAAAAGCCCAACGTCATAAATCAAATCAGGCAAACAAGTACTTCAAAAATAGCAAGCCTCCCAAAAACCATACCTAAAACCCATCATTTATCCCCACCTCCTTCTCCCTCCTCAACCGCTCATCATTCACATCCCACCACCACTGAAACAACGGATCCCTCCTCCCATCATCCACCTTCGTCCTCTCCTCCAAAGTCTCATTCCAAGGCTTCGGATTCGCAATATAATGCACATTCTTAACCTCCTCATCCCTCCAAATCTGACGATGAACACCCTCCCACCGAAGCGTCTTCAACGCATTATAGATATATGGAAGAGCGACCCAGCGCGCGGGGAAGAGGTCTGCGAGGAGGGATTGGTCGGGGAATTGGTAGGTGGATGTTGATGAGGGGACTTGTAGGCGTTCGAGAATCGAGTTGTAGGTTGCGGAGGAGGGGTTGATGACGAGGACGCCACTGTTGAGGAGGCTGAGGCCAGATGTTGCGGGGGCACCGTGTATCTGTGCGGCTTCGGGGTCGGAGTGTTGGGCAGTGAAGCCGCAGTTTGAAGGGATCCTTTGAAAGGGGGCAAAGTTAATAGGCGCTGTATAAAGCAGAGGAATAGGACGGACTGATAATCTTACCAGTTCTTAGGGTAATGTGATTTCTTCATCGGGTTGCATAAACACGCATGCGTGCACGCAAATACTCTATCTCCACTTCCACCCATCGCCGCGTCATCCAGGGATATATCCATCAACTCATCCATATTCTTCATAACAAGCATATCCGAATCTAGCATAACTATACGCTCAAAATCCACTAGCGAAAACGCCGTAAGCTTGCTCCAACAATCGTAGAAGCGGGAATCCTCTTCGTAGTCTTTATGGACGGATGGGAGGAGATACGGGACATGCTTTTTCGGTATACCGCGGGCGTCTAGAGCGGCATGGCCCTCCGCAGGGAACGTATCTGTATATAGCGCAACGAGGGGGTATTTCGAGCCAGATTTCTTTAAGGAGTAATCAAGGGTGATGAGGCCGGGAATATAGGCTGCGTTTGTGATTAAGGTAGTCCATACTGCGATTGAAATGTTAGACAATTCCTACAGTCTGTAGAAGGCCTTGCTTGCTCTATACAGCACATACCTTTGGTTAAGCCGGTTACGGCCTGAGTGGTCGGCTTCATCGCGGTTTGCGAATCCGACTGTTAACGGGGGTATCTAGAAAGGTCCTCAAATTTCAAAAAGAAGATAAAAGACAAAAAATACAAGTAATAGGGCTCTAATCCGACGATAAGAATATAAAATCAAAGAGCCCCCTTCATTTTCGAACGCGCAGACCAGAAGTAATATATATCGCCTCGTCTGACAGAGGGGCTCTTTCGCCTGATTAAATTGATAATCAGCTCAAACCTTATCCGCGTATTCGTATTTTATGCATAAAAATAAGCAATATCTCGGATCGCGGCTAGATCACGTGTACACTTTCGGGAACGCGATGGCGGATCTTAAAGTTAATTTCTATCTTGGGAATAGCGTGTTGAGGCACGTGTTAACCGCGACAGGGATATACGCGCTTTATTATTTACAGATTTACCGTACAAGTGACCATACAAAAACTGGCGGTGCATATTCAATTGCTGCGAGAAGCGCGAATATTCCGTTTGCGTCCTCCATTCTTTTTGCAATTATTTCCCTTTTGTACCTCATATTGTCTGTCCCTTTCAATTTTAATAAATTCGGTACAATTCATAGGGGAAACGTGCTGTTAATTCACCAAGACCTTGCTCTCTGGGTGGGGTAGAAAGCGTCCGGGTTGGGATCAAAACGCGTCTCGATTCATCGACCGTGAACATCCACGCTTCTGGCGAGTGAATTGAGTGAGAAACGGGTGTTTTTCCAGTTCTTCCTTTTCCGAAAGGCCTGACCGTGACCTGGTCGTGACCTTCCCACAAAACCCACACCTTTTCCCAACCCCTTCTTCCTCTCTCATGAGGCCATAATTATTTCTCTTCAATCCTCTTCCTTTCCTCTCTCTCTTAACCCTCAACACTCCCACGAAAGCCATTGCCATATCCTGTCAACGTCTACCCTTGGACTACAGAAATAGACGCGATTTGGCTGGCTTTCGACACGGCAGATAGTCGTACTGCTCGCGTGTCTTCCTAACCCTACCTCAACGTCGCCATGGATTCATCCCCCTCCAGAGCACGTTGCGATGTCCCGGTCGCGGCAGGAATGAAACGTCCAGCTTCGCTGCTCCCGCCCTTTGAGCCCTTGACATCCTCGCCAACCCTTCCCCGACCCGTGAAGCGGTTAGCACGCGAATCTGAAGGTGGTGTCTCGACGTATCCCACACCGGTCCCAACGTCCTCGACCTTAGTGCCAACATCCTCACCACCTCAGCTACCCAATTCGCGTCCCTTTCCCGCCAAACGTACTCATTCTGTATCCGAGCGTGCTCCCCTCTCAACTGTCCCTTCCGTAATGCTAAACGCATCTGGCGAACCTCTCTTGATGGGGAGATCAAGTGCTTCCAGCCACTACCAACTCTCAGCCAACCGATTGATCTCCAGAGTACACGTCCAAGCCAGCTACAAACCTACCGACAACCCATTCGACCGCGATCGGGTCGAAATTCTTTGCAAAGGGTGGAATGGGATTAAGCTCCATTGCCAGGGTAAAACATATGATTTGGCGAAAGGTAAAACCTTTACGTCAGATATCAAGGATGCGGACATCATGATCGATGTCCAGGATGCTCGCGTCTTGGTACAATGGCCAAGAGCTGAGAGAAAGGACTCGGGAAGCTCTGATCGGGCATGGGAAGAGGAGTCTCCAAGCCGGACAGCGCGTCGTAGCCATCGTCGTACCCCTCCCCTTAGAGAACGACAACCTCTCGCGTCCCCGGTGTCACCGTCTCCCGCCGTTCAAGCTCTTATCCCCCCCTCGTCCCCATTACTGCTTCCTACCCAAGATACCCAGAGCCAAGTAGTTGTTTACGAGGACGAACCATCCCCAACCCCAAAGAAAACCGTTACTGACCCCCTCAACGTATCCCAAACAACCCAGCTTGCTTCTCAAGATATCGACGACGAGAACATCCCCGCCACCGCATCTAGTCCGCTAAGCGATGCTGAGGATTTCTCTGACCATGACGAAGAGAATGACCCTATTATCCACTCTTTTGGACCTTTTGGAGATAATATCCTCTCTCGTATGACCTCATTCACAGCAGGGGGCTCTCCCGCTCAGCCTGCGCGTGCCAAAGCTCTCGGGGTAACGGATTCGCCTCCCCAACCCTCTGCCCGTAAACCAGCAAGCGAAGCAGATAAAGCCAATGTCGAGAACCACATCGTGAACCAGCTGGCCTTCTCCCGACTCTCGTCGACTCCACTCTCCACCATCCTATCTAACCTACCCTCAGGCTTATGGAGGAAGAACCCGACGGACGAGAAAGGTCTCACCAGAGACGAGATCAAAACTCTTCTCGAAGCCGTGCAGTGCATCGGCAAAGTAACCCGCGAGGGCAAAGATGCCGCTGGCAAGCCTCTCGAGAGTGAATACCATTACATCCCTGACCTCGACGAAGATGAGAAGAGAAAGGAGGCTGTCGTTAGTGGTCTGATGAAGCCTGGATTGAGGAACTGCAGAAAACAGCATAAGGTTCGAGCGTCCCATACTTTGCCTCCTCTACTACATTTTGTTAACGTCATCTCTACAGCAATACTTCTGGCGCAAGCCCAAATAAACCTTCTCGCCCCCATCCTCACTTAGCCCTAAAAAGTTTCTTTGCCCTTAATCGTCTCTTTGTCCCTGTCTAATTTTGTGTGTAAGTTTATCTCCGCATAGCGTCGCGTGGGCATACCCGTTTCCCTTTTGTTTTATTTCTTTGTTTCAGACCTCACTGTCAGAGTCAGGGTGGACTGTCCTCGATGTCTAAATTTGGTTCGATCCTATCCTATTATTCTATCTCTTTATCTTCTCTTATCGCTTTCACCCACGCCACCGTTACCCTTTGTTCGTCGTATCTCCAATTTGTTTTCCTTTTTACTGTCCGCTTTCTGTTCTCTCCAAGTCCTCGAGTCACACCTGTCCCTTCTTATTTTTTGAGTCTGTGTTCGGAGTATTCCCTTCCGGTGGCAGTATTGATTGATTGATGGGCTGAGCGGAAGACGTCATTTGATACCACGCAGTCATGTATATTGAGCCAAACCATATGTCCTTACAAAATATAACTATATTGTTCGTCTGAAGCTGGCTCTTACCCCGATGACTTCTATCACAAATCGCTTCCTTTTCTTTATATTTCTCGTGATCGCCCCTCGGGATGTCTCTCCGATGCTGTGTGCCTTGGCTTCGTTCAGCGCTCGGGACGTCTCCAGGGAACTTCATGAGATCGAGGCATGGAAACGTTCTTTTATTCTCCCTCTCATGCTCGACCTGCCTTCGTGAGAATGAACCTCGGTCGTTCTTTCTTAGCGTACGATCGTGAATGTGGGGCTAGCCTCAACCATTCCCAAAAAAGACTAGTCTACCCTTGTTCTAAGTTCTGGAAGAACATTTAATCCGAGTTTTCACATGACAAAGACAGCAAGCTCGGCCAATACTTTCATCTGATTGGCTAGTTCCCAACGTCGGCTTCAAATTATGCGGAGAAAAGTCCCTGGGCATGTTTTTGCCTCGTGTTGGAACCGATCAGGGCCATCCTCGATCTAAGCGAATCGCCCGAAATGGGGGGAATCATGCGATGCCCAGGTTTCATTCTCTTCCCCGGCCGATAGAAATTCCCCTTGTTCAAGATATCTTTAAAGGGCTGCTCGGCAGCATCTCTAGACCCTCTCGACTACACCCGTATCCATCCCGATAGCGAATATGGCGTCCTTTAAAAACTACCCGCAGGCCTACGTTGGTAACAAGGCGCATTCAGAGGCCGGGGTGGTGATTGTCGGAGCTGGAATCTCTGGTGGGGTTTGAATCGAGGACGATAGTACGCGGCATGTTCGATTGCTAATGCGCTTATAGGAATATGTATGGCCATCGATCTCCTGAAGAAAGACATCCACAACTTCGTCGTCCTCGAGAAGAGTGGAGGGCCAGGAGGGACGTGGCGAGACAATAAATATCCTGGGTGTTGCTGCGACGGTGAGTCTGAAGCGACGCCTTGGTATATATGTAGGAGTGCGAACGCTGACATTGGATCACACCAGTATTTTCCCACCTTTACAGTTTCTCCTTCGAACAGAACCCAAATTGGACGAGATTATACTCTGGCCAGGAAGAAATCTTGGTAAGTGAGCTCAAGATTCTCATATATACGATCGCCGTCATGCTAATGCGAGTATAGAAATACCTTATAAGGACCGCACAAAAATACGACCTTTACCAGTACATCCGTTTTAACTCCTCGGTCGAGGATGCCCGGTGGAACGAGGAACAAAAGAAATGGGAGACCTCAGTCAAAGTAGATGGCGGAAAGGATGCGGAATATGGGGATAGCTATACCCTAACTTCCGACTTCCTGGTCTCTGCCGTAGGCCAGCTCAACCTACCCCAGTACCCGAATATCCCTGGTCTGGACGATTTTCAGGGCAAGATGATGCACTCGGCGAGATGGGACTGGGGTTATAATTTCGATGGAAAGCGGATCGGTATTATTGGAAACGGTAGGCACTTCTGTCGAGAAAAGTCCTCGCAAGCAACGTTCTAACGAATAATTGCAGGAGCCACGGCTGCCCAGGTTGTCCCCGAAGTCGCCAAAACCGCATCGCATCTCACAGTTTTCCAACGGACACCGAACTGGGTCGTACCAAGATACAATGTGAACGTTCCTTGGCCCGTGCAAGCTATCTTCAAATATATCCGTCCCACACTATGGAGGTTCCGTGCTACTCTCATGGATTTCCGCGAAGGCTACGTTTTCGACTCCGTAGCAAGCGCCGACTCCAAGTCGTCTGATCTTGTTCGGAAAATGACCACTCATATGTTACAATCCGCACTCCCTAACCGACCCGATCTACGAGAGAAACTTACCCCGAACTATCCTCCCGGTTGCAAACGAGTAATTATTAGCGACGACTACTTCCCAGCTATTGGCCGAGATAACGTCTCGTTAAATACTAGCCCTATCGAGCAGGTAACGGAGAACGGGATTCGCACAGCTGATGGGGAAGAGGAATTTGACCTGATAATTCTCGCCACAGGGTTCAGGACGGTCGAGTTCATGCACCCGATTCAAGTCACCGGGAGGGACAACCACGATCTAAGCGACATCTGGAAAGATGGTGCCCGAGCACTCTACGGCGTGGGAATTGAACACCTCCCCAACTTCGCCATGCTTTACGGGCCAAACACCAATCTAGGGCACAGCTCCATCATTCTCATGATCGAGGCCCAGGCCAGGTATGTCAGCAAATTGATTTCCGCGGTAATGGGCGCTCGGCAGCAAGGGCAAACCCTCACCCTGACCCCGAAGTCAGACCGCGTGGATGAATTCAACAAGGAACTCCAGGAGCAAATCAGCCACACCTCCTTCGCAGACCCGAACTGCAACAGTTGGTACAAGAATGAAAAGGGTCTAGTCACGAACAATTGGTCGTCAAATGTGATTGATTACCAGAAACTTCTCTCCAAGGTCAACTGGAACGACTTCGAGCTATCCGGATACAACGCTCAACAATTGGCGAAGAAGAAGACGGCTCGGGTTGGTCGTGTCGTTGAGGAGACCGTTATTACCTACAAGGCTATTGCTATCACGCTCGTTAGCATGGCTGCGATCAGTGCGTTTAAGGGACCAGACGCCATACCGAACATGGTGCGAAAATTTAGAATGAAGTTGAGATGATTCGGTCAACTTTCGTCCTGTATTCTATTTTACTGAGGTTTTGTATATAAAATAGATTTGATAGCTCATCTCATCTAGCCCAGGTTAAATTAATTGATAATTAGGAGTTTGGTTAAGGGCGCTATTGTCTATACATCTCTATCCAGCTACAGCCAGAGTGAGGGCAAGGCTATGACATCAACAGCACGTGCGGTCGTACTACCCCGACTTTGAGATACTTAAGCAGGAATTGATCTCGTCATCTTTTAATTCTCCGACAGCTGACCTAGATAACTATATCCATACATTCCTCATCTAGAAAACGTCAGAGAAATATATCGCTACCAACCTATTAACCTCCAAACCAACCATGGCCACCTCCACCCTCACCCAGAACTATAAGAACACCAACCAAACCAACACCAACACCACAACACCTCCTGAGCAAGACATCAGGAACCCCTCCTCCTCCTCTACCTCTCCCTCGGAGCCCTCCCATTCCTCCGAGCCTTCCACCACCTACTCAATCGACTCAAGCCCCACACACGGACATGATTGGGTCCCGAAGCTCGATAGACAGCAGAGCTGGGATCAGCAGGAGATGAGGCATGTTATGCAGGAACGGCTTTTGGGGACGGAGAAAGGGGATGAGGTTGGGTTTACGGAGATAGATGGTTGAAGGGTATGGGTGAGGGGGGAATTGGGAAAGGGGTGGATAGGGGACGCCGACTCCTATGTGTCGCACCCCACCGCTTCGGAAAATTGAGTTGTATCTTGAAATAAAAGTTTGGTTGTTTAAGCGTATCTTCGAGTAGGATCTTGTTTAGTTAGCTCATACTGATGTAGTTATATGTTTCCAGTGGTCAGAGGCTCCGGGAACTTGAAGTAGATGAAGGCCCTGGACTTCCGACCCTAAAAAATATATTATGATGGAGGTCTTGTCCCCACAGCGTCCCACCACGGGAAAAAAAAAACAAAAAAGTAATAGGTCTCACTGGGATTCGAACCCAGGCTATTCGGAGTTAAGACTCAAGACAGCTTGTATCAGAACCGAATGTCCTAACCAACTAGACTATGAGACCTTATTAGATGTTTGGAAGTTTGTCGGTCGGGTTTATATGGGAGAGAATCCACGAGTTTCCCTGCACATACAGTAATTGAAGCATCGAAATTCCTCAAGATGATATATAAAGAAAAGCTCTAAGAAATCTCAAAGAGGAACCAAAGAAGAGCGGGAGTTAATGGGAACCGCTGCATGACTCTGTTCTCTTTCAACATTGGGATTCCAAGTTGATCTTCTTTCGGCCCGTAAGCAAACAATCGACTGCACTTTATCGATTAGCTTCGCGATAACTTCGGTCCCGCTATTTTAACAACGACCGTTCTCATCTTCTCCAGTTCCTAACATCGTGAATTCACGAGACCGACCTACACTCAGAATAAGAACCTACGGTCTAAAAGACAGCGAACCCCCAAACCCTTTACGCTACTTTCACCCCGCCGACCCTCATTCAATGTGGCGTTCGAAGTCCCTCTTTCAGTTAGCATCTACGAACTTATCACCAGATATTCCCCGGTTTCAGCGACTGGCTTCCGCTTAACGGAGTCGCTGAGAAGAGGAAGGGGAACATGGACCGCAAAAGAAAGCGTATGCTATTTGTCCCCGCGCTTTATCACTCACGTTAGAGAGCCTCGCTAATATCTTTGGAACTCTGTAGGGGAACTTCGTGACCTGAATGATCGAGCATGGTCTGGCGAAAGCGGTACGGTTACCTTACGCATATTCACGAGCTTCGGGCTCTTAAGATTTGGAGACTAATTACAGAACTATAGACCTTTTCGCGGTCAATAAATCCTTAGATTCCGCCCTGAAAAAGAACACCGCGTTCATAAAGCGTTTGCGAACCGGAATCACAGCCTCCGCGCTCCCAACCTTCCTATCCGATATCCGCACCCTTTCTCTCCACAAGTACTTGTCCGAAATCATCTCCGCCTCCTATGAAGGTCTCTGCAAGCTCAAGTCGCCCGGGGAAATAGCTGCGGGAGTGGAGATTGTGAGCGCGCTACACCAACGGTTTGGACCCGCGGAATACACGAAGCAGCTTGGATGGTTGTTAGGAAGGGGCCTGAGCACACCGGATAAAGCTCAGTTGAAAGCTCTGAGCCAAGATGTGCGCGAGAGGGAGGAAAAGGAGCGCCTGGCTCGCCAGCGCGTCCTACTCCGCATCGTAACCGAACTATGGCTTGTCGCGTTTCTGAGAAGTTTGGATGATATCGAGAGGCCAGAAGATTTGGGTGCCAAAGCGAAGGATGGGGCTGCGGGCATGGCTGGGAAATCCGCGGACGGAACTTCGAAGAACAAGCCGTCTCAGCAACCTGCGAAGAGCGATCAGGATAGGGAAGCTGAACCGTTTCCGTTGGAGGTTCTGAAGGATTTACTAGGGCATGATCGTGACCATACGAATCTTCCGTTGGCGGTGTTGTTTGTTAGGAGCTACGCGTGGGATATACTGGGCGTCAAAACTGTGGATGACGGTAGAAAGACGGTGGAAGCTGATGGAGCTACGACTACTGCGAAGGAAACTACCGAAATCGGGTCTGGAGACGAATCTATGGCTACGAACGGTGTCTCTTCGGATGATCCTCCTCTGGCATCGGAGAAGCTACAGCTTCGGTTCCGGAACATTCTGAACCGGTATCTTGAAGATGTTAAATCGCACCTTGTTCGCGACCAGAAATCGCTCGCAAACCAGAGTCGCCGAAATGCGGAAGCATACGTCAAGAGCGGGGAGATCTTTGAAGACCGCCAAGCCAACTTTGAAAAGCAATCCAAGGCTCATGAGAAATTTGTAGCGAACACGCAGGTTCTTTGCGAGACCTTGGGTGCTGAGATGCCTGATTTGGCCGAAAAGGATGGAGCAGATTCATCACTAGGCAATAGTATCGGTCTTGTCAAAACGGGAGAATACCTGCGAGGCCAAGGTGAAGGTGCTGGTATCTGGGAAGATGAGGAAGAACGTCGATTCTATGAGAATCTTGTTGACCTGAAGGGCAAGGTGCCTGCTGTTTTACTGGACGATGGAAAGAAGAAGAAGGCAGACGAAAACGAGGTACCGAAGAAAAAAGTAGATGGCGAAGCAACCAATGGGACTACAGACGCATCGTGCAAACCCGAGCCTTCAGACTCAGCCCGGGCAGAGGATTCGACGACGCAAGAAACAGACGCACAATCTACCGCTATTGTCAGCAAGACAGTTGGCGCCCAGGTTGATGCATTGCTAGCAAAACTTCCCGAGCTACAGACCAAAGATGCAGTTGACCAGTTAGCCCTGGACTTTTGTTTCCTCAATTCAAAGGCGTCTCGAAACAGACTGGTGAAGGCTGTTCAGGAGGTTCCCAAAGGTCGTTCGGATCTTTTGCCCATGTATTCTCGCCTCGTGGCTACTCTTGGACAATACCTCCCAGATATCACACAGGGGTTAATCACCTACCTTGATGATGAGTTCCGCAGTCTCCAGCGCCGCAAGCAGAAAGAATTCCTGGGCCAAGTTCGCACAGGGAACATCCGATACCTAGCTGAATTAACCAAATTCGGCGTCGTCCCAGAGCATGTCATATTCCATTGCTTCAAGGTCAGCTTGGATGATTTCTCGCGCATGAATATTGAGATTATCGGTAATCTACTTGAAAATTGCGGAAGATACCTACTGCGAAACCCCGAGACGGCCCCAAGAATGGCTTCATTTTTGGAAACGCTTGGCCGTAAGAAATCTGCGCAACATCTAGGTCAGCAAGAACGAATGCTTATCGAAAACGCCATGTACTATGTTGATCCTCCACATCGACCTGCCATACAGCAGAAGGAGCGTAGCCCGATTGACCAGTACCTCCGGAAGCTTGTCTATCTTGACTTGAATAAACGCAACTACACTAAGGTCTTGAAATCTATCCGCAAGCTTCACTGGGAGGAACCTGAGGTAACGATATTCACCCTGATGAGGTATCTCTCCCATTGCTTACCAGTAAATACAGGTCGTCCAAATTCTGGAACGCATGTTTAGCAAGCCGGAAAAGGTCAAGTATGGAAGTATTCACCTCCTCGCAATCCTCGCGAGCGCGCTTTATAGGTACCATCAAGGCTTCGTGGTCGGAACCATTGATAATGTTCTTGAGCGAATCACCATCGGTCTGGAGCAGAATGACTTCAAATTCAACCAGAGACGACTTTCAGAGGTCAAATATCTAGGTGAACTGTACAACTACAAGATGGTTGATTCACCGGTCATTTTCGATACTCTCTATCGGATCATCACGTTTGGGCATGGTAGAGCGAATTCGAGCCTAAACATTTTCTTGACCCTTTACTGACAATATTCCAGAAGGAGGAACTCCCACACCTGGGAAGATAAATCCACTTGATATGCCAGATGACTTCTTCCGCATTCGGTTGGCCTGCACTCTCCTCGATACCTGTGGAGTTTGCTTCGACCGTGGTGCAGCCAAGAAGAAGCTAGATTTCTTCCTATCTTTCTTCCAGGTATATATCTCTTCAGGCATCTGAAACTATCTAAACTAACTTCCCTGGAGTACTACATTTTTACCAAGGATCCCCTGCCCATGGATATTGAGTTTATCGTCCAAGATACATATGCTTTAACTCGACCTCAGTGGAAAATAGCTTCCGACCTTCCTGAGGCGGCGCAGACTTTTGGAGAGGCGGTTGCCCAAAACTACAAGGTCCAGGAAGCGGATAAGACAGTCGAGCCCGATGATGATGCGGAGAGCTCGTCCTCTGACGATGGTCTTGAAGAAGACGCCATGCCTGAGGTGGATGATGAGCAATCTTCCAGCGAAGAAGCGGAGGTGAGAAATTTATCCGATTACCTAATTTCCAATGCTAACGTATTTTAAAGGCTTCCGGCAACGCCGCAGAAACCAACCCAGAGTCCGACTCCGGGGAAGAAGAGCAGATATACGTCACCCGTCAAGAAGAAGAACGTGACCCAGAAGCCGAAGCAGAGTTTGATCGTGCTTTTGAAAAAATGATGGCTGAAAGTATAGAATCCCGAAAATTCGAACGCAAGGCCATGTTCGATGTGCCTCTTCCCATGAGACGTACGGCGACGCATAATGCAACGAACTCTGTTGAAGAGCCTGCTCCCGTTCAGGAACCCGCCGAAGCGCAGCCCCGAAATACGATGGCTTTCTCTCTCATGACGAAGCGAGGGAATAGGCAACAGGTGCGTCTTTCTCTTTTCATGTCCATGCGCTAGGTAGGCTAACATCACTAGACCCGCGCGATCGACCTCCCATCGGACTCCAGCTTCGCCGTCGCAATGAAAACCCAACAGCAGGCCGAACGCGAGGAACAGCAGCGTATCAAGAACCTAGTTTTGAACTACGATCTGCGGGATGACAGCGAACAGAATGATGGTGAAGACGACATTTCTATTGACCCGTTTACCCAAGGGAACCCAAATACTAAAGGAATTAAAGGACTCGAGAAGCGCAACGCTTCTCACCGCGACCCTAGATCCGATAAGTCGAGCTCAACCCGGAGCGGCCATCGCGCAAGGAAACTACAACTCAGCGACGTGGACTGGTATGGAAGCAAGCCCGGATCAAGGACACCCAACAACCCTCGAAGAACCCATGGCTGATTTTTTTCTTGGATGGGAAATTGGTCCCTTGTTTGGGGCCTTTTTTCCCCCTTTCAACTTGATACTATAACAGGACTTGAGAAGCCCCCCATTACTCGCATATGTTATATGTTGCTCTTATTACCGAACCGATATAGGGCGATGGATTTATCTTTCGAAAACCCACCGAAATGGAAAAGGAAATCTATGGCCATGAAATAGACCGAGTCTAAGCCGTTCCTGGCTCGTCGCCGACCGCCCCATTACGCACGCACGAGTTATTCGACATCGACGCACGATACGATGCATGCGTACAATATCCCTTGAGGATCACTGACAGATTTTGCCGCCTTGGCTTTATTCCAACAAAGTCGGTGAGATGCACTCCTAGGGGCTAGCTGAACAGCTCGCCCACTCTAGAGTGGCGTCCAAAGCTTCGTTGCGAAGAAAAGAGTCGTTACACACGTTTGTCGGCGGGCAGGTTACAGGGCCAGGCTTGACAAGGTTAACAGGGGGCGACACATACGTCTCTTATCTGGCAAGTTTCTGATTCTGATTTTTGACTCCTCATGTTTACTGTTTTATCTTTCTTCCACCGATTGGTGTTCTCTATTAAATTGACCAAGAAATTACTATTATCCTCCCACCGATGTCGGCTTACGGACGGAGGCGATATTCGCTCGTTACCTTCCTTCCAATCAACTCGCTTTCGCGGCCTCCTTGACTTGTCCCTCCTTTGTGTCTGTGATTTAGTCGTGTCGTTGTTTGTTTCTAAGATGGTGGTAGCTTCTCGACGATCTCTGTTCCGAGTCAATCCATGAGATGCGTGTTTACGAAGGGCCTCGATTACATGGCTGCGGCACGGTATATCGGAT
Organism: Arachnomyces sp. PD_36; assembly: GCA_032988195.1. NCBI lineage: Eukaryota > Fungi > Ascomycota > Eurotiomycetes > Onygenales > Arachnomycetaceae > Arachnomyces > Arachnomyces sp. PD_36. The sequence goes on along the minus strand of JANTQE010000020.1, from coordinate 625,883 downwards.
TTCTGTATGAGCTTTGCGCCATGTCTACTGTCGCCTTTGTCAAGGGATATGTTCGTCACAGATTTGCATGTAATAACACAGCAACATAAATAGGCTCAAAAGCCATACATACATACACTCGTTTTCCAAACCAACACCAGTCCAATTCTATCTCTATTCCCATTTTATTTGAATTCATTTCTCGTCATCGTCTTCAAGCTCCACATATTTTCCCTCAACATCCCACCCTCGCCACATCACCCACTCCCCCCAATCTTAAACCTCCCCGCCAACTCCGCCGTAAAAAGCACCGGCTCCGTCGTCTCAACAGCAATAACCTCAGCACGAATATGATTACTCGTACTAACCCTCCCCCCAATCTCCGTCTTCCAATCCTTCACATCCCATTCCAACCCTTCGGTACTGATTACCGATGAGACGCCCACGGGGAGAATACCGATGTTTTCTTCTAGGTAGGAGGTTTGGTTTCCGTTTTGGGGACGGGCGGTTGTGGTGGAGTGGTTGCCGCTAGGTTTGGTCGTTGTTGTTGGTGCTGTCGTTGTGCGGATAGTGTTTCGTCCCCGACGGAGAACGAAGGATATGCTTTCTTCGGAGATGAGGTAGAGCTCTCCATCGTTGGTGGTGCTCGTGAGGTCTTGCTGACTAGCAGTATACAAGTGATGAATCTGCGAGAAAGCCTGATCTACACGTCCACCCAGTCCACCGAAGATAAGTATATCGAGGTGGTTCTGTTGAACCTGCGTTTGGGCTTGAGATGGAGAAGAGGCAATTATCTTGCTCGCGTTTGCGCGCAGATATTCCACGCATTTTGTGAAGTCTGTGCTTTCTTGGTCTGAATTGTGGATGACCGGTACGCCGCAGTTCTGGTAGTGTTGTTTGACGGCCGGTTTTATGGAGTCGAGGTCGCCGACGATGGCGTTGGGGAGCTATATGGTTTTCATGTTAGCCATGCATGTTCTTTATATATTCGCCAATATCATCCCCCGGTCAGCTTCGATTTAAGCACATAATGAGTATATATGAAAGATATCTCCGTTCTACTACTTCAAGGGGTATCTACATTCTCTGACTTCTTCTGGGGGCGGGGGGTGGGATAAGAGGGTTCAGCAGATCTGTTTCTTACATCAATAGATTCCTTTCCGCCGTTTTTCTTCATCAGATCGTAGAATCTATTAGCTCCTCCATCCGCGCATACGACGAAGCATGCTAACACGCCGACATCAGTTCCCTGTTCAGTATTCTTCATCCTTCAGGAATACTTGAAAAGGTGGTCCACCAACTCACCATGTCTCCTTAAAATCGAAAGAGCACTTCCATTAATGGGTTGGTTCAGAATAAGGATAGCGAATGGATTCAACGGAGAGTAATCTGAACGGAAGAATTGGATAGGGTCCCAATCCATCTGGGTGGCCATCATGGAGTAACCGGGTTTGAGAGTTTTGATATTGGCCGGCGGACAACAGAGAGGACTTGTACTGCTTTCATTACCAGCATGCCTGTATAGAAACTTTCAAAGCTATGGGATTGTATAGCTAAACTCCCCTTTATTCATATATCAACAACCCCCCGTTTCCCTTTCGTCTTCATGGTGTTTTTTTCTCTACCAAAAAACCCCCAAACCCTAACTCACCCATATCACGTGTTTTCCACTTTCGGGCCGGAACGGAAAATTGATTACCGATCAACTTTTCGATCTTTTTGATAATCGTCGCCTTTTCGTCTCTCTGGACGCCATTTACAGTACAGCGACGACGCCGGTTTCTAGCGCTTTGTCTGTTTCTTCTTAGTTGCAATTGTACATCATACCCTCTTCTTTGTTCGGTTCGCGAATTGTTACCCTCTTTAATCTTTTTGCCATTCTCTTTATTTTCTACCCGTTGAATGGGCCTACCGATAAAGTAGCTGGCCACTACTCCTGAAGATCGAACAAGTCTCCTCTCCTACGCAGCACACCATGTTCCGCTCAACAGCGTCGAGGTCACTCCTCCGCGCCCCAATCGCTACCCGCCAGATCCGAATCGCGCAGGCCAGGAGGTTCGTTAGCACAGAGACACCAGCTGCACCGACGCGGAAGTCCCGAAGCTGGAAGGGAACGGTTCTACGATGGGGTCTTGCTGCTGGAGCTGTCTATTATTATAATACCAGCACTGTCTTCGCGGAGGAGCCTGCCTGTACGTTCTTTTCTGGGCCAATTGCTCTCCAGGTATACACCATGAATGAATGAGACGAGCTAACAAGAAATAGTTGCCCTCCAACAACCCCAATACAACGACGAAGACGAAGACTCCTCCCTCCCAACCCTAGACTCCATATCCGCCAAATCAAAGCAAAGGCAACAAGTTAAACAGCAACTAGAACTACAACAGCAACAACAACAACAATCCCTAGAATCCAACCAAACCCCCGCCCCCTCAACAATCCTCTCCAAAGAAGAAGAAGCAAAAGCCGAATCCTCCACACCCGAAGGCCAAGAACCACAAGAAGGCGACGCCCCCGAAGGCGCATTTAACCCCGAAACCGGCGAGATAAACTGGGACTGTCCCTGTCTAGGCGGTATGGCGCATGGGCCTTGCGGCGAGGAATTCAAGACGGCGTTTAGCTGCTTCGTTTTCTCGGAGGAGGATCCGAAGGGGATGGATTGTATTGATAAGTTTAAGTATGTTTTTCCGAAGCCGTCGTCGGTGTGGCCTGGGTAGCTGACATTTTGTTTTTTTTGCTATAGGGGAATGCAAGATTGCTTCCGTCTCCATCCCGAGATTTACGGCTCCGAGCTCGACGAGGAGGAATTGGATGATCAACTTGAGGAGCAGCGCGTAGCTCTGGAATCCTCAGAACCAGGCTCCGAGTCCAAGGTTACGCCAACGGGTTCAGAAAGCGGAGAGGCAGCACCAGCACCCGTGAAGGAGGACCAAAAGACCGAGACGAAAGACGCTCCTTCAACTGCGAAGACTGAGTAAAGCCCACCGAGCCGAGCAATTTGTTTCTTAATAAAAAATAGACTCTGTAAGAAGGGAGAACTTCATTTCTTGGTTTTTCTCCATTCCCCTCCCGCTTTTATTATATTTTTCTATGTTTGAATCTCTTATTGCGGTTAGTGGTTGATGGCAGTGTTATCTTCTCCTCGTTGTATTGTACGCAACTCCATGTATAATATGAAAGAATCGAAAAAAGCCAGAAAGAGTGATTGCAGTAATAAATAACCTTCACCATCTCGTCGTGTTTAAATTGGAATATCAAACCCATAGACGTGATGTGATAACCAAGAGGGAACTCCAACTCCATCCAATCTTACTCTTGATATTGAAAAACGAAAGACGGGGAAACGAGTGGATTAAGCATTAGACGTGACATGCGCGCGGCAGCGTTGAACGGTAGTTTAAATCCAAAAAAGTAGATTTGCGAGTTCAACGATTAACAGGGGAAGAATGAGGGGATATCCAAAAAAGACATAAAAGCAAAACAAGATAGCAAACACCCCAGGGTTGAACAAGAAAACACCAAGCTTCACTATACCCAAGACCGACCCAACATTCGTTTTTCCCATCCACCGCGTCCCACCGCCTCCCCGGCTCGTTTCCTCTATCATCCCACATGAACAAGAAAAAAAAAAGAAGTATATATATCGACGTTATCATCGAAAGCTTCCCGACCCCGAACCAGACTCCTGTAACTCCCACGCAAGGAGGGTTAAGAGACGTATGTAGTTAACCGGGGATGATAAGAAACCCGCATGATAAACCCGATGGAGAAAAGTAGATACAAAAGTCATTAACCAAAAAGTGAAGAAACCCAACCAACCCCCGAGGAACATAAATAGGAACATAAAATCTGTAAACACAGCTTTGAAAATCATAAAGTAGAAACGGAAATAGAACAGTATGAAGAAGAGTGTAGGGGATCTTCCACCCCAGTAGCTCTCCTCCACTTACCTTCTCGCGAATTGATATTTCTCTATACCAGGACGGAAATCAACGGGCAAGCCGATCATCTCCTCAGGATAGCCTCGTAGACACTCCCGATGCCACCGACGGCAGCACCAGTGAGAACACCAGCGTATCCACCAGGGATCGCAGAGTTCGCCCTTTCAATAGAGAAGTTGCTAAACACATTCCAGAAAGTGAAGTGGTTCGCGTAAACAAAGTACGCGACAAGTGCCTTGGAGATGTTGAAGACGAGAGGATCGAACTTCTTCTCCACATTGCTGCGCGCAGCCGCGCCACGTTTCGGTGGTGGAGGCATAGAAGTAGTTTGCGCCTTGAGGCTCAGGTTGAAGAAGTAGGAGACCAAGAGCGGCAAGAAAAGGCTGGTGGTCAACCACAGGGAAAAGGGCGCCCAGAACTGACTAGTGAGTAGGACGAAGAGGTCTGGCGCCTTGATCGCGAAATCGGGGGTGTGGATTCCCTGGACTGAAGGCACGGTCGTGACGTATTTGAACGGGATCAGAGTGAACGCGAGACCGTAGAGTTCAATACCCAAAGTCAGAGCCTCGATAGTGGTGACGCTGCTGAGGAGAGATCGAAGCGCGTCGGAGCGCTCTGTCAATCCTGACGCGCCCCAAGCCTCAGAGACAGATTTGCGAACAGCCCGTGTCTGGCGATCAACCGCATCAGCGACGACGGCGGGAGATGGCGGGATGGGCGCAGAAAAGCTGTAGGGAGATCGCGCGGGAGTAGCCACCGCGACTTCGACCTTGTTTTCCGCAGCAGAGTCGGATTCCTCGCTCCTACTTCAGTTAGTACATATGCGACGCGCTTGGGTAATTAGGTACACGAACGTGGTATCAGCCTCTTCCTTCACCTTCGTCTGTCTCCTCAGTCGCGACGGCCTCTTGGGCGCCTCGTCGCCGGATGGAGAGACCTCAGTCTTAGGCTCACGCTTCACTGGGGAAGCGCGCGGTGGTTGGGCGAGACGCCTGTAGTAATCGTGGAACTTGGCTTCGCCCGAGAAGATTGACTTGTTCGCGCTCAGGTGCTCGTCCAATGCGCCTTCTAGTTCGGGCTTCTTGTAGTCCTCGAAGCTGCGGAAAGGGTTGATTAGTATGCGCGTAGGTAATAATCGCGTATAGTACTTACTCCTTGAGGTCAGAGATCTCGGCTAGGGCGACGAGTTCGCTCTTCCGGAGGGAGCGGAGCCAAGGTAAACCGGCAGACATGGTGAAAGAGAAGAAATAGATTATAGATCTAGAATCGCGTAGACCATGCGACTATTTTTCAAGTAGGTTGAGATGTGTTATAGCTAACAATGCGTGTTGGAAGTGCGATGCTAGATGTAAAGGATGTAGTGTTGTTGTGTTTGTGTGTGGGGGATGCGATGAAAGGATGATGATAAGAAAAAGAGAGTCTCAAGGGGGAAAGTGGGAAGTTGTTGTTTACTTTAACGTTTTAGCGTGTTTTCATGGGGATCAACGCCAAGACTTCGTTCAAGCGTGTTCAAAATACAGATATTCGAAGCTGAGAACGTTCGATGTGACCGCGTAACTAGAAGAGAATCTGCAATTCCATGTCTATAGTCAAGCTATAGTTTTCTCTCAGAAAAATACTGCCCGTATTTTATAGCCTATTCAGCTCTTTCGCTAATCCCCGTTCTCAGACAGTTCCGCCTCAATAATGCCCAATCCATCCCCTTCGCGCAACCAGAACTTCAGAATCCGCAGCCCTACAGATTCCAGTAAATTTGTCTAGCGTCGGCGGATGCGCTCCAATCCCGAGCAGAATACCATGACGGCAAGATCGGTCATGCAAGAGATGGAACTAGCGTTACGGTCAGGGAGAATATACTCCTCGATCACGACCTTAGAGTAGCCGCGCTGCATGGCAGGCTTGAGGTTGTTGAAGATGACGGTTGCTTTGTCGTCGGACCAATCGTGTAAGACATACTTGAAGTAGTACACACGGGCGCCTTTCATCCCTTTAAATACCACATCTTGCTGTGCACCACTAAGAGAGCAAACTCACCTGAAACTGGCTGTTGCTCAGCAAAGAAATCATGGGGAACTGTGTCAATCTTCGCGGTGTCCAGATCGCGCGCCCCGCGGACCTCGTCAATCACAGACGGCAGTTCCTCCAGCACCAACTTTCCCGGTGCATCTGGGAAACGGCGCTGGAACTCTAGAAGGTCATGACCACGCCCACCGCCAATATCCACCAGGAGGGGCTTGTCTGCGCTCAAGTCGGGCAAGTCCAGGATTCGTTCATGCACAGGGAACCAGCAGCCCAGTAGGGTCGATCAGCTCGCTGGCCCTCCATGAAGTTGTTGAACCGGCTTAGGGCAGCGGGATTCTGGCAGAGCCATGCGAAGCCATCCGTGTTAAACTGATGGGTGTATTGCAAGGGCGCGAACATCGGGTCGTCCGGGTTGCGATAGTTTGTAGCTTGCAGATATTCCGGGGTCTTTTGAATCGAAGGGAGGAATTCCAGGAACCTAATCCACGGCATGATATTCAACAAAGAGTAATGAACAGGGGAAGCATATTAATCCAAAGAGGAGGAAGGGAACCCTACAGTGATTCCACCACCCCGATTGACGTGTGCTTGGTCATCTCTTTTGATACTGCGGTTGGCAGATATTCACACGGCGAGGGCTCATCCGCAAATCCGTTGGCCACGAGAAGTCGCATCATGCGCTCTGGATGAAGGTTACGGTACACCGTTAGCCGGGCTGAAACGAACCGAACTACAGAAAGAGCCCATCATCGGGACGAGAAACTGACCGACAAGCAGAGGATCCGCCGGCTTTGTCGCGGCCAAGTCTTTCGGAGATACCGGTGAGGTTGCGTGTGCCAGTACGGGGAAGACATTCATGTCATGGGCCACCTTGACGGCCATCACGACGGTGGGCTAATTTATCCGTGTATTCGTTATTATCAAATCGTTTGGGAAGTCAACATAAAATCGAAGTCGTACGGAGAATGACAGCTTCAGAATGGTATCCCTGGGCCGCTCTATGGCGCGGCCCAGCTGGAGCACCTTCTCATGAGCCCTGATCCGGGAGATCTCAGTCCCATCAGATTGGAACAGATCGATATTTGTCTTGGCCTCTGCCAAAAGATTTTGAATCAACACCTGGTCCATCGTTAGTTAGCTTGTTCGATCAATAGGTCAACAGGAAGTTTTTGAGCGGAGGGAGAAACAACATACATCCGCTCGAATCGGGGGAGTACAGAGCACCTCGTTTCAGCTTCAGCTATTTCAACAACTATGTATCTAGCTCGACCGTGCATCTCTCAACTCCTGTCTGTTTGAGTTAAGAGTCGAGTCGATCTCTCTTTCAGCTCTCATTCGAGTTCTTCAGAAGTCATTGTCTCTGTCTCGAGCTCTTATTCGTGTAGAAGTCTGCTTCGTGCAGCGACTTGCAGCGACTTGCTTAATACTTCTAAGATACTTCTAAGATGTATCGTGATGACGATTTCGCTAACTGTAATGAGAATTTAATACATATCTCTACTTCGTACTTCATATTGTGTACTTTTTGTACATTTCGTGCGTACTTCATATGTATTTCATGTGTACTTCGTGTTTACTTCGTCCGTATTCATCGACAGATATCGTTGATTGATCTATCATTGTATCTAGAGTGGTCGATTCTGTTAACAGTGCGATCGATCTTTTGAATGGAGATCTCTGGACAAGGCCTTCCCAATAGAATATACAATAGAAAAAATACATAATAAAAGATAGGAGAGAAGCAAATGATATGGTTGTATAAGTCTATCCACATAAATGTAAAAAACGCCGTCTCCATCTCGGGGGATGCTCTGCTCTATGCTCCAAAAAAGCCACAATATAGTGTACAAAGGGAGGGTACTCTTCAACTCACTCGCTCATGGAAACATTCATAACGGGTCTATATCTTCGACATCTCGATATGACTCTAACTGTTTCAGCAAAAATTGGTACAGGACCAGCATTGTCCCGCTCTGAACGCTGGTCCATAAGAAACGCGGTCCAACACCCCGGAACCATCCGATTAAACCTTCGGTTTTGTATATTAACTTGAGACCAGTGACAACTGAGGATGTATGCAGAACCGGAGCTCCCGGTTTAGGCGTGGATGTGGAAGGAGATGAGGTGGAGATTGGTCGTGACTGAGTCCGTGATGACGATGTTGACCCGGATACTGGGTGTTGTCGTGGGTTTTCCTTCACTGTGGACTCGGCAGCGCCTGAGCCCGATTGCTCTGGATTCTGCTGCGTTTGGATCCTCGTCTTCACCACATCGAGTGGGCAGGTGATAACTCCAGCCATACCACCGGCCGTGGTGGCGGTCAAAATCTCCAATCCCAGTCCGATATCCCGACTACCGACCCAATCTTTTGCGTATTGTTGTTCCTGTTCATAGAATGCGAACTGTAGCGCGGAGAACGGAAGATCGCGGAATATGGTCGCCTTATATCCAGAAAAAAGTGCAGCGAACCCTTCCTGGCGAACAATAGTTCTAAATGCATCGACAGTAGATCGGTAATTGTATCCGGAATTAAAGAAAGGGTTATTGTATCGGCCCTGAAGTTGCTGCCGGGTCTTCAGGACCTCAGACGGTACGTAGACGAATGAGGCTGCGAGGTCGGCCAGGAAACCTACAGTAAGATACACCAATTAGTATGTAACTCGAAACCATACCGGAACTCACGCTTCTACTTACCACCAGCGAGATATGCTAACGACGGATTTATTCCCGCATCAAGCATATGCCTCTTACTATACTCATACGTCCCGAAGAATATAACCGTTCCTGGGAACGAGCCCAGGAGAGCCGGAGTAACGCCACTATAAAGACCTCTTCTGAGCCCTTCCTGTCGAAATATGGTAGAATATGACGAGGACATGGACGTATATTTCGGTGGTATGTGTGGATCGCCCTGCTGTCTCGTCTTGACCGTATCGAGGGAATGCATCAACATATCGCCACTCGTTCCGCCGATACCTCCTGCTATCATTGACTTTATTCCATATGTTAGCAGAGCTTCAATGACGGCCATTCTCTCTCAATCCTTTCCCACCGAGCCGCAGGTCCGCCCAGACGCAAGAAAATAGGGTGACCAAAAAAACATACATGTAAATAAGGAGGCCGACTCTCCAACTCCTCCCCTCCCTCCCCATCCTCCATCATCTTCGCCCTCTTACTCTTCCTCGACACCCCAAACTCCGTCCCACTCCGCACCTCATCATCGTGTATACTCCCAACCGCCACCGAAGACCCTGTCGAAGACAAAGAGCGTGAATGCGAATGTGCCGAGTCGTCCGTCAAAGTCGTCGTAGTCGTCGTAAACAGACTAGACACCCGGGAAGCTAGACTCATTGCCCCGGAAATTCTCTCCCTCCCCTATCCGGCCCGTGGATTTCGCCCTCCCGTAGCCGGTTTGTGGTCTATTTTTTGCCTCTAGACGCAGAACCTTCGCTCAGAGGAGGTATCCTCTAGAGTAATAACTCCCTCCCCCACTCCCTTTCGGGAGGTATCCTTTTCCAATCGTGAAAAGCTGCTTCTTTATCGTCGTCGCAAATGAGGGGTGGGAAGGAGCATTGCGTTGTAACTATAATAAAAAAAAAGTTTGAAAGAAAGTCGAAGTGCTTACGGACCGCGCAAGATCCGTATCCCTCTTAAACGAGTTGTATTAAAATTAATAAAGAATAATCGTGAAAAAGAACGGTTTGTTCAACGAAAGCCCATCGTGAAGCTCTTCCAAAATCAGAAAAAAAAAACCCATGAGTGTTCGGATCGGCGATAAGTTTTCTCCGAGGAACGACCTGTTTTACTCATCCTTTGTCCGGTGGGCCAATCGGAGATCTGGGATCTCGCTGATTCAACATTTCGTCATGGCATCTGTTTACTTGTTGATGGGAATTTCATACGAGGCCGACGGTGATGTTAGACACAGGAGAAGGGAGTTGATTGCTACGTCGGGGCATGTTAGAGGTTGAGCGTGTATAGTTTTCATTTTGCTAGACGATGCAAGAGAAGTAAAGAAGAATAATCAACTCCAAGCAAGCATCGACTCCAAAACCAAGGAGAAAAAAGAGCAAGAAGGAAAATATTGGCACCAAAAAGATAGAGGCTGCGTTAACGAACATAACATGATGAAAAAAAAGCATTACCAAATGTCCACAATAATTTTTTCTTCTCCTCGCTTTAAAAGTACAAAACCCTTTCGAGAATATTCTTCCTCCAAAGTAGCAGTCTTGTTCGTACCCTCCCCCAAATACACGTCTCCGTCATCTCATCTCATCACAGTATTAGTAGTCATCCATTCCATCCATACGCAGGGAACCACCACGTTTATGAACAGTTTCCTTTAACCATAAGCTGCCGTAAGTAGCTTCGTATAAAATCATCTCAAAGACTAGGCTAGAGAGCCAGCGTGCCTGTGCAAAAATGCAATGGGCATGTCAGCTTCCCACCACCGATTGCAGAGTGCATGAGCTCTACTGAGGCTTCTTGGCCCCATTGGCTTGTGCCGCACCTCCGATATACCGCCTGATGTCGGTCATATCGTAAGCCTTAACAGCCAGGCCCTTGAATGTCTCCCAACCCTGGCGCACAGCCGGGGGAGTGCTCTGGTGGGATACAGCGGCATCAACACGGGCTCTTCCGAGGGAGATGGCTTGTTGGACGAAGGAGCTCTGGGCGTATCTGGCGCGGAAGAACGCGGAGTAGACAACCAGGAGGAACAAACTACCCTTCGAGAATGTGAGGGCTCCGAGAATAACACGGGCGAGGAGCATGATCTCAAGCCCGGCTACAAGGCCCATGCTAGAGTCATAGTATGTCTTGACGAAGCGACCAATGCGCTCAGCAAGTGGAGATTGCTTTGCAGCTGGTCGGGAGGATGATGAAGAAGGAGAAGGTGGGCCGTTGGCCTTAGCTGGTTGAAGTGTGGGGATTAAGTAGGTTCGCGAGTAGGTGGCCACATGGAAAATCGAATAGATGCTGAATGGGAGAAGGGCCAAGGGCACTTGGCGGGAGAATAGCCAGACGAGTGCCATTCCTAATAGTGCTGTTAGCAAAACGGCCGCAGTTCTTTCAATTCCAAATCAAAAGAGCGATGATAACTCACCAAGGTATTGAACATTTTCATCAGCCAACAACTTCAAGGCGATCGACGGAATGTTACCACCTCCCAACCCACGAGCCAAGTGACCCTTGTATACAACGATTCCGTAGGTTGCGGCTGCCGATATGAAGGCCAAACGGTACGATCCCTTCGCCCAGGTCGAATAGTAGTTGAAAATAATATAGGACATTCCATAACGGAGGACACAGAGGATCAAAGTAAGGTGTCTGCAAATCATCAGTTGCAAGTTCATACCGCAGAAACCCGTCAATATATAGATCATAGGATAGCCATCAGCTATGTGCGTATGAGCTACATTATAGCCATGCTCGACTCTCTTAAAATAGCCGCCTCGATGCTGTGGAGAAAGGAATTGTGCCTACCCGACAAACCAACCGAATCTACAAAAGTCAGCACAAATTCTTCAGTCATCACCAAAAGAATCCCTCTACATACTGCAACGTCTGCGCCAGCAGCTTCAGTCTCTCGACTAACGGTAAGCTAGCAGGTGGTGGAGGAGCCATCTTGAGGGCAAATTCCAAGCTTCCCGATGAATCGTAACCGAGAGAATATCGTCGATTGTCGTCGTAATTGGCACTCACAACAAGCTGAAGAACAATTCTTGGGGCTCAGGGAGAGTTTGTAATCGTTTGTTGGAGCTTGGGAGTATTTTCCCTTTTGTCGTTATGTTCGTGTGCGGGAAGTTGGAATAATGGTAATTGGGGGAAGCCTTGGAAAATGGCTGGAAGGTGTTTGTTGGCCGTATGGAGTTCAAGTAGTGTGCCAAGTTGCGTATGATGCAACTATTATTAACAAGATCGTGTACCGGCTGGTATACATTACGAGGGTGTTCATAGCCTCGTGCCTTGGAGCATCCTTATTTCTGGTGATGCTTTAACTAGATTAGGGGGCATTGCCCCTAAAGGTCCAGAAGCCTAAAGTTGTTCCATACCGTACATAAATACACACCGATCTCTCGTGCACAACCTTCTTTGTCAGCAACGAATATAAAAGCCGCTGTGCCTCGACCACAGCCAGTGAACGACAGCCAGCTCATAACCGTCTCGACCGATGATTGCTATATTTACAACGGCTGCGTCGAACTCACTTGAGCCAGCAGATTCTACGAATCACTTCAGCAACATGTTGTGACTCGAGCGGAGCCTCGAAATGTTGAGAAAACCTGCATGGCTCACCGCAAAGCGACATATCAACCCAGAGCTTCCTCTGCAGAATAGCATAGTCCTATGAGAATGGTACATTCTTCAAGTGGTTTCTCGTTTGCAGGGTCCCGTTTAGAAAGCTGCTTGGCTCCGAGATTTTCTCCTTTCGTTGATTCCCAAATACATTCGTTTGAACCCCTCGATAACTATTCAACGGAAAGACGCATGATCATCAACTCCCATTGCATACGGTGAGCTGTCGGGAACGATGCCAGCACGTTGCAGCATGCGGGGCTCGCGCCTATTCCGTTCCTAGTCTAGGGTTTTATTGCAAGTGAGAAATGCAGCTTGCGTCTTCCCTTGCTCCTCCCCGCTTTAGTTCGGAAGTTCATCTATATGTACTCCTCCATTGTGATAACTTCTATTAATTATACATTAGAATTAGACTTCCACAGCGCCACCAATCTATAATACCCTCTTCGGTCTAATATCTCCTCACAGCAAGCATTACTCTCATTCATCTTCGACATACTTGTCATAGAAATCCTCATAGTCTTCCTCGTCGGATGACTCCTCGTCCTCATCATATTCTCCTTCCCCCTCCCCTTCTTCGTCATATTCACCATATTCTTCGTCTTCATCATAGTCTTCCTCCCAAACCTCGCCTTCTCCCTCTGGCAGCTTCCCCCCTTCCAACAGTTTCATCACACTCCCCAACTTCCCATAGAGACAATACTGATCCCCTAGCTTTTCCAATTCGATCAACTTAGGCCATAAAGATTCCGAACTCGACAAATCCTGCCTAATCGCGCGTCTTTCATCCGGCTGCATCGCAGACACGATCTTAACCATCCCGTCCTCCAAATACGAGCCATACGAAAACTGCTTCTGCACCTCATGCCCCAACGTATCAGTTGACGAGAGGGCAATCGTCTTGCCGATTTTGCGAAGTACTGAAAGACCATTATATCGCGTCCTAGGATTTGCAAATGGCCCACACTGTTTCGCTATACGGTTGATAGTATCTTGAACGTCGTGAGCCACATCGAAGGACTTGTCATACTGCTTCGAGCCCTTCATAGAGCTGTATGTGACATTGATTTCCCTCCAAACCGAACCAGAGTAATGATCAAAGTCAATAACGCGGTTTCTTTCCTTTTCACGGATCTTGCGGATGGCATCGTTGATCGACGCATTCACATCTGCATAACTTGTCGCGGCTTGCACGACAATAGAGGTAAGAGTGTCTCGATCGAGTTGTTGGACGTATTTGCGTAGTTTTTCCGAATCTAGCGGTGCATGGGTGTCTCCCGCGGTGTTTGCACGCGCCCGTTTGGTTCCTTGAGCTTCCGCCATGTTCGGATTGAGGTAAACGATGTTTTGCTGCGCCAAATATGCTTTCCAAGAGGTATGAAAGTGGTGGTGGTTGCGATACGGTTGGGATGTTTACCACTTCTTGAAAGAAACAAAAATAAAACTTATCCTCCCAAAACACCAAAAAGATTTTGTCTATAGGAATTGAGTAAAGGTACGACTAGGCAAACAAACGGAAAGACGCGTCAAAAAGAAAACCTTTTTTGGGTCACCAAATTTATATATCCGCAAAAACAGGAGCTTCCCTAGCGTCGGCCTAGCGTGTTGCCAGGCCCAGATCTCCGCCTGGCTAGGGACACCACTCCCGAAGGATGTCTAGGGACACAGCAAACTGTCAAGGGACACCGAGCTCCCCGCATCTGCTGGGATTTTTTCGAGCCCCTGCCAAGAATCACTCGCCATTCAAGCAAGCCAACTCCATGTGCTCGAAGACGAATGCATTGATGCTGAGGGAAAAGTCCTCAAACAGTTTGTCCCTATATTTATAAAAACTGCGGTGCCCTAAATCTTTTCGCAGGCAGGGCTAAGAAGACTTCTTCGTTGATACAATCCCCAAGGGCTATTTTCACCTGCCATTTCGAACTCATCTTGTTGCTGGTTATAAGTTGTAGGTTGTAACTTGTCCGTCGTCCTGCGCCGAGAACGCACTGCATGGGGGGTTCGCGCTAGTTAATTAAGCTTATTTTATCCACAAAATAATTTTTGGAGGGGAAGCGGCATAAATTTCAATGCGCATTCTTTAAACCCCTCCAACAATTCTTCGATCAACCCAATTGCCTCGTCCATCTGGGGGGTGGTTCATAGACGACGCTTGTTTCCTATATTCACAGAATACACTCATCCCAATGGACACTCGCACAGTCGGCATCCTCGGCGGCGGCCAACTCGGCCGCATGCTCGTCGAAGCCGCAAGCAATCGCAACATTCCAACCGCAATCCTCGATAAGAACAATTCCCCAGCGAAACAAATAAACGCCAACACCCTAGGGGTAGATGGCTCCTTCACCGACCCAAAAGCGATCCGCAGACTCGCGCGCAAATGCGATATCCTAACCGTCGAGATCGAGCATGTGGACACACACGTGCTGGAGGAGATAGAGAAAGAGTCCCAGGCAGAAGGAAAGAACATCGAGGTTCAGCCGAGCTGGGAGACGGTTCGGATAATACAGGATAAATATCTGCAGAAGGAACGGTTGATTGAGAATAAGGTGGATATTGCGGAGTCGATACCCATTGCAACAGCTTCGGAGGATGCATTGGCTCAAGCAGCGGGGAAGTTAGGTCTCCCTTTTATGCTTAAAGCGCGTACCGGAGCGTATGACGGCCGTGGAAACTACGTTGTCAAAACTGCGGGAGATTATAAGGCTGCATTGAAAGCATTGGAAGGGCGACCTCTTTATGCAGAGCGATGGGCGAATTTCGCGAAAGAGCTGGCTGTTATGGTTGTTAAGACGGATAATGAAGCGGATGCCGGAAGCTGGGAAACATTAACGTTATCATATCCTACGGTCGAAACGGTTCACGAGGACAGTATCTGCAAGCTCGTCTACGCGCCTGCCCGCGGAATCTCCGACGAGGTTAACCTCGAAGCTCAGAAACTTGCCAGACGGGCAATTGCCAGCTTCAAGGGGAAAGGTATTTTCGGGGTCGAAATGTTTGTCCTCTCGGATAATACTATTTTAGTCAATGAAATCGCACCACGACCTCACAATAGCGGTCACTATACCATCGAAGCGTGCCGACTCTCCCAATATGATCTACACCTTCTCGCCATTCTCGACCGACCTATTTCTTCGAAGGCGGTGAAACTCCTGAACCCGGCTA
The DNA here is from genome assembly GCA_032988195.1 of Arachnomyces sp. PD_36. Taxonomy (NCBI): domain Eukaryota; kingdom Fungi; phylum Ascomycota; class Eurotiomycetes; order Onygenales; family Arachnomycetaceae; genus Arachnomyces; species Arachnomyces sp. PD_36. Next base: position 610,479 of record JANTQE010000020.1, on the reverse strand, counting down.
TCATGCTCAATATCCTCGGTGGAGTAGACCCGAAATCATTCTTGGAGTTAGCAGATACAGCAGATGCTATCGGTGCCAAGGTCCATCTTTACGGCAAGGGCAGTGCCACCCGAGGACGGAAAATGGGGCACTTGACCGTGCTAGGAGACTCCATGGAAGAAGCAGAAAAGGATATCGGACCTCTCATCACGATTGCCGATAAGATCCGCGCCCAAACGACATCCGCAGCTAACACGGGCTCCGCACCTTCTTCCAAATCAAGAGAACCCCAAGTCAGCATCGTCACGGGCTCAATATCGGACCAGCCACACCTAGAAGCGTGCTACAAGATATTAAAAGACTTCGACATCCCCTTTGAGAAGGGTATCAAATCCGCACATCGCACCCCACGCGCCATGGCAGATTTCGCAGAGGACGCAGCCGAACGAGGCGTTAAAGTCATCATCGCTGCTGCTGGTGGCGCTGCACATCTCCCGGGAATGGTCAGCGCATTTTCAAAGGTTGTTCCTGTCATTGGTCTACCAATCAAGCCCACAATCGGGGATGGAACGGACAGTCTTTTAAGCATGACGAATATGCCAAGGGGCTGCCCCGTTCTCACTGTCGGTGTGAACAATTCTGTGAATGCTGCTCTCGGAGCTGCTAGGATACTGGCCATGTGGGATGACAAAGTTAAGGCTAAGGTTGCCGGATACGTGCAGAATGCCTCGGACGAGTCTCTCGGGAATGATGAGAAACTACAGGCGGAGAATCCTTGCTGAGGATTACACTTATCTTTGACTGCTAACTTTCTGGAGAATACCGCTCGCGAAGCATCCTAAAATTTTTATAGACAACCTTTACGATATCAACTTTTGTTTACGATAGAATATGACGCTTTTACTAAATTCCCGAGCTCACTTGCGACTTCTCTACTTCGAAGTAGCCATCTTTCAATGAAAGATGACAGTTTTCCTTAATTCAGCTCCAAGGGGCCGATTCTACCCCTATACACACACTCTCTCTTGAGAATTCCAAGAGTTAAACAAGCTCAACGAGCGACTATATCAATTCCAAACTCCAATCCCTGCTATGCTATCCACTATACCCCAGCGAACCCCAAACAATGCATGCCCACACCCAAAAGAAACAACAAAACACCAAACAATCACCACTCCCCCCTCTCACCCTTCACATCCTCCATACCCCCATCCACCGCAGGAATAATCCTCAACCCCATGGGCTTCTTACTCCTAAACCCATACCCCTCAAGCACATCCCCCTCCCCCCCAATCCTCGCAAGAACCCACTTCCTCTCACACTCCCCACACCGATCCTGACTAAACTTCCTCCCACAAATCAACATATCCCTCCTCTCGACCGAAAACTCCTCCGCCTCAGCAGCCCTATGCGCCCTAAGCAGCGTCTTATCCGCAGTCGGCGGCGTCGGCGCACGGTATGTATGGTACCCCAGCCTCACGGACGTCCTCGTTCCTTTCACCGGCGAACCAAAATGCCTAGCCGCCGACCCAGAAGCCCGTCGCGCCTTCTCCACCATCTGCGTAAGAGCAGGCTTCTTCTCAAAACAGCCCTGCAACTTCGAAGCCCGATAAACCACAGACCGACACCCACATCCCTGGAAAATAGTAACCACCCCCGCAGGCGCAGCTTCTTCCTCCTCCTCAATACTAACACCCAAACACTGATACTCATCATCACTCTCCTCCTCATCCTCCTCATCCTCACTCTCCTCCTCCAACAACCCCCTCTCCTCCTCTCCCCCCTCCGCCATCCTCTCCACCCTCTCCCTCCGTCTCCTCCTCCTCCTTATCTCACAATCCTTACACCACAAATCAAACCCGACACTCAACCTTCCCCAGTCCTCAACAGGACAGAAGCGGTCGGGATACATTTGGCGCGCGTCGTTCGGGTACGGGAAGGGGACGCCGTTGGGTGCGCGGCAGTATTTTAGGGCGTATTTGAGGTGGGTGGGGATGGTGTGGGAGCATTTTAGGTAGGTTTCTGAGTCGATTATTTCGCACATTGTTTTTGTGTGGGTGTTGGCGCGGGTGATATCTGGTGTGTGTGTGGTGTGTGAAAGTGAGGTATTGATGATTTGAGCGAGGTTATTCACAGTTCTTTAATATCTAGAAAATATCAAACATCAGACGACGGGAAGAAAGAAAGACAGTGGATTTGTTTTAGAAGGGAAGCACCTACTTGCTCACTCTCTTCACCTGTGTCGATATATCCCGCTTCCCTGTAGACGGTACTTTCCCAAACATTACATACGTACATATCTCCAGCCCTCAAGTAGAAGAAGTAGGTAGATACTAAGACAATGCAACAACTACCATTGTTTACACCCTCCTCTATTGTTGACGGTAAATGTTCACTCGCTGGCGCCGCGGCAACGGTTCCGCTAGATAGATAGATACATCCCGTCACCACGAGGGTGTAGTCACACTGTCGCATAGAAGACAACAAAGTAAAAGGAAGAGGTAACGTGGTGTGTGAGACAAAGAACATACCAGAGCTTTCTATTCAGGTTTTGGGTTTCATGTTGTTTTGTTCTGTGTGTTTTATTGTTGAATGAACGAATGTTGGTTAGATGGGGTGAAGCGGAGCGGAGCGGAGCGGAGCGGGATATGCATCTTTATATACACCACACTTTCCAAACTAGGTGTACCATACCATCTCCTTACCTACGTATATACCTCGCTCTCCGGTAGGAAATAAAATATACATAACCTAGACTCCCGATAAATTCGAATGTAAAAATTTCTTGCAGAACTCTATCGGCTTCGGTACTAGAAAAAAAATATATTTCGATTCGACGAACTTGAACTTCCCCATCTTAGTGCAAATCTTTGCCCAAGTATCGATGCCTGAAGTCAAGAGGTCTTCTTTCATCGGTGAGCTCAACCAATTACAATCTCGTCTATCAACGAAGTCTCCTAGGTAATGTCACTTACTCTCCAGCCATCTCAGGGGTTCTTACCTCAGGAGGGAATATCTACACCAATTCCTAAACTACAGCAGGCCATTTCCCCTAGAATACGACAAACTCCCATTCTTCCTAATTAACGTAATCGAAACGATACACTACACTACACTCCACTACCTACCTAACAATGCGCAGGCTATACATACCACTGCTGCTACGTACTCCTGCCTGACACCACTCGTATGTCTACAAGGGACAAAATCCCTAGACAACATAACAACAAGAGAAACAAAGCAAGAAAAGAGGAATTAATTTTTAAAATAAAGAAACTGTTATTGAGAGACACTAAAAGTTAACGAGTCCAAAAAAAAAGAGGTATAGCATAGACAAAGAATACATAACAAGAAGAGCAAATAGAAGTGAAGTCGAAAGGAGAAAGAGAAAGAGAAAGGGGAGGAGGGTAAGTTAGTTAGATAGGTTAATAAAGAAAAACAATACAACACAACGCACGAGACAGAGACAGGAACCAAGGCTAGAAAAGATAATAGAGAGAACAAGAAAACACAATCTGCATCCATCCTTTCTTTCCCGACCCACGAAAAGAAAGAGAAAATAAAATATTAGAAAAAAGCTGACGATGGTAGTAGCAGTAGTAGTAGTAGTAACACAAAGGCCATTCCTTAGTTTTCCTCCTTTCCCGGCTCCAATCTTCTCCCTCAACCTCCACGTCCAGTCAGCCCCAGTCAATCTCATTAGCAGCCTGCCCGAAAGAAAAACTCAACTATCCATTTTTTGTTCTGTCCTCCTCCGCCAATTGGTCACCTCGATATTACATTCGATAATTGTTTGCTTTGTCCTTTTTTTCGCAGCTGATCTGGACTGTAGGAAGAAGATGTAGAGAAGAAAAGAAGAAGAGAAACGATAAAAGGAAAACAAGAAACGTCCGATCAAATCAAATCGTCACGGGTAAAGGAGATAGTAGTAGCAAAGAAAAGAAGGGAGCGACCCCAAAGAGTGTGGATGAGATGCACAAGGGTAAGGAAAGGGATATGATAAGGAGCGCTCGATCGGTTGGTGGAGAGGGGGCGAGGCGTGGAGAATTAGCTGAGTTGGGGAACAGAGCAGGGGAAACGTTGAGACATGGGTAGCCCAGCCTCATAGTGGCCGCCGGAACTTATACCATCACCCCAGTTTAACGGAGCGAGAAACCCTTCCGCTTCCCCTTCTCTTCGAGCGGTCGACCACTTTCCACACGGGACTTCTTCTCCTCTAACTCGCCGCGTTGTCGCTCCAGTTGCTCCTTCATCTCGCGATGTCGGGCGTACAACTCGTCCTCGCTCTGTTTCAACTTGCTCTCCTTCTCTTGGACCTTTTGTTGGAAGACCATCTTCATCTCGGCCTCCATCTTGGCGAGCTTCTGCTCGTGGAGAGTACGCTCCTCCTCCTGCTTGACAGCTGGGTTGACCTCCTTGAAGACGCTTGGGTCTTGGGCGACACCCATCTGTGTAAGCTTGTCGGACCTGTAGTTCTCGTACAGGGCGTTGTTGGTGTGCTCCTTGAGCTCCTCCATGTGTGTGCGGATGAGCATCTGGCGAAGCTTGACGAAGTCACAGTGTTCCTCGTTGTCGACCTCGATGATACCCCACGGGTAACGACGGCCACGGACCTTGCGACCCTCAGGGCTGGAGACCTCGGCGTTGGCACCAACCACAGCGAATGGAACCTTGGACATAATTTCTTGGTTCTCAGCAATCGTCTCTTCGTCATCGAGTTCGTAACGGGGTCCCTCAAAGATCTGGATTGAGTGGTGGTGGATATCGGCGAGGATCTATGATAGTTAGTATGTGACTTATAGAAAGAATACGGATACATACTCTCTCCTTGAAAAGGGCAATCTCCTCGTCGGTGAGGGTATCGGCCTTGGCGATAACCGGGATCAAGTTGACCTTGGTGTGGAGTCGGCGCATGACTTCGATGTCAAGAGGCTTCAATGAGTGGCCAGTTGGCTGGATGAAGTAGACACAGGCGTGGACGCGGTTGTCGACGATGTTCATGCGGTTGACCTTGTTCTCGGCCTCGAGATAGGCATCAAACCTCTGCTCGATGTTCTCGACGATTGGGCGCCAGGAGTCGTCGTTGTTGACGAAGTCACCGAAACCAGGAGTATCCACAACGGTCAAACGTAGGCGGACGCCGTTCTCCTCGATGTCAGCGCTGATGGACTGGATGGCGACGGTTTTGGGGATGATGTCGAGGCTAGGGCCGTTGCGCTCCTTGGGTGGGTAGAGGGAAGTGTTGAAGAGTGTGTTGACCAAAGTCGACTTTCCGAGTCCAGATTCACCTATGACCGTCAATACACGCACTCTTTACCAGGTCGTAGGATACTCACCAACAACCATGACATTGAAGTTGAAACCCTTGCGGACACTCTTGCGGTGCCATTGGTTGGGGAGGTTGGCGAAACCGACGTATCCAGTCAACTTCCGGCGGACGACATTTCGCATATCACTCGCAGCCTGGGCCGCGGCCTTGGGGTCCTTGGAGCTGACGGTCTGGGCGGAGCCTTGGCCCATTGGGTTGCTTCGCTCGACGTAGGGGGAACCGGCTTTGCTGTTTGTCGAGCTTGGGACGGGCGAGGGACGGGTTGGGGCTGGTACGCCGTTGGCGGGGGAAGCTAATTGGGGTGAAAGTTAGCATGTTGGGTTCTTCGCGTTGATTTTGAAGAAGTGTAGGATGCTCTGAAGTAGAGACTGTAGAGTTTGAGATGATCGTGGTAGAAAAGTCGCGACCATGGCTCCCGACACGGTTGAACCGGGGGATGTCCACGATCCGATCTTGCGGCCAGACCACGATCAGGGGAAGAAAGAGATCGCGAGAATCCAAGATTGAGGTTCCCCAGCAGCAGTTCTCATGACAGGTGACACCGACGTGATGGCGAAACTGGTGATGGGAAGGAAACAGGAGAAGTGGACGGTCTGGTCTTCAGGGGGGAGAGAAATTGTTGACGAACGAACTTACCCATCTTGTAACCACGGGAAAGAGAATCAACGAGAGTAACGAAGGATTATGGGTTTTTTTATCTAAAAAAGAGGATGGTAAAGCGAAGGATAAGAAGAGGAGAAATCTAATTAAGTCGCAGCCGCTCAGTTGTTTGTGAGCATGAAGGACAAGAAAAAGGTCGAGAAGAAAAAAAAACCCGAAGAAAGAAAAGGGAGAGAGTGATGGTTGAGTGAGAGAGAGAGAGAGAGAGAAGGAGAGTAAAGGAAGACTGGGGGGGAAGAAAGAAAGAGAAGAACAGCAAGAAAGTTCAGGAGAAGGGGGAAGTCACGGGTTTACAGTACGTGTACGGGGGTATGTATTGATGGTTCTGTTGATCTATGGGATATCTTGAACTTACCTGGGAGTTGATAGATGGAGTTGATTAGGACAGGAGAAGTGAGAAAAGATGAAGATGATAATGATTAAGAAGATGATGAGTATGAAGAGTGAGAACTGAGAGAAAGACAACTGACTGAGACTGAGATATCTGTTGTCTCAGAAAAAAGTGACTTCAACTTCACTGTACCTTGAAATAAAAGGGGTTGTATTAATCGTATTCATTCCGTTTGGTCTGTCTGGATACCGTTCTTCCAGTTACAGCACATCATTGGCTCTTATTATTTAATTTCCTCCCACTAGCCCCCTTTCAGCAATAGTCTGTCCGTTAAAGGTATAGCGTAGTTCTGATCCCCAAAACAAAGACATCACATTGGCTGCTTTCCTTTCAATTAGATAAGCCGTGTCCTTTCTGGGGAGAGTTAACTGCCAAGCATCACTCTATTCCAAATCGAGTCTAGACTGCTATCCCTGAAGATGTCGATGTCTTGAGGCTCTTTAAAGGGGACGAATCTCAGTATCTCAGTATCTCAGTAAGTAGAAGGATCAGACTCTAGCAATCAACATAATGCAGGGGATAAACACACCCCCATGGATCCCCTTCAACAGTAATCTGTACGACGTTCCTCAACATGCGTTGAATAATAATGAGGCAAAGACTCTCTTCGAAGAACATACAAATCTCAGGGGAAGAGACTAACCTCTTTAGCGATAGTCTCAACCAATAAACACGTGCATCCGCGACGCCAAAGATGACTAACCCGCCAAGCATCTCAACCTCATTATCAGAACTCCAACCGCAGAAAGACAGAAAGGGGGATTCCACCTCACCGCAAGCCAGCGAGCCTGCAAGGCATTGTGTTAGCCATCCTTTCAACCCTGCTGGCGGATAAGACGTACGATTTACGGATACCCTAACAGACACCCCCCCTGTATATTCAACTTTCACTCCCCAACAACCCTGATTCCCACAAGCCCCGGTGGTACAGACCTCCCCCTCTGCATCCCCCATCCTATCAACCCCAGAGGCAATCATATGTTGTCCCACCAGATGCAGCCGTAATATCTTTGTACAACCAAGTACTACAGTACATCCATCCTCCCTTGCAGAAGTGCTTACTCTCTGTGACGGATCTGGATCTGGACCAGCCTCAACCCAACTCGATGCAGGCCCGTTTCTCATCCTCAAGAGAAGATAAACCTTCTCTTCTCTGTGAATTTGCTTAAACCGTATCGGCTCGACTCACCGAGTGCAGACTCATTCCAAACATATATAAAGAGTCTCCAATCACCTATAAGTCTATGCATATATGCATATGCATACATTCCCAGCATTCCGCTGCTCCCGTTATAACCATAACCCTCAGTATAATCAAGATAGGAGAATATCCCACCAGATAACTCTTTTTCCATAAACGCATTCAATTTTCGTCTGCTTAATTAGAAATTACTAGTTACTTGCTTCGTTGCTTTCCGTTCCCATTCCGTCGTCAATTACCATCAACCCCCAAGGTACCTGGTGCTCCGAACCGAACGCACGACTCCTTGAAAACAGAAACAAACCGCAAGGTCAAGATGGAACAAACGTTGGGACAAAAGCGAACCGTCTTGTCCTTTCATATGCCCCACAGGTCCTTGTCGAAAGTAGGAAGAAAAACATGAGCTAGAAACAAATGAAAAAGAGAGAGCTCGCGGCATATCCCGAATCCTATAGGCTTTCCTACACGGATATCTCGCCCCAGAAACCAATTGCTTCCCAACCAAGGAAGGGAAACACGAGTTCCAACCGAAGACACCTGTAGAACACCCAAAGATAGCGAACGAATCCGAATTCGAAAGCGGGTTGGATAGCGGATGAAACTCCTTCGCTCAAAAGGACAGAAAACCAATCATAAACACCGGATGAATACCACCCCCAAGCTTGCACCATTGAGACCAAACGCCTTCCGAACTTGAGTTGAGGATTTAGACCATCTGTCTGCCGACAACAGCGTGCTGGCTACCGTACATGTCGTGGGAATGAGTAGTAGTACTAGTCATCCTTGCGTTGCGGCGGGTGAATGGTGAGAATGGGTTTGAGTTGCGCCTTGGAGTGGGCTCCCAAGTACGGCCCCTTCTCTCTGGCCTGTCACTCTTGCCGAAGAGCGATGAAACGCGGGACTTCATGGTAGCAAAAACGGAGCGGCGTGCGACACGGCGGTTGCTGCTAGTGCTAGAGTCCCTACCACGACGCTGAGTCGCCGCGGATGCTTCCGGACCAGCACCTAAATCATCACCTCTCATTAGCACGGAACGACGACAGAGCATTAAGAAACTTTCTTCTCGTGTTGACCTCCAAAAAACAACAATTGGTGTGAATAGCACAAGACATGCTTAACAAACAAAGACAGGGTCAAAAGAATGCTTACCTCTGGCATTAGAACCACTTGAAGCAGTCTGATAAGCACTGGTAGTGTTACTCCCACCAGCAGCATAAAAATCCGGGAACGGCTCGACTGGTCCTTCTTCCAACATGTTCGCAGTCTCCCCGACATTGGTAGCCCCAGTGGTACCCTCAGCAGCACGCGAAGTCTGACGACGCCCAGTCATCTTGTCCAAGAAAGCCTTGAACTTCGAACGCCCACTCTCACACCTCTGCTCGCGGGCAATAGGAGCGGGTTCGCCATTGTGAGTTGGGTACGGATAGGAAGCAGTTGGCTGAACCCCAGAGGTGATGTATTCAACGTTGTTGTGATGGAATTGACTAACGTCCCTGGGCAGATCGTTGTCACTGTGGACTAGACCAAAAGCACTTGCACCAGGGTTCCTATAGACATTGGGGCACTTAGGCTAGAACCCAAGATCGCATCAGCTCATGCCTCCTCTCCTAGCAGGAAGGTGATGACTTACATGATTAATCGTGGGAAAATTAAACTGCGGATTCTGATTATGCGGAACAATCGGATCCTCATCCACCGTATTCCCAAACTGATCAAGAGTTGGTCCGGGCATAGACAACGAGCTATACACCGCGCGACGCTCAAGGTTGGCTCTAACCTCTCGCGCAGGCGGAACATACGGGAATGGCCCGTCCTGCGCGGTGGAGGAACGTCCACTCGAGTTGGAACTTGCGGCAGTTTCACGCATCGTCGCGACGGAACGAAACGGGAAGGAGCTATCAAGATTTTTGAAAAGGGTGGGTTTGGGTTTCCCCTTTTTGGCAGTGCGGTGAATGTATTCACAGGGAAAAACGAAGATGCGATACTGCGTCTTGCCAATCGAAAGGGCACAAAGGAAAAACGCTGGCTGGCAGACACCAACGGGTGAAGTAGTGTGAAGAAGGAAAAGAAGAAGAAGAAAGAGAAAGAGGAAGAAGAGGAGGAAAACAGAACCACATAAGGAAAACAAAAATCGACCTTTGAGAAAGGATGAAAATAACAAGATGCCTCGCGTCTGGTGGTAAACACTCATGGCGCTAAGGGAAAGGCGAGAGGTAAATATTATGATATAGGGGACGCGTCTGGAGGGAGGTTCCCGTCCTCCAGCTCTTAACGCGCCCTGAACACTAGCGTCAAAACTGAGCGGAGGGATCGCACCCCAAGGAACTTTTACTATATAAACAGCGCGGAAAAAGGGAGCGGAGTGTGCGGGAGTTCACGTCACTTTCCGTCGACATACTGAGCGGACTGAGAGGGGGAGGGGGATCTAGGCGCTAGCTAGGATTTTCTACGGGTTTGGTGGGTGATTCCTTCCTACTTTATGATTGGGATATGGCGCTAAGGCTGGGTGAGGGGGGGTGTGTTTGTGCGGGGAAGGGTGAACACCTGAGGGCCCTGGGGCCTCTGGGCATGAAGGGTCTACAAGATGGCTACCTGGGGTGTGGTAGGAATTTCGGAACCTGTTGACTGAATTCGATAGACAGCTCCCCTTCACAATAGAGGCGTCAGGGGAGAGTGTGTTAGTGCGGGGAAGGGCAATGCATACAAACTCTGGAAACCCTGAAGGCCATTAAGGCACTACAGGCTGGACTCTGGCTGGTTGGGGTGTGATGGGGCGCTCCGGGCTCTGTGGAAGTTTGATACCGCTAAACCGCGGGAATTTCAGGGGAAGGGGAAACTGACGTTGATATTGGTATATATAGGGTTGACTGAAGTGGATATGGACCCATATGCATAGACCTGGGCATTGATGTCAGAGTAGCAAAGAGGAATTGATGTTAAGATTAGAGTGACAGCCTCCTCATGGAGAGTGCAGATATTAAGCTAACAAAAACCGGATCCATAATGCAAGCTAGACTAAGCAATAGACATGACGCTTCAAATACAAATGCAGAATATAACCATATATAAGGAACAGTAGACATCGCGAGAGACTCTAACCCAGACGTCAGAAAGAACCAGCGTCGCGCACATCATACAAGTATTAAGTTAAGCCTCTCAAGCCTTCTTCCCCTTCGGCTTCCCAGCCTTTCGCGCCTTTTTCGGTTCTTCACTCTCAACATCGCTATCCGGATCCCGCTTCTTACCCTTTGCATTCTTCTTTGCAGCTGCACCCTTCGCCGCCCCCTTCTTCTTTGCCTTCGGAACTTTGACATACTTATCTTTCTTGAGATCTAACTCTTCCTCTTCATCATCTGCTCTAGTCTCCCCCTCGGGGGTAATTTCTTCCTCGTCAGACTCATCGATGGCGTCCTCGAGGTCAGGCTTCTCCTTTGGCAGTTTCTTCGGTGCAATAACACTAGTTGCTTTAATGAAAGGTAGCGGGTGAGAGCGTTGGTTATACAGTCGGGTAAAGGTGGCTTTAGTCTGTGATTCCAGCTTGACCTTGGATTCATCCATGGGACCAAGACCAAGCTCAACGAGAGCGTCCCAGTCTTCCCTTGTCAGGAAGTAGCTGTCCATCAGGTCGATGACTTCGTCGACTCTCTCTTTACCCTCCTCTTGCAATGGCCTGACGAGCTTGTTCCATAGAGCTGGGAGGTATTGTTGGCGGATTTCGTGGCGGTCTCCAGAGGCTCGAAGTCTCATGTGGCCTTGAAGCTCCTTCACGTAGCGGCCCAGTTTACCTAAGTGAAAGTATTTCGTTAGTCGGGGAACGCAATGAGAGAGAGTCAAGAGTACTTACCGTGCTTGCTGTTATTTCCTAACCAGCCCGCGAAAACAGACCGCTCCGTCATATTACCAGAGACGAAACTGGCGGGTCGAACAAAGCTGAATACCGCATGAGTCGGCATCAAACTCCATTGCTGCTGGGTCCCATGGATCATCCTATCTACAAGATCACCGTCACTGATACTCTCGGCAGCATTATCCATAAGCTCCAGAAGCTTCAGCTTTCGCTCCCTTCCTTGGTATTTATTTGCTGCCAGAGGGTTTGTTCTGAGATAATTCTCTTGGAGCATCAGGGGACTAAACTCGTGGTCGTTGAAATAAAGCTCGATCTTATCGTTGAGAGTAGAGGTCGAGCTCGGCGAGAACATCTGCGCGCTCAAGATCTTGCTGACGATATCCCAGGGTTTCAGGATAACGTGCTTCTCCCAAGCCTTTGACATCTGCTTTCCTTTATCGTAGTCTAGATTTTGTTGATCAAGCTTGACTGTCGACATCATGTTTATCACTTGCCGGATATCTGCGTGGGTACCCTCGATCAGCCCATCAAGTACTTGTGGGGGAATCTTCATCCCTTCACGGTAACATATCGTCATTAGCCTAGCCCGAATTTGATCCGCGGTAGGCCGTCTAAACGGAAGATCATAAGTCACAAAGTCGAAAGGCTTCATCTTCGGAAGTCGTCTTTCGTTGCAGATTAGAATCACTGGAATTCGGGTCTTCTTAGCCACGGCAGCAAGAGCCCCAACACCTCCTCTGTCACCAGCCGACATTCCGTCGACCTCGTCCATGATAAGAACGAGGTTCTTCTTGTGGCTGTCCACCTTTTTACCTTCTCCTGAGAAGTAGCCGCCGAGAGAAGTGGTGTCCAAGACACCCGTAAGACCGTTTTCGACAAGTTTCTTGCTTCTGGTGTCACTAGCATTCGTTTCAACGACATCATAGTTCTCCAGTTTTGCGACAAGATGCGCTGCTGTGGTTTTTCCAATCCCTGGCGGCCCGTGGATGATAACGGCACGATAGATACCAGAACCATCCTTCCCAGGCTTTTTGAAATCCGTTTTTGCATTGTTATGCCAATTCCGCAGCCAAGTCTGAAGTTTCTCCACGGCTGTTTTATTTCCGCAGATCATACCCATAGAGGTGGGTGCGTACTTCTCAGTCCAGAGGCGCGTGTCCATACTTGGAGTCTTTGGCTGACTAGCTGCAGGCTTCGAGCTTGCCGAGCTCGATGATGCTTTTGCTTTGGCAGCATCGGCAGCGGCCTTAGCCTTGGCCCTTTCTTTATCCTCTTTCTCCATCTCAGCCGCCATGGCTTTTATTTTCTGCTCTTCCTGGCGTTTCTTTGCCTCATACTGCTCTCCCGCTTTGCCATCCCCGCCATTTGCTGGCAATCTTCTGATTAACTCGAACAGCCCATCTTCGTTGATGGTCTTCAGTTTTAACTTTTGAATTGTTTCGAGTTTTTTGGGTCCAGCATCGGCACCCAGGACGACATAAGATGTTTTCGAGCTGGGCGCAGTTGTTACTTTACCACCATACCGTTTGACTAGCGATTGACCTTCCTCTCGGCCCAAAGTGTCTTGAACTCCGGTGAACACGAACGCTAGACCAGCAAGGCAATTGTCGGCACCGACTGGTATTGTCTTTGTGCCCGCCCCTGCGGGTGGCGCTGAATGTTGGGCATGTGCTGCGTAGTTGAACTTTCTGGCCTCTCCCGATGCTGGTGGGGGGGTAGGCGGTCGGACAGTCGGGATACTGTCAAATATGTCCTGTATTTCCTTGCTTTCAGGTTTGGCAGCGGGTGCTGCCTTTGGCTTCTTCGCTGCAGGTTTGGATGGTGATTTCTTTGCCGGAGCACGAGCGGGCTTCTTCTTCTCGTCATCATAGAACTCCTCATCCGCCTTATCAATAGAGTCGGATTTCCGCTTCCTTCCGTTCCTGGCAGGATCTTTAAGCGTCTGCGCGGGCTCAGGTTTCTTGGCCGATGAAGGTTTGAGTGGTTTTACTGGCAGTTCTTCGAATTCGCTCTCCTCGTCCTCCTCTTCTTCATAATCATCATCACCACGCCTTCCCTTTTTGAAGTCTGTGGCAAAGATATCGTCACCACCAAGGTTCTCTTCATCGTCGACAACAATGGTCTTCACAGGTTTCGAGGAGCCCCGCTTGGGCTTTTCTTCCGGTGTAGTCTCTGGAGCCTTGACTCGAACCTCCACGGTCTTCTTCGTCCTTGGGGATGCTCTCACAGCATTGCTACCCGCATCGTCGGCTGGTTTCGAATCAGAGGCATTAGACCGATTCGTGGGTTTCGATCGCTCCGTTCGACCCTTTTTGCTCGATGCAAAGTAATCTGACGCGGTTGTTGGCTCTTCTTTGGGCTCTTCCTTCTTTCTAGAGTATCGATTTAGGGTTAGCGATATATCCGTGCCTTTTCGGAGGTATAACTCATACGGTTTCTTCGCAGCTTTCTTCGGCTCGGGCTTTATTTCAACAGCCTCATCATCCTCGCTATCATCTATAACTTTTCTTCCACCTGTTTACTAGCAATTAGAAGACGATTCCGTGAGCACATGAACCGACAATTGAGCTTACGTCTCTTTTTGACCTGTGAAGTATCCTATAGTAAATGTGCACATTAGCGAAAATCCAGCACTATTCACAATAATTGAAAGTTTCCAGGGCATAAAATCAGAGCGTCATGGTACGTGAGACCGCAATTCATACCTCTTGCTTCTTTGCGGGAGTCTTCGCCGTTGAGGCGTTTGAGCCCTGGCTTCCAAAGAAGCTCCTAATATCAGGTGGCATGGCGGGTCTCGCGCACGGAACGGTCGGACAATAAGGTATTGAGAATAAAAGAAGCTATATTATCCGCATAAAATCATCAATGAGTGCGAATGCCGTTCAACTATCTGTATATAAGAAAAAAGGCAACCGTGAGCTTTGAGCGACGCGTTAGGAAGACGTGACTTTCGTGGTCACGTGCAACCACCCATTTAAAGTGCTTATGTAAACCGACCGAAAGAACTTGAACTTCGTGACGGGCAGATTTCACGATCTGATATCTTGAGATACACCACTCAATTCAACCAAATCCATATCTCTAGAGAGCCAAAGCAAGAGATATGGGCCCCCAACTGAAAGCGGTCGCGGGCCCTTCGATATCCGGTTTATTATCCTCCTGTAAGAAGGCCCTCTAGCACTTGCTACTCGTCCCAACTGACCATTTTTCTCCGACTTACAGGCTCCGCATCCTCCCCTTCCACAATCCTCCCTCTCACACGATGCTTCTCTACGACGCCCCGAACCCTCGATTGGTTAACCCCAAAGCTAGCCGAAAAGAGTAAATCCCTCAAAGGTCGCCCGCGGATGCCAACGGGCGGTTCATCCCGTGGCACAACCGTCGTCTGGGGAGACTATGGTCTCCGGATGCGCGACCACGATCGAAGGGTGTCAGCAGCGCAGTTGAAGAACGGGGAGGAGACAATTAAGAAGAGGCTGAGAGGGATGAAGTACAAGCTCTATACGAGAGTGAGTGCTAATATTGGTGTGTACACGAGCGGGAATGAGATGCGTATGGGTAAGGGTAAGGGAAAATTCGATTATTGGGCAGCTAGGATTGCGGTTAGTCGGATTGTCTTTGAGTTAAAGGGGGAACTGCACGAGAAGGTTGCGAGGGAGGCGTTTAGGCTGGCAGCCCATAAAATGCCCGGTAAGTTTTGAGATTATGTTTTCCTTCCTCTATGAGTAGAGGCTAATACTTTCTCTGATGGGATAGGGCTATATGAATTTGTCCACAAGAGCGACCCCCCAGTTGTTGGCCTTACAAAGCTAAAGGACGGAGTCACACTCGAGTCTTTAAAGAGACCACGGCGGGAACAGCCCCTGCGACCAATCCCACCCCGTACGCCTCCTTCCGACACCCCTGCCGCTCCTCAATAGATGCAGACACGAATTCTCATCCTCTGAATTACTCCTACCGACCCTAGCAATTCCTACGTTACGTACTGGACCATGCTATTCCCCGCATGACCTCCTCATATGCGTGCTCTTTCTGCAACTACTGCTATGTATTTTATTTTATTTGGTATAGAAGGAATCCATGTTATATCTAGTGTACAAGCCTACTTCGTACCGTCTACGTGAAAACTGCATGGAGATATCCCTCAGTTATGTATATGACTAAATCTCCATGCTAAGGTAGCAAGTGTACAATCTTATCCGATTCAATTGCATTAAACTCATTATTTCCGATGATACATATTTCCGTGCTTTATTTTCCCCAGAACTCCATACTCCCATCTAGACTCAGAACCCGAGTCCCATAAGATAGCTAGCACAAAGTCAGTACGTACTGGCTACACCATATAGAAGCACGAACAATCGTAAGGAGATATAAGAACTAACCTTTCAAGAATTCTCATGAACTTTGCTACGAACGCTTCGAGGTGGAATATAACTTTCTGAAGCCAACTGTTAGTATGCAGATAGCCTAACAAAAGCAATTGGGTAGGAAACTCACGGTTCCTAGTTTTATGCGATGCTCATACACAGCTGACCATTTGATGACTTCCGGCTTCAGGGCATCATCTATTTTCGCTACTAGTATGAACGTCAAGGTCTTCGAACAGTTAGCATGCAGGGCTCTTAGGCTGGGAGCAAAGCTGGTTCATACCTTGAGGATGGTCGTCGGTGGAATACAATGTGTCAAGAGATCATAAAGTCTCGCACGAACTTGTAGAATCCTCGCGGGTGAACGCTCCGCCATTATCTCATCGGCAGTTAACGTGATCAATGCCTCCCAATCCGGAGGCGGGATGAGGGTCTGGTCCGTCACTTTCTCACTATACACCACGAACAACATTAGCCAGCCATCTCAGAATGTAGAAGAACCATTCCTTCCCGAACTTACTTCTGCGCATAAACCGCCTCAAACATAAGCAACGCCCTCCTTAAATTCCTCCCACTCTCCTTCGCAACCCGCTTATTCAACCCCTCCGCATAAGCCCACCCCTCCTTCTTCCCCGCCAACCTCAGCACATTACAAATATCCTCCTCAGTCGGTAACGCAACCCTCACAAGCAACGTCCGCGACCTAATCGGCGCAATAATATTCGCCGTACTATTCGCCAGCAAGATAAGCCTCAAATTGGGACTATATTTCTCCATCGTCCGTCTCAGCGCTGCCTGCGCATCTCTCGTAAGGTGATCCGCCTCATTAATCACCACAACCTTGAACCGCTGCTTAGCGCCCAAATCGACCTGTTGGGTCTGGGCGACTTCTTTAAGGAGTTCCTGCACGACGACACGGTCATAGGTTCCGACGTCTGAGGGGGTAATTTCCATATGGTATACCGAGGAGACGATGTTAAATTCGAGTTTGCGGTTACTGCTCGTCTGGAAGACGCGGGCATCGATCTTGATCTTCTCCACGCCGGGGCCATAGAGCTCTTTGAGGGTTGCGATGATGCGGGTTTTCTTCCCTGCTCCGGAGGGGCCATAGACGAGGAGATGTGGGAAGTCTCCGCTTCGTGCCTACCATTACCAAAATTCCCGGTTAGAGAGTGCTTTATGCTTTAATACTCGGAGATTTTCAATTCAGCGGCTTACTAGAGATCGTAATCGGGAAGAGAGCTCTGGGTGGTATGTTAAAGCATCGAGGGTCCGTGGCCTCAGCCTGTCAACGAGTAACGCCATTGCGTGAGGTTGGTGGTATGAAAGTGGTTGAGTGTCAATGCCGTCTTCTTCTTCAATTCCATCGGGCTGTCAACATCAAGCTTGAAGCTTCACCAAAATCAAAAACGCGTCGATGCCCGCGACGAAATTAAGATGTGGTCCGTGCACGAAGTGTATGTAGTCTCGTGGTCCTACCATCACCGTAGTTTTCTACCATCACCGCAGTTTTCTACCATCACCGCAGTTTTCTACCATCACCGCAGTTTTCTACCAGGTCACCCAAACCCTAACATCGGATCGACTATCAAAATCGAGGCAAGAAGGTACCAAGGTATATAGATTTTGCAACGAGTATGGCAATGGATCTATTGTACATTCCTTTTATGATGCCTCTCATTCCCATCTAATGCTAGTTATATTATAAGTACATACAGACCCTGTACAAGTTCAACCGGGTTTCCCCATAAGTCCAGTAACTCCGATACCCAATCCAGACAAGTTTCTCAGGACAAGTATTATTATATGATACAAAGTTCCCACCACCCGTAGCGTTACGTGATATGGGAGTTTCTTGGGGCCAGTCAAGCAAGGTCCGCAATAAATGAGTAGAGATGTACGAGAGCGCACCATCGTGTCTTGAAGACAGAGAGGCTGTCTGGAGGTATTTGTTCTGAGGATTAGATTCCCAATGTCGTTTTCGAGAATACATAACAAGACGATTGGGGGTGCCGGTTGGACGGTGCGTAACGCTGGTGGGGCTCAAACTTGATACCCGGGCGTAAAATGAATAAAGGGGGATCTCAAATCTCAAGCTCAGCCTTCGGTGCGAATATAGTCATCCTACGTCGCAAGCATCCCGGGCATAGGTTTCAAAACACCATCCTTATCATACCGAGCCTCTGTAAAAGAAGAAAACCATTAGCCACAACCTCCTCTCCAAACCAGACCGCAAAAGAACCACCCATTGACTTACTAAAAAACGTATACGACAAAGTAATATCATTAATATTCTTCATCGCCGGATCATTCACAAAATCCGGATCAATATAAAAGAAAACCGGCATATCCACACTCTCCCCCGCATTCAACCTCTGCTCCTCAAAACAGAAGCACTGTATCTTACTAAAGTACGGCGACGCCTGCGCGGGCGTCACGCTATACGTCGCTACACCAATGATATCATTTTTCCCTTTATTCACTGCCGTGTAGAAGGCTAGTGCGGTTTCACCGGGGAGGACACGGACTTCGCGTTGTTGGGGGGTGAATTTCCAGGGGAGGACGTCGGAGACGGAGCCGTTGAAGGTTATTCGGAGGCGGCGGGCGGATGTTACGGGTTTGAGGCGCTCGGAGGGGTCGCCGGTGCCGTCGTTGCGGACTTGGACGGGTTGGCCGTTCCAACCGATTTGTTGGCAGAGCTATTGGGAAGCAGAAACAGGTTGCGCATTAGCCCAATGTCTAGCACTTTGAAATCCAATCGAGTAGAAGTGGATCGGGTTTACCATCTTATAAAACGGAACAGATCCATATGCGAGAGCTATCGTCCCGACAATAACACTGACTGAGTAATACCTAAGAATTGGCATTCACATCAGCTTCGCCCTTCCGCCACACCAGAAAGATCACACCAAACTCACAGCGTCGACGTATTTTTCTTCGCATATGAAACCGGTCTCTCCTGTTGTTGCTTCTGCTGCTGCTTCTGCCATTGTTGCTGCCACCTCCGCGAAGAAGAAGTGAACTGTCGGCGGGCAGCAGAGCTCTGTCCCGCTTTACTCCCCATCGAGGAAACTGGTGAACCCCAGCACCGGAGGGATTGCCCGGCCCATGACGGGCACAATCGATGTAGCATAATAGGCCCCAACCTTGGAAGCCAAAAGAGTAAATGTGAGGGGCGTCGTGATATTATTGTCGTTCCCTATCTCTTTCTTGTTCTTCTTCAGAATCGATGCGATTGAAGCTGCTGTCATGTCACGTGATATGGATTCGGGCCAGGATTGACTTCAAGCGGTTGAACTGTACGGACGGAGATCACTCGGAACCATATGCGGGATCTCATAATATGGATGTCTTGAAATAGCGGGTTTCCTTTGATATATAGATTTAAGCCAGAACTAGGATACTTTCCGGAATTCCGCATTACCTCGCACGACATGAATTACAAGAACGAATAATACAGGACTTCCATTCGCTCGCATCGAAAGAAAGGGTATACCCAAAACGCCGCCCAAAATAGGCATACAGAGCCCATGCTACAGCGGAGAACCAAAACATATCCCGTGCCTCATTTTCCAACATAACGCTACCCATTTTTCCCAAATTACTCCAGCACAAGGACGACCCAGGTCCAACCCAACCCATAACTCCGTCATATAGTAATTAACATTACCCCTATATCGTTTGCCTCGCTAGTGATCTCGGTTCCGATTCCGATAACTCGAGACTATTGGCGTCATGAATCTCTTTTTCGACAGCGACGGTTGCTTTCTCTTCGAATTTCTTGTCCTCGAATACTGTTCACACAGAATTGTTAGCAACCAATATTCAACCAACACAGGAATGAACCACTCCCGCTAAAGCGAGATTGATTACGAAGGCGAGAGGGGGGTTAAACATACAGAAGGCAAGTTCCTCGAGAGTTCTCCCCGAAGTCTCGGGGAAGAGGAAGTAAACCACAACGATTTCGAACGCGATCCAACAGCAGTAGGTTAGCAGCCATTTCCATTTGATGTTGTCCAAGCCAATCGGGTTAACATAGGTTGTAAAGAAGCCCGCACTCCGCCCAAAGAACTGGAAGAGAGTGATTCCACGACTTCGTTGGGCGTAGGGGAATATTTCGACTAAGTAAGCTGCAAAGGGTTAGGTATGTCAGCAACAGTTACCCCTAATAGCGACGGGCTGGTTCTCAACTCAAGAGACGTACTGTATGTAAGGGCATTATATCCAATATTGTAAGCTGCCGAGTAGATGAAAATGAAAAATACTGTAAGTTTCGCAATTGACGGTGCCTGCGTAGCCTCGAATCGTTCCATAGAGATTGTCCAGCCGATGTAAACACACAGGAGGGATACGGTGCACACCATATACATGGCGCGGCGTCTGAATCTCATCACAAGAAGGGAGATAGTCACACCGCTGACTAAGTTCCAGCAGGTCAAGCAGACGTTGACTTGCCCCTTGAGGGATGATTCGTCATATCCGATAAGTGTAAGGAGATCGTTCAAGTAGTAACTAAAAGGTTTCAGCATTAGTTACCAAAATTTTCTCCCAAGTGGCTGTCAACTCACGATATTAATGTATTCCCAGACCACTGGGTAAAGAGTCCGAGAAAGGATGCAATAATCGCACGGCGACGCATTCCCGACGTTCGAAGCATATCCAACCACGACTGTTTCGAATGTTCAAATTCAATCATAAGTGTAGCCTCGATTTGTGCCATCTCAGCACGTGGGAATTCCGCGTTCGCGTCCCCCTCGGCATGGTACTTAACGAGAATATCCATAGCTTCCCGACGTCTCCCCTTGCTAATTAAAAATCGCGGACTTTCTGGGATGAAGCTGCATGTTCCAGTGTGTCAGCTGTGCACCTTGTGGTGCTTGGGCAGAGGATCAACGTACAAAACAAATGAAATTTGAAGAACTGATGGGACGGCCTGAAGAAGGGACGGGATACGCCAAGACCAGTCTGAATGAATTGAATGTGTCGCGTAGGTAATGCTTGCGGCGAGAATAGATCCAATAAACCAACAGGCGTTGAAGAGCGAGGTCAGAATTGGGCGCTCGTTGGGGTGGCCCAATTCACCCATCAAGGAGGAGGCGGCGACGATACAGAAGGGTATACCGAATCCAAGGAGCAATCGTGCTATGATATACATTGGGGCTATACCCCCATTAGAAAATTTATAGCCAATAGTTCTCCCGTGATCCTATAACCTACCACCATTCGAAAACCCCTGAAGAAAAGATCCAAGAATCATGATGGTTGACCCAAACACGATACACCAGCGCCTGCCAAAGCGGTCGTTGATCAAAGGGATAAACGGTAGAGAGCAGATCGCCCCAAGAGAGTAGGCCGCAGCGATGATCCCTTGTAGAGAACCTTCCGGGTGGTGGAAATCTGGGCGGAATTAGCTAATGTAGAGGGGTATTGAGCGGTTGGTAACGAGAGACGGACATTCTTGCCATGGATCGACCAGCTGAACAGAGTTAATAATTTGCGAGTCGAAACCGGAAGTCATCTCCACCCCCATACATGTCGGGAAGAGGAGAAGATATAATGTTCGTAAGTTCGGCTTCCTGTACCACGGGATCCTATCCTCAGCGGCCATACGGCTGAGGATAGGTTCCGAGGAGGGTCTACCGACCGCCTTTTTCCGAAGAAACGCCATGGTGTTGAGTTGGAAGCGTTGCCGGCGAGGAGAGGAAAGATAAACCAAGGGCTCCAAGCCTCGCTCGCAACTAGAGCTACAACATGGAGGCGGAGTGGTTTGGAGGAGGAAGCATCGAAGGAAGTGGATGTTAGACCCTTCTAATAATAATACAGTTTTATCGCCCCATAAGATTCTGATATCGGCTTGGCTGGCCAGGTTTAAGATGTCCTTGCACCGAAAAGCCTCGATGCACCAAATCTGGAGGGAATGCCATGCCAAGTGCAAACCCGGATAGTCCCTTCGAATCCCCCGTATTCGTTGAGCGAGAGCAAGGGGTTCCTCGTTCTCTGAAGCTGTGGCACCTGCATGATGCTTGCAGCGTTGAAATTTATACCAGCCTTGGTTAGTTCAGGAAATACCCCTACTGGGTCCTCAAGTCTTGGAAGCCCCTCGTAGTCGGGAAGAGTTGCCAACAGACCGGAACCCGACCGGGTTACCGAGAGATCTCATTCGCCGGATGGTCAATAGATTGCCCAGGGAAAGTGCATGAGACCAGAAGCTCTCGGTCCGTTGCCCCGACAGCATTCCCTCGCGCAGTTTTCCCTCTCTCTGCGCATTTTAACTCGAGGCGTGAAACCTCAAGTGATCATGCTTCTCTCCTGGCCCAAAGACTGCTCGTGAGGGGTACCAGAGTGCGGGAAAATATGAACCAGCGGCAGTGGAGGGGCACGAAACAAATAGGATAAACGTGTTCCAAATAAAGATATCCCAAGCTTTTGGAATCCACTGGGTCCATGAAGGGTCTGGCAGATCGTTGACAAGCAAAGACCCCACCGAACGGCGAAAGAAGACAGGACTGACTGGGGAACCCCGGACTGTTGACAGCAAGTATTCCAAAGGCGACTTGAGTGAGCTCAATAGTATCACCAATAATTGGATGGGAGGGTTCATTTCAAGCTCTCAAGCCTGGTTCTGCGCCGAGTCAGCTAGTTGCATTCATCTCAATGTGGCTTTCGGTTGGGAGAAAATGCAATTTCTCCCTCTCTCACCATTGCCGAGTTCGGTGGTGGTGGCACAGCAGCAATCGCCGACGAATCCCTATCATTCGCTGCATGAAATTGGATGGCGCCAAATGTTTCTCCAGGTCCCTGGATATGACTAGGGCATTTCGGGTATAACTCGCTGAGTCGCTGTGCCTCATGCTTTGCGTCCAAGGGTTTTTATCCCCAGCGTTCATGGATAATGCAAGTCAAAGAATGCGGGGATCTTGAGAAACCCCAGGAAATGCTCAAGGGGGAGGAGGAATGCAGTGACTGTCCACACAATCCCATCACATACAAATATTAGGTCAGATTGAGTCAGATTCATCGCTTCATCGCCTCGCAGGCTCACAACGAAGTAAGAAGAGGTGAGCTCAGTACGCGGATTCTACTCCTCAGGGGCTCTCGAAGTCCGGGTAACATCTCGAGTGTTCTCTTCCCTCTTCTGGAATCATCACATCCCCACAACGTCGCTTAGAGCCGCCAAGGCTATTAGCTTTAAGGCCAAACAATTAGGGGCAACAAGCCTTGAATCTTGACTCTGTCATGAATTAACCGCAGAGATGCAACGTCTCTTCATCTCCGCGAGCTTGTCACCGGCAGTTCAATTGACTCGATTTATGAGTCGAGAAGCAAGAAAACCACATCTCCCCCGGACACTTATTACTCGACAACACTACTAACCTCGATCGGGTTGCTTCTGTACTATATTCATCCACCGGAGAGGTCAATCGGCACGAGGAATCGCCCTCCGCAGCCTGACACTGTAAAGACGCCTCCAGACTCGTACTCGTTTATTCTCGGATGACAACCGACTTTTTAATAGACATCAGGCCTGGGCCACGAATTGTTTCTGGACGAACCTTATATTTTTTTCTGCTGAGTGGAGATCTTCTCAACTCGCATCGTCGACATCCTCGGACAACAACTGTCCTCGGGATCGGAGTCTCATCCCTTGATGTTCCAAATTGAACCTTTCCATGGAGATGGGAACGATTCTCTCAAAACCTGGCTCTCAGAGCGAATGGCATCCAGAAAGGATGAAGACTAATGCGAGCAGAGGAAGCTGATCGGCACAAGATCCAAAGAACATACCCATTCCTGAAGGAGAGAGGTTTGCTCGCATCTCCTTCTTGGATTTCTCTATCCCACGGGTCTCATGCCCTGTAGGTTGAGCACAGGCGATTTGTTGCATAAACTCTGTCTATGCGCGAGTGATAACAGATGCAGTATCAAAAAGTGAGGTCGAGGAGGCGGCCACAACCACGAATAGGCGCTATGCTCACTGATATTGACTCTCAACGGCATAAAGAAACCAATGGTTCTGATGAGCGCGTGAATCATGATCAAAACACCCCCTTACTGTGATGATTAGCGCTGTTCACGATTCTACCGTGGAATGGGATCTCAATGTCTGCCCAGCAGTCATTCTCCTCTGCAGTGAGTGAGTAAGGGTCACCGTGAACTGCATCATCTAACCACAGCGCTACCTTCCCACATATTCCTTCCCCTCATATCTCCCCACCCCCTTCCTTCGCCCAACCATTACTGCATCTGCCAGCGCGCTCAACCGAATCTGCCGAGGAAACCTACCTAGATAATGGGTCCAGTATGTACCTAGCGTCATATACAACTCCCATTCCCTATCCTAATATCGCAACCTCCCGATTTCTCGGATGAGGGGAGGGGGTTAGGGTATCATTCTCCTGGTAAAAAAGATGAGCCGAGCAAGGGGCACTAACAAAACATACATACCTCCATAGCGGAAGATTTATGTACAATCAAACGCGGACTGACTCCCCATACATACCCATCTCGACCCTGCAATTTGCGACTCTCTTCCCCTTCCCTCGCACCCCATCCATATCCCAGATCAGATTGAGGAGGACTACCATTCTCCTGGTAAAATAACATGAAGCCGACGCCGCAATTTCGACGCCACAATGACTCGACGCACCATCGTCAGTGTCACCATCCCATTCTGAACCGGGATACCAAGGTAAGAACCATATCTCCAAAATGGAAAAAAAAATCCATCAACGAGGACGAGGAAGAAAGAGAAGAAGAGAAGAGAAACAAACTCCCATGACTCTGGAAGCGAAGTAAATAATGACTCGGTCTGAGACGAGAGATCAATCAAGCAAGCATAGTACCGATCCACGAGGAGTCAGGAGTCGGGACTCGTTCTCTCACATTCACTTCGCTTTACATTCATTCACAAAGCAACAAAAAGCTCATCACCATCATCATCATCATCAAATATCAACCTTCCCCCTCGCCTTCCCCTCCAAAAATGTAGGTAGATTTAAAAAAAAAAAAAAAAGCTTCCGCCTCATCTTGAGGCGCCACCCCTTGTGGGACCCACGACATTCATCATGGACTTTTCTCAAGAAGAGTCCTCTCCTAATGTGGGACTTCAAGAAAATTTTCTGTCATAGAAGTCTGACGCTCTACCATTGAGCTAAAGGGGCCCCTTATAAATCTTCACAACCTTGAAAGGTTCAAGTTGCTGGAATGAACTGACCCCCCATCCTGCCCCTCCTGGGTTGGCGGGGTGTGATGACGTAATGTGATGTTTTTTGTGACTTTTGCTGTTTATGACTCCGAACCATCCACGGACATACATACATACGTACGAGCCTATATTATTTGCAAGTTGATGTACCCTACTATTATCGACTCGTAGTAATGATAAGAAGGGATGATGAACACCAGTAGAAATAGTGATCTATTCATACATACATCAAGCTCGCACATTCCTCTCAGCTTAGCTTTGACTCATTACTACAAACCCTCCTCCATCGTCCACCACCTATGCATATTATCCCCACCGATGCTATTGCTAATATACAGTGATTAGACCCCTCATATATAGAGAGATAAACAATAAAAGCAAATGACTTTTATACATCAAACACAAAGTCCCAGATCCCCATCAGCCATAACCATGCAACAGATATAGAGAGAGAAAGTGGAAAAACGAGATCTAAGAACCTACTTCCCTAGAATATATGCCGAGTGCCCATAACTTCATCCATCACTGAAACACCTGACCCAATAACCTCCCCATAAAGCCTCTGACCATCTCAGGTCGTTCCTGGATGGCGGTCAACACTACAGCGGTGCTGAGTGAGAAGGCGAGACTTTCCCGCCATTGGTACTGTTTGAAGCAACACATATTAGCAATGCGAAAGCCTATCGCGGGATAGAAATAGATAAACATACCTTCCTCTCATACCTCCGAGGGAACAACGTAGCAAGCGCCCTCGGAGCGACAAAGAAAGCAATCTCCTGCCTCTTCTTCGGGTTTTCAGCCAAGATACTCCATCCGCAGAACGCGCACGCCGCACCAACATCTAACCCAGAATCCCACATCATAGGTGTGACGGTCTCTGGGCTGAAAATCTTCGGTCCAAGCCTGTTTCGTGACAAGCAAATAGAATAGTAAAATATGCTCACGAATAGCCCTAGGAACGCAGATGAACGAACAGCATTCTTGCTAGCGTCCGTGAAAGCGTGGATAGAACGAGATCGCCAACGCAGAGCCAGCTGCAAGGGGAGATATGTGGCACAGGCGAACTTGAAGGTCTTGACGAATCGCATGAGGGCGTGTTTCTCACAGTTGGGGCCACATCCCATATGAACCATTTCGCAAGGGATGGGGACAGTCTGAGCCGGGTCACCCCATTTCAGAGGCCAGCCGTAGTCTTCACACATCGACTCTAGTAGGTATGCTTGTCCAGTATCCTTCCCGTAGACCCAGGTTCCTCTCCTCGCACGGCGAAGAGTTTCGATTAAGCGTGAATCGACCTGGGCGGCTTCATCAATCCATCGTCTATAGGACGCAGGGAGCCTCTCTGGAAGATAGAACCAAGCCCACATGACAATTGCGGAGCTGACAGCGAAGACACCTGCATCTGCAAACGGCTGGGCGAGATCTTGGACCGTAGACTTTCGAGCACCAGTTTTCCGTCGATGCTTCCAAGCATCCCACGATAGATTGACCAGAACATCTGCTGCTCTGGTAACAGCAAAGAAGCTAAGGTCTAATGTGCGGCCAGCAAGCTCTGGCCTCGGTTTGCCAAGTTGATCACTCTCTGGTGCATCACTCACCACCGGCGATTCGCCGTGGCTGTCCGGTGTTCCGGGTGTTTGAGAGGAAGGAGATCTCTTCTGGTTTAGAACCTGGAACCCCAGCGACGCAGAGACGAAGACAGCCACGAAGCGAACGACAACGGCCCAAGCTCGGGAAGAGAGGGGGCTACTCTTCAGTTGAAAAGTTTGTTGAATGAGTTTCGAGAGACGTTGAATGAGGATTGGCAGGGCCGTTGAGCCACCAGCGATGAGAGCGCAAAAGGCCGGGAATCTATTCCATTGCAAGGGTCCCGATATAATCCGGAGAAGCTTCAGCACGCAAGTCAGCCCATGCACGTGTCACGTGGGCATCTACCCTCCCCTTGCACCTTCCCCATATAGTGTCAAGCACCGATCTTCAGGGAAAGCATCGGAACCAGACCGACGGGAAGATGAGCAGGCCTTGACAAGGGGGCGAAAGGTTGAGATCTGGGGAAAGTCTGTGCATTACTCACACGTCGGAATTTTTCTTCATAGGAGACATTCTTCTTCCGTAAAAGCCCGAGAAATGATATCAGTCTTGGACCGGTGGCAGAGAGATAGCCCAATGCGAAAGCACGAAAGATGCTAGGGGGTCGAAACCAAAGTTAGTATGATATCGCGATATCCAAGCGCGAAGCGAACTTGGCAGAGATGAACGGGGGGTGTGGAGATCGGAGGAAAAGAAAAGAATGGAATGGAACCAGGAACAGGGCAAACGTTAGACGTCAAGAACGTCAAAACACACGTACGGGTTGAGAACTCTGGAATTCTTCTGTCGGGCAATGAGATGGCGGGTGGAGTCCATGACGGACGGAGCTGATGAGAGGGGCTCTCTTGTCAGGGGTTGACCATATTTCTCTTTCTCTTACAAATGGGAGAAAGATTGTCTGATACTGGTTGAAGGTGAGACACGGTTAGTTATCACCAGTTGTTGGGGAAAAGAAGATGTTGAGGAAGTAAAAGAGGCCGAGGTGAGAAAGGACGGTGTGATCATAAAGGGAAGGTGTGTATCAGAATCAGATAGGACGGGGTAGAGAAAAAGACTTGCATACGAGGTGGTGTCCCCGTATATCAGCGAGGTATCTTTTTTTTTTCTGGTGGTCAAATCGTTTATATCAAAAGGAATAGGGGACGAGACTCGGGGGAGATAATGACATGTGAGAATGCGGGGACTGCACAACAACAAAGAGACGCGAAGCCGAAAAAGAAGGGGAACAAGAAGAGATGAAACAAAGACGGACACGAAGACACGGGAGAGCTGCCAGGAAGTGATTAGTGCCAATTCCCCAGTTTTGATCCTCCGAGGTGGGTTTTGCGTCTCCAGTTTTTGCCTTCTTTTTCTGATCGTGGTTGATGTCAAAGTTCGACGTCGTCGTCGTCAATGTTCGGTTGAACCGAAGTTTTGCTGTGAGAAGTTGGAAATCAGGGGTAACAGTTGGAGGTGATGAGTCAGCTCAGCCACGGTGCCACCTGCCACTGCCACTTCCACCACTTCGCTTGGAGTTCATGTTGTGCTTCTACGATATGCGAGTAAGAAAGAATGGCACAACGGTTCCATGGTGGATGACGTCGTCAGGGTCAACCTCGGTTTTCAGAGTGGACTCCGTGGGTTCTCCGTGAAGACAGATAGACAGATATCTGGAGAAATCAGACGGTGTCCGATCCAGATCAGGAGGCATCCCGAAATTTGGGGATCTCCGACAGGGACTGGGGGAGCCGTCGGATGTTTAAGTGGAAGAAACTTCAATACTCTGCCTATCTTTGAGTCTGATGAAAGTGCTCAAGTGCTCTTTTGTGTTCGATGAGCCTGCTACTGACTCAGTATCCTTTATGGCAGTTACTCTACGGATTAAACTGGTCAGATACTCTCTTGAGAAGAGACAAGATATATCCCTCTCTCCCATCACGAACTCGTCGGAGCAAAGACTGTAAAGAGAGTTCAATCTCTTTGAGCCCCATCACGACCGAGCAAAGTGCCCGAAGTGACCCCGGTTGACCCTGTATTCGCAGTTGTATCGTCCGATACAGATCGCGGGCGGAGAACAAAACGTAAAAAGAAAAGAAAATAAAAAGCACTGACCCCCCTTTTCTTCGTCTATTCTGCAGACAACAAGGTGAGTCTAACCGTTCTGAGCGTCGATCGACAGAGAACTCCCTCAAAGAGGGATGGTTCAACCAGAAGATCCCTGTCAGAAGGATCGGGAAGTTAACCGTAAGTAGTTTAGCCTGCTTCTACTTTGGCGTCCCACGCGACCGAAAAAAAGAAAGTGACTGTCACATGTCAAGTTTCCTGCCTTTTGATTCGGACAACAACCGAAAAAGTCACCATCTCTGCTTACGTACACAGTGTTGACCGTTGTTAGTTACCAAGCCATTACATCGTCCTTTCTCTCTCTCTGTCGCTGCCTCTTCTTCTTCTTCTTCCTCTTCCTCTCCCTTTCCAACTTTTCTTATCCCTCTCCACGTTCCCTCAAACCACGGAAAGGAAAAGAGAACCGCAAGAAGAGTTGAAAAATCTGAAACTTCATAGAAAACACTGTTCTTCATGAATATCTGGTAGCCGTTACTATTATTATGCATCTGTTCATCAACTTAATCTCCTGAACCAACTTCCCTTTCTTTGCCTCTCGATCGCGAGATCTATCTATACCTTATCCTTCCCCGGATTCTTCTTGTCTTCCTCTTCCTCTTCCCCTTCTTCTCCTTCTTTCCTTATCACAAGGCGTTTCTCGTGACTCGATGCCAACCACTCTCGTACTACCTTGCCATCCCCTTCCTGCAGCATCTTCTCTCCTCGCCCTATAGATATTGAATAGACCGCGTCCTCCCGCATTTTCATTACTCACGAGCACATACACACATTCCTCCCACTTTCTGCTCTATATACCACCTCATTAGCCTTCCCTTTCCCACTTCTCCCGCTTCACCCGCCTGATGCTCTCCAACCTATCCGCCGTCATGGACCTGGGAGCACAGGATCCCTATGGCCGGCGCAAAGCCTCTTCTCCCCCACCTCTCCTCTTCGGATGTGAGTCTCTACCTAGTCGACCAGAAAAAAGTCCTGCCACTGATATCCTATAGACCCATGTGCTGGTGCTCCAGATACCCCTCCATTTGATCCCGCCCCCGCTCCTCCTGGCCCAGCTCTCCTCGACGACACGGAATCAAATATGCTGGACAACTTCTTCACCACCATGAACTCTACCCACTTCGACAACGACTTCTGGTTCGGGACCGGGAACCGGCAGGATAAGAAGTCAGATAACCCGAGTTTCTTCGAGTGGCCTGAAGACCTCCCACCTATCTTCGAAGGGTCCGCCACCTCCCTACCCCAACCACCTGCCCACTCCCATAGCTTGGCCAAGGCGGGAACGAATCCTTCCCAACCTGAAGTTACCCCCACTTCCGAAGTCATCGCTGCTGCCTCCATGCTCTACCAGAACGGCATGAATGGGAATGAATTCGGCCCCTCATATCCTGGTCCCGTCTTTGGTGATACCAAGGCTCCAATCAAGACCGATAATTTCAATAACACTTCAAATTCCCGATATGGCCGAAGAATATCGCCCCACGTGGAGAAAGGCCTACACACCTCGGAGATGTATTTCGATGTGCCACAGTCCGGCCCACTCGACCAACAGACATCCGCCAAGGTCAGAGCTCTCCGCTGGGGTTCCGATATCAGCTTCGTCGACCAAGGCTACCTCGCACCACCTGACACGCAGAATGAAGAGGAACGCACGTTAGATCTCTTCCATCAGATGGAATGCTTAGAACAACAAAGCAGTGCTGCAAACACACGGCCATCAAGCCCTAATAGGGCAACCCATACCTCGGATTGGTCAATGCCCAGACCTGCCGATCTCCGGACGAGTATCAAAGACAACGATAGCTCAAGACCACGGAAGAAGCAGAAAAGCAAGATCAAGGAAGAGGAGCAAGACGATATGGACCTTGATGCACCCCACCGAGCCGCAAAGAAGAAGAGAACGTCTGCCAAGAACAGACGCCTCTCATCCATCACCGAATCAACTCCAATGGGAAAACCCAAACTCCAAAGCCCAACCGGCGGCAAACCAACTCGGGAGAATTTATCGGAAGAACAAAAACGAACCAATCACATCCTCTCAGAGCAAAAACGAAGAAACCTCATCAAACAAGGCTTCGACGACCTCTGCGCCCTCGTCCCAGAACTCCACGGCGGAGGATTCAGCAAGAGCGCCATGCTGACCCAAGCTGCGGACTGGTTAGAAGACATCCTTCGAGGAAACGAAATCCTCAAAGCTCAACTAGCAGATTTGAACGCTCGAAACGGCCACGGCATGCACCATCAATGATTCCCCCGCACTTCCAACTTCCACAACTCGACTTGCATATTCATTTAATTTCTCCTCTGTCTTATTTTTTATATATATCAAACCATCATATCATATCTTAGCCCAAACTACCCACCCACCCTCTCCCTCCCTCCCACTTTAACGACGGGATGAGCTCAGCTTTCTGTGTATAACGAAAAAAATACGGGCGTTTTCTTCTGTCTTTCCTTGTTGTTTCCTTACAAGTTCTCCGGTGTTCCCATCTTCTCCACATACCAGCATACGTTGATCAAGGAGAACGAGCTTTTCAATTTTTTTTTTCTTTTGGACAGGAGCGGTATTGACTGATTGATTGACGTTTGGGTGGTAATGGCGAAATAATTTTTCTCTCTTTTTTTGTGGTATAAAAGGGAGTGGGTGGTGTTTCGTGTTCATAAATAGGGGGGAGGACTATGTTGATAGTTGATAACTCTGGAGAGGAGGAATGACAGAAAATCTGTTAGTTTCTTGATGAATTGAAGAAAGATTACATGAAGCTATCCCGATAACTGCTACTACTTATTTTGATGGTTCCACCCTCTCCCATGGGCGAGGTTCCCCTTAGATAATTAGGCGGAAGAATAACCCGCCCGGGCCCCGACCCCTGTTTCTAATCATATCTAATATATATATAGATCCCCTTCTCACTCAGTTCATCCGTAAGATACGGACCCTTACAATTAGCCATCAAGCCCACCCTCTTCTCTTTGACGCAGTTAAAAGGAGGCCCACACAAAAGCCGTTTAGCTGTTGATCGAGGCGAAAGCAAGACCTGGATGAAGCTACCACCGTGGAAACCATGCCTCCCTTAACCGAAGCTGCCAAAAGGGCTATTGAACGGAAATAATTGATCTGCTTCTCGATGCAGGTCGTCGTGCCTTGATATATCTACCCGCCTAAGTTTCGATCTGCGGGAGAGATCGCGAAGCTCTGTTCTAATAAGGTCGTTCGTGCAGTGCTGGAAGTAGCAAGAGAGGAGGAAGATGGGTATACGTGTATTAAAAAAGGACATCAAAGAAGATGACTTCTTTCTATAGAATTCCGTGGTGGTCACTGCTATCGGACATTGTTGACTGGCTTGGTTCTTCGATAATTCTTCACATGTTTTATGGTTATCAGATTCCCGCCAAGACCGGATCCTTGTCGATCAGATAATGACAGTAAACAATCGCTTTCACTTGAGATGGGCGTGACGATGAGCTTCAACCTGCCTCGACTCTGCTGCACCAACCCTTCGCGACCGACATTGAAACATATATCGTGTCATTCAACCCCCTCATACAATGCCATCCGGTCAAAAGCGCAGACGCGCAGCAAACGACGACAACTCCCCACCCTCCTCCTCCTCCGAGAACGAGAACGAGAACACCAACGAAAACGCATCAAACCCACCGAACCAAGCACAAGCACAAGCACGAAGAAGAAATAAGCGACAACGGAACTCCCTCTTCGCATCCCTAGAGCCCCAGATCCGACACGTCTCCCAACACACCGTCAAGACGAAATGGGTCACTTTACCCGAACAGGTGCAGGATCGGGTGCAGGAGCTGTTCCGGTCGGTGGAGAGGCCTGTGATTACGAGGCAGAGGGATGAGAGGAAGAGGATTGAGGCGCAGACGGCGGTTGGGTCGGTGATTAGGAAGTATGTTGTTGCCTTGCCCCTTGGGAGGAGTCGCGTTGTCATTGCGATGGGGATGGGGATGTGCTGACGCTGGTGTTTTTGTTTGGGGTTAATAGTCTTAGGAGACGGTTACCGCGAATGCCGTTCCCACCGATGACGAAGGATGCGGCGTTTGACTATGAATCCGCGTTGGGCGAACAGGTTGGTGATCCCGCGATTGATATTCTTTCTAGCTCTACAGTTCTATCGGCTGATACTCATGACGAATAGCGCGCCCTTGGAGCTCAATTAACGACTGTCACGAATTCGGTAGACCTATTGAAGGCAGAAATTGCGCGGGAAGAAAAAGAGCTAGCTAGGGAAAAGGCACTGTTGGAGGATATGGAGAAGAATGCAAAGATGGCGGAGACTGCGAGGAGGAGGCAGGTCAAGAATGTACGTGGCGCTTTTGCTATCTATCATCAGACGTCGGCGGAGGGGAGGTGCTAATATCGGTGGTATAGGATCATCCAATGCTTCGACATTTGGAGCAGGTTTCGTTCCAGCAGCAGAAACAGGAACCTCCGGGTTTCGATATTCGGGATATGAAGACTTGTGATGTTGGGCTCTCTGATGTATGAATCCTCCATCCCCCTATATTTCTCTTAAATGCTGACGAAACCCCAAACCGCGCAGATTGGTGATGACCCTGATCTTCTCCCCTTGGTCAAGCAACTCCGAAGTCACCTTGAGTCGATGCAGAGTAATGCGCTTCAAACGTCTGGGATCAGGGACGCTATCATGCAGTCGCAAGCGGCTTTGGATCTTGTCCACCCATAAAGGGGAAGACACCCATCGAAGCGGCGAACCGTATCCACCGAAACCCCTCGCGGGTAGCATGGGGAGGTGGACCAAACGGTTCGATAACCGGGACGTAGATTGGGGCCATGTTATGATCACATCATGCATATTGTTCCCCGCACCGTGATGTGTCTCGATTTGCTATTATTATCGCATGTTTGTTGATTTGTCCATGACCCAGACCGAGATACCCAGCAATTGTTTACGGAGAGCATATGAAAAGGCGTTGAACCATGTTTAATATTTCCTGTTTGGGACCTCGGGAGTTTTGTGGGAATGGGGGAATACTATTATTCTGCTATATTTCTATCATTTCCCCTTATTATGCTCCTGTCTATTCATTAGTCCGATAGAAGACGTTGTTCAGCCATGATTGAGTTGTCTGTGAGGGGATGCGTATCTCGTTGATGGGGTCTTCATTCCCCTCACTAAGGATTTGTTTTTCCTTTTGGCGTGGGAACAGCAGATGAATTTGCTGGACAACTTCGACCCTTTTTTGCGCAGAGTAAACAACGCAAAATCTCACGAGAAAACATTCAAATGATGGATCGATCCAAAGAAAAGTAAAGAGACGCGTTTCAGATGTAAATTTCCCTGGTTCTTGTTCATTCTCCGGGCTGGTTTGACATTCCTCGGTAACACTCCGTCTCAGAGCAACAAGGAACCTTTCCCGAAGAGTCAGTCATAGTCATCATCGGGATTTCTACTCGATGGAAATAAAAATAATAATAAGCTCAGCCTGACAAGAAACAGAACCACCAACTCCCCCCCAATTGCACGCTTGTCGCGAGAGGATAGAGCGCTACAGGATATTCATCTTCCTGTCTCCTCTTCGACACTCAATCGGTGTGGTGATTCTGACTCTCTCGTCGATGCGGTCAGCTACCAAAGCAACCGCCACCTTGTGGAACCCGAACCCGCGATCAACTACGCTACCACGACAGCTTCGAGAGCAGCCCTGCTAAGCGTCGTGGAAACCCCCCTCCACCTCCTCCCCGCCTCCAGTTCATGACCGAAGTTACCGCGACGAGGGCGGAGGCAGAAGAAGAAGTGGAAGAAGAAGAAGACGAAGAAAACGGGGGAGATATTGGAGGAGAGAAAGAAGAGGAAGAGAAGGGAAGGCCGACAACGAGTAATGGCGCACCCGATACAATGAAGACCAATTCAAATGAGCGCGATGCGCCCTCGAAGGAAATGCGAGCGAAGAATAAAACATCCTCCCCCGCGACCGGTGTGAGCCCGAAAAAGCGTCGCAAGGTCAATCATGGTGAGAAATATCCTGTACCCCGAGTGTGTTTTCGGTGGTTTGGGAAGTCTCTTTTTGCTGCTTTATGCCCCTGTTGCTAACAATTCTTCTTTTACTCTGGGCAGCGTGTGTCTATTGTCGGCGTTCGGTGAGCCGCATGTCCTACTTCTTTTACCCTCTGAACCCCTCATGGTTGTTGTGTATGCGCATAGCTACATATGCCTGCGCTTGCGCCCGCGCCCAGTTGGAGGAGGGGAGGGGGAAATTTTATGATCACTTTTGCTGATATTAGGAAATTCTTGACGTTGAACAGCATATGACTTGCGACCTGGTACGACTCTCTACTTCACCCCTTAACCTCAACTTTTACCTTCTCCCTGAGTTTTCTCTGTAATACCTTCCCTTATCTGCTCGGTTCTGGTCCCAAGTGGGGAGATTTAGCTAACGGTCTATTTGCATTCGGTCTCGTTCAGGAACGGCCGTGCACTCGATGTATAAAACGTA
The DNA here is from genome assembly GCA_032988195.1 of Arachnomyces sp. PD_36. Lineage (NCBI taxonomy): Eukaryota > Fungi > Ascomycota > Eurotiomycetes > Onygenales > Arachnomycetaceae > Arachnomyces > Arachnomyces sp. PD_36. The sequence goes on along the minus strand of JANTQE010000020.1, from coordinate 575,330 downwards.
ACATTGGCCATCTCTGCCATGACGAACCGCGGGAACCGACGAAGAAGGCGAAAAGCGAACGCGACGTTTCTACGGCCGAAGAAGAAACTCCACCCACGGGCAATGGATTTCAGGTTTCCCAAGGTAGAACGACAAAAGCCGAGGGGCAGGGAACCTCAGGCCAGCAGCAATTGCTACCAGAAACTACACTCGGGTTACAGCCTTCCTCGATGGACCCGCCCCAAGCTGTGCAATCCCAGAACATTACCAGCCAAGGACTCGATAATAATTCTGGACAGGGTATGTAAGAGCTGGAAACTCGAAGTCTACATTTATTTTCCTTCCTTCTTTTTTATTTTCGTACACGCTGACACCTCCAACAGTTCTTCAGTATAATGATTGGCAATTAGGACGCCAGAACCAGTTTCACGATATGCATACGCTTCACCCTTCGTATATGTTTAACGCCCCCGAGGTGACGAATGAGTACAACCTACTCAGCGACTTCCTCAACACCAGCTTGCTGGATGACAGTGGGATGTACCAGGGCAATGACCTCGGCGGGCTATATTCGGACCCGTCCCTGTTCGGCCCCATGATGCAAACCCTAGATGCTGGAAACGAATTCGTTCAACAGCAGCAGCAGCAACAACCCCAACAATCCGTGTCTCAACTTGCTGCTCCACCAAACCAACTCGCCCAAGGCAATTCGATTCAACGCCCTGCTAGCACTGCTGTGAACGACAAAGCGAAGGAGACGTATTACCTGACGGCAGCCGATCCCGCAGGCACAGATACTCCCGAAGAGCGTATGAATAAGCTTCTGAAAGCCAAATACGATGCGGGGATGCTCAAGCCATTCAACTACGTCAAAGGTTACGCACGTTTAAACCAGTATATGGAGAAACATATCCGACCCTCTTCACGGCAGAAGATCCTCCGCCAGTTAGACAAGTTCCGCCCGAAGTTCCGTGAGCGCATGCAGAGCCTTACTGATATCGAGTTGGTCTTTGTGGAAATGTGGTTCGAGAGGAGCCTGATGGAATATGATCGGGTGTTTGCTAGTATGGCTATTCCTGCGTGTTGTTGGAGACGAACGGGGGAGATATATCGAGGGAATCAGGAGATGGCCCAACTGATAGACGTACCCATGCAAACGTTACGCGATGTAAGACTCTATATTTCGTCCTTGTTGCCTTCGAAGATACTAATCCAAATTCTAATCTTAGGGTAAACTAGCGCTCCACGAAATTATCGTCGAAGACCAACTTGTCAGCTACTGGGAAAAGTTCGGCGCAATCGCATTCGACAATACCCAGAAAGCCATGCTTACAAGCTGTACCCTGAAGAACCCAAATGTGAACAATCCCGGACAAGGAATCCAATGCTGCTTCTCATTTACCATCCGCCGCGATCCACATAACATGTCAGTCTTTACCCTTTCTCACATGCAGATTTCATAAGACTAACCAATCTACAGTCCATCCCTCATAATCGGGAACTTCCTCCCTACCAAACGACTCGACCGATGAAGATAATGGAACCAAATCAACAAATTGATGGAAGACGAAATAAAATGAAGGTGATACGATACGCTCTATTCCATGTTTCTATATACGAACTTCTGTCCCCATACGTCGGCGTTCAAACTGTACAAATACCTACCTGCTTCCTCACTCGTTTTCCAATCCTTGCGGAAATAGCGAGGATTAAGGTCTCTTCCTTTTTTCCCCCTTGAGTTTTCTTATATCCGTCAATTCCGACAATATCTTGTTATGCCTGCTTATTACAAGAAGGGTTGTGATGTTTCAACAGCAGCCTGTTCAGCTTTTTCATATCGTTTATTTCTATTATAACTGGAATCGAAGAAATTTCCCAAGAGGAAAATTAACATCATATAGAAACGTTCTCTTGAGTTGGCCATCTCTCTCTTTGCCCCGATGTCTTCACTTTTAAGGGTTAGCTTAGTCAGGTGACCGGTATACTCTATCTTTAAATCGACGACAAGCTTGAAGATGGGGGATGATAGTATAAGAAACCGGGCTTGAGCATATCCAGTGGTTTCCCCCTTTTCTCCTTGTGCTTTCTTCCCTCTATACCCAAGGATTTTAACACTGCAGGCCATGCGGCGGTGGGTATTCTACTAACAAGCCGCATTAAACCCTTTATATATATTCACCGACAGGGGGATACCAATGGCTCCCCGAAACGACCCTTCGAAGGCAATCGCTTCAGTACTCGGTAAGTACTCGCCCCATTTGACCAGTCTGCCAGCATCCAGAAGCCCATAAACCCAACAAAACCCCCTATCCTTGCAAAAAGACTAACTAAGCACTCATACCCCAGCCTACTCAACCCGTCTACGAAGCATACTCTCCGACATCTCGTCCATCACCAGCGGAAATAAATACTCATCTTCGCTGGAAGAATTAAAACATTATATCGATATTCTTCCACTCTCACCTTCTTCTACCGCGAACGGAGGGGTTTTAGCATCTAACCGAGGGAAACTTGATACCCAGGGCACGACGTTATGGAATGCGTGTACGAGGTTGATGAGGAGGGGCCGGGAGGGGAGTGGGGAAGGAGATGAAGGGGAGAAGGAGGAGAATGAGAGGGCACGAGAAAGCGAGGATGTTTTTTTATGTTATGGTGAGATATATCGATTTTTGAGGGTTCCTTAGGTGCGAAGAGGGAAGCTTACTTGGTGTTTTTGGTGGCAGTGAAAGCCTTTTCCTTTTTGTTATTGGAGAGTGGATGTGGGGATAAAAGGAGGGCTGATTCAGGTAGGTCCCAGACATTCTTATTATTTTAGATAGATGGGCTAACCGCAGCGGTACAGATATCAGGATCTTAAAAGCTTCACTCAAAGCTGCTAAGACCTGCATAGGTTTGTTCTCGGTAACCCTGGTAATGCTAGCTTGGCTAATATGGGTTTAAAGGGTTTAAACAGCTCGACATAGCTTTAAAGGTACTCGAATCCGCAGCTATACGTGAAGAGAATATCACGAAGTCAAAGAAAGATGGACACGCGGGAAAGGATAACATAGCTTCTAAGCTATCAGCGGAATACTACAGCCTTCGCGTGGCATTGGTCAGTATGAGAATCCCCTTTCCATGAGAGACTTCCTTGAGTTTTAGACTAAGGGGGCGTTCAGGCCTGGCGTCAGGATCGGCTAGATCTCGCGGAACATATGTTCTCAAAAATACCTTCGTCATGGTTGGAGAGGGACCCAACAACGGTAGAGAACGTAGCTGACCTGTTCTACGAAATTGGACATTCTCTGCTCGTTGGAAGACAACAACTATTGGCAACGAGATGGCTTAAAAGATCCTACGATGCGCTATCCTTGCATGGCCTTGAGGCTTTTAGCCCTGATGCTAGCGAGTTGCGGCTGTGTGTGTTGCATGCATTGGGTGAGTTGGTATTAATACATAAGAATCAATTGCCGCCGGGATCTTATGCTGAGGATGACCAGTTAAGGTCAACGTGGTTTTAGATGGGGATAAGCAGATGGGGATGAGTTTATTTGAGATTCTCCAGAGAGTAGGTGTTCCTCCCTAGGGGCTTTGAGTCATGTTGACTTTCAAAAGGATTATGGAGATAAACTCCCTGCCATGCTCCTCAAATTAGAGGTCATCAGTAAACAATTAAATCCTAATTATCGGGACTACTCTACCTGTGAGTGAGATACTAACAAATGTGTGTATTCTCAAGGATGTGACTGACTAGTATACCTACAGGTCTCCTTAGTATGATGAGAACGGCCCCGTTAACAGATATCAACTTCAAAATGTTTTCCCCACATGCCCCAAGTTTTAGGAAAATTTCTGACCGGAGCGTTAGGTTTCTGTATCATATCCATAAGCTGAAAGCATGGAGGTAAGGCTACTACCCTATTACTCCTGAAATACTCGGCCATACCATCATTCTGACGGTTAATAGCCTTGAATCAGCTGCGGAAGCTCTGCAGTACCTACTAGTACAGAGGCTTTCCTCACACGGAAACGATGATTGGGTTGAGAGGAGTCTAGTCACACTGGTTTGGATGATGACTGCTCCTCAAGCGGCGGATAGCGGTCTTGACGAGATCAAAACTACCATTGGGAGGTTAGAGGATTCATGGAGAAATCAACTAAGTGCATCAGCTACGCATGCAGCTCTAATAGTTTGTTACTTCTACCCTCTGGAATTGCTCTCAAGCCTGACGGATACCCTACCAGTTAATATGGAAGAAGGTAGACGCTGCCTTTGCCAACAAGGAGTTTGCAGTTGCTATTGAGTGGTGCCGATTGGCCCGGTGCTCGATATTTGAAAACTCTGGGGCTACGAATAAGGCGAAAATCCAGAGGTGAATAGCAACAAACTCTAAGTGTTCGCCAATGCTAATATATGACAGGAAGCTGATAATGTGCGGTTTGCGGAGCTCCAACACAGAGCTGGCAAGGAAAGCTTTCCAGGAGCTCCCAGTTGCCTCGCAGTCTGACCCCCTGACAAGGTTTTTGATGTATAAGGTGGCCCTACAAGATGGGGATATAGATCTTGGTACGTTTTACAATAAGACAATCCTAAGCCAGTGTGTTCTAATAAAAATGCAGGCAAAGAGTGCCTTGAGGCACTCTGCCGACTAGAATCCGACGGGACCACTTATATACTCGCTTGCGTCGTTGAAGCACAACAATCAAATAAGAGACAGCAAGCTGCAGTTGCTCTACAACGACTTTTGGGCAAGTTGGATTATAGCCCTGCAGATGGAATCCATTTACCTGCTCTTCTTCGGTAAGTTTTATCGGGATGACGAGGCATTCCGTACCTTCTAATAGTCTCAGGTGTACCATACGTCTTCTCGTACTGGAGGTAGATGTTGAGCATCGGGTCTCGCCAGATATATGTGAACAGATATGCACTTTATTTGAATGTGGTAAGATATATAGTTCCCAGTTGAAGTCAACGTCGGGTATGCTAACGGTTAAAGCTGCTGCGCAAGCGGGAAAGCGTGAGGCTCCATCAAAAAGCCAACTCTTCACGATACTTGAACTTGAATGGTTCTCACGCAACAGCTATAATCTGGCATTGAAATCATGTGCAGTTTGGCCTCGAGAGTATATTTTACGTTTACTCAATGCATGTACCAAGGTAGTATTGATATGTCTTTTCTCGATCATTAGCGAGACTGACATAGATTAGGTTATAGACCAATATCCGAAAGATCTAGGCCCAGAAGCACTGTCCGATATTACACTCCGTCGGATGTTCTGCGACTTCTTAAGCGGTGTGATTGCCGTAGCCCAAGCAAGGGCAGACGATAACTCTCAGTCTCAGGTTCGTTGCCCCATAACTGTGTCAGGTTTTCAGCTAGATATTCTTTCTAATAATTCTCAGCAAGAGCATTATCTAGACGTCCGAATCCACGTTCAAAGTTTCCGGGACCGCCTCAAAGCCCAACGGGCTCGGAGTGATCCAGAGGCTGGTGATGATTTGGTGAAGAAATATAGAATCTTGCTGTCATTCGACTTTGAAGCCGCGGTACGGTTACAGCAATGGGACAACTTGGAGACTCTAGTGTACGAAACCATAGATTTCGCGGACGAGAGACTCTACAGTGTACTCGTGGATGTGATATTATGCTCTGAAGCACCTATAGAGGAAATGGTTACAGTTTTCAAGGTATCTATCATTCTTCGTCCAACTACCTCTCTCCTTCTTACTCACCCTATTTCGCAGATAATAATCAAATCCATCTCCCAATCCACCAAAACGAGTAACACAAAACTCTCCCGCTGGATCCGCTGCCTCTTCCAACTCTCCCTCGACTCAAACTTGAAAGTCTCAGAAGAAGTTCTGGACACAGCATACGCCCTAGCACGCGATCAGCAATCCTCTTCGTCAGCCTACCCCGAGGAAGAGTTAGAGTGGCTATCCACTACGGCGTTCAATAAGGGGGTAGACTTCTACCTCGAGTCGGCGGATACGGAGAGCCGTCGGTGGGTGCAAATGGCACTGGATTTGGCGAGGGTGATGCGTGATGGGGGATTGTTGCGAGTGTTGAAGGCTAAGGCCGAAGAGCTGGAGTGGGATGATTATCGGTGAGGATATTTCTCAAGCCAAACCGCTGAGTCAAAAAGGCAGATCTATCATCTGTTGCGATCCCTGGAAGTCTACTTGCCAGCAGCGCTTCTCTTGCCCCAACTGGTAAGTCACTCCGTTTGACGACGTGGGGATTGGGATCACGCCCACCGCGATCCTTTTGGAGGCGGTGATCCGATGCCTTGCGGGAGGTATCTTCTGGGCCTCAGAGCTAAGAAGGCTATAGGCGAGTGTTCCAAGTGTATTAAGGGTGTTTATTGTCTGATATTTACAACACGTAAGTTTTATCGAATGGAAATTAGAGACGATGTCTGTGAAGTTCCGTTTTCATCCCCTACTCTCGAACCCCTGATTCCCCCTAGCTTTGAGAATCGCTATCACATCACCCATATCTCTTCAATGGGTACCGGTTCCTCATAAAACCTCTAAACCTCTCCGCTACCTCTATATTCCTTCTCGCAAACTCAAATATCTTCCCCTCAAGACAAGCCTTATGAAGTTCCAAATGATCAACCCTCGCCAACAACTCACGATACACATCCTTCAACCCCATAATCTCCACGAAACCACGACAACTCTCAAACCCATAATCCGTCATAACAGGAAACGGTGCCACAAGCGCCTCCTCATTCGCAACAAACTGCGCCAAATCCCACACTGATTCCCTCGGACCATGTCGAAGGAAGTATTCCAAATTTCTGATCTCCGAGCAACGCCTCCCTAGGCCCCTTGAAGCCATTAAATCGAAGAGAGTCCTCGACTCATACGCTTTCCAGAATTCTGTGAAAGTACATCCCTTATTCTTGATAATTACACCGGGTGTGCTTTCCAGATTACTGTCCGGAGATTGCTCTCCGAGGAGTAATTCGATATATACCCCCCCAAGCTTCTTTTCTTCCAGCTTATCAGCGCAAACGCAGAACCCGAATGCGAGCCACTCCTCCTCACTTGGGGGTGGGTGGACGTGATGAAGAACGAGAACACAAAACCGGTAGCATATAACCTTAACCTGTGGCCTGAACTCTGCAAAGGATTTATTCCTATCCTCCGGGTCAAGGAGAGCGCGTCCCCTCGCTTCGACACTCGCGATGCCATTCTGAGACGATTCTTCCGGAGTCTCTGATCGTTCGAAAATAGCTCTATTGCGGGAAAACCAGGGGAAGTATCCGCCCCTATGCTCCTCTGGCCATGTATGGAATGCCTGGACGATATTCTCCACAAGTGTTCCTTCAACCTGCCACTTATGTAGAGTCTCAGCAACAAGGTTATCAACCTCACCGTCCTCCTCCTCCTCTCTGATACGCAAAAGTCCCTGAAATAAACCAAGAAGATTCGACTGATCTACCGCAGACGGTAGACGATTGAACCAGAAATCAATCTGAACCTGAGGGTCAGTAGGCAACTTATCCTCGACAAAATCTCGGATTAGATAATCTGCCGATGTCAGCGGTCTACCACCCGAGCATTGCCAGAGGTGTCGCGTTGTTCGTTTCTTTTGGCATCGAGGGCTGCAGAACCAGTCTTTCCCGCAGTCACTGCATTTGCGATCGGTTTCTTGCTCACAGGAGTAGCATGTACCTGACCCAGGGGTGTTGCTTTTGGCTTCTTCAGGGGCGTGGGAGGCAGCCAACGCTGTAGTTGGGAGGCCCGGTGCTGGTGCCCTGTATCTCATTAGAGGCGTGCTTCCCGAGCAAGTCAATACAGTGTCAGGCATACCATCCATTCAACCGATCAACATAACTCCAAGAGCCCCTTTCACTCTGCACCACCTGCCCCCCCCCGAAGCATCTCGCCCCTTATAATCGCAATTCTGCGCATAAAACCCACGGAGTCCATCCCAAATTTGCTGAGTTCTCACTTTCCGCCGTTCCTCCTCCCGATATCTCACCTCCGCACGTCTCCCCAATAGCCCTAGCTGTCGCCTCTCAGGGATATCAGTAACAACACTCCCTGCAACTTATTGTTTGACAAATTCATCCCGGCCTTCAGACCGCACGATCAGCCCCCTCTCAAGCTCCCTTCGGGCTGACTTTACCACCTCGACTAACCGACGCAACTCCTCCTTAGAAGGCGCTGTATGTTCGGGTATAGTCCAACCCTTCGCAAGTTGACCATGACATCCACGAGTCGCGACACTCCCATACGCTCGCAGGAAGTGCCAGCACGTAAAGCAGCTTAGTTTGCTGCAGCCTAGATACTCGAAGACATGATCAAAGTGGCCCTTCGCAGTGAGATATAAAACCATCTGTACCTCAGCGTGAGCGAATAGTGGGGATTTCTGGGAGATATCGAAATATTTTCGAGCTTTAGTAAGACTTCCCCTGTACTTCTTAGGGAGGTAGTTTTTGAAGGTTTCTATGCCGATATTTCCAGGGAGGGTCTTGAGGGTATGATCTAGACTTAGGGCAGGTCTCAGGGGGGGATACTTCTTTTTCCCTGTCGGGATACAGACGATATCAACCTTCCCGAAAGACGGTAAATGAGTCCTTGCGTGTTTGAAAACCTTATATGCAGCGCGAAGCCGTCCGAGGAAACATATCTGGAGCCAAAGATTCTGGGAAGCTTTAGACGCTGACTTCTGAAGGAGGTTCTCAACCTCACCATCTCGCCAGATCTGGTATGCTTCCAAAACCAGCTTTTCATGATATGCAGCCGTGGATTGATCAGGGGCCTGATCCCCGAAACAAACATCATGAAGCCCCTGAAGGGCGCAGAAAGCAGGACTTTCAGTTCCACTTCCCGGGGCCTGCTCACCGAGTGTACCCCAGCTCTTAAAAGCGGCCCTCAGCTGAGGGATATGAAACCCCTCCAACCGAGCCCGATAATACAGGACCATTTCCGTCCATAAATCCAGTTCCACGCCTACTTTTATGACATACTAACCGCCCAATCCCCAAACTCAATAGCAACGAACGAGCTACTCACCCTCGCCCTCATCCTCACCCTCACCCACTCCTCCACCCCCTGAATCCCTCCCCAGCATCCCCCCAACCCTCTTAAAGAATATCCCATCCTCCGCCTTATACCCCTCATTCATAGCTGCCCAAACAACACACCTCTCACCCAGATCCCTCAAAGCCGTACACGCCACAGCGCCCGATTTCTTCTCATTAGCAGCGAGTTCAGCGAGACGATTGAGGAAGCGTTTCTTTAGGTGTTCGTGGGCTGAGAAATCTGAGATGAGGGCGGGAGCGTCGCTGGGTGCATCATCGTCAGACTCGTGCTCTTCTTCCGCGCCGAGATGGGTGATCGTTGTTGGCTCAAGTTGGCCTCCGCTTCGCAGCCGTAATGCGTTGCTGAGAGCGTGGAACTCAGGCCCATTCACGCCTGGGAGGTCCCAAGTGAAACGATTCATGATTATCACGAAGGCATCCGAGGCCTATCGCCCATTAGATTGCTTTGTGATATCCCTGTCGCCATGATGGTGAGGGCGTTAGGCTTGTGTGATTGAATAGAAAGGGGTGGCTTGGTCACCTAACTGGGGATGCATATATATATCGCATCTCACTGGAAAGCTGGTTCAGCGAGTATCGTATCATGAACAAGAACCTCAAAAGTATTTCGCCTCCAATTTAGAGAAAAACATTCCGCAGGATGGGCGATGGAATTAGTGTTATATTCCGTAGTCAAAATACTCTATCCAATATCAATCATCCAACTATTATGCAAAAAATCAGAACCACAAAAACGGCAAACAGAAAAAGGGGGTATGATAAAGAAGAGAAGGGAGACTGAAAATAAAAAATGTAGAGATGTGTACCAGACAGATAATTAGAGTTAAACAATAATATGCACAAGGAGAAGAGAAGATGAAGCTAATAAGGGGGATAGAAGAGGGTGAGAGAAGTAAAAATAAAAGAGTAAGAAAAAAGGTAGCCAGCCAGCTAGGATCCGTTAGTTGGGTGAGAAAGGAAAAATGTATGCTAGAAGTGAAGAGAAGAGAAGGATCCTTATGCCCACAGTGTCCCACCGTGCCCACCGTATCCGTACCTGTCCATGATGATAATAAGAGAGAATCCCGCACCGAAGGGGGGTAAAGCAGTCGTTAAACAAAAGGGAAGAATGAAAAAAAACCTCTGACAACCCTATTAATGGAAAAATGAATTTAGGCAAATCACTCCGCAACCCCCAACTCTAGACAGGAAAAGAGACAAAAACAAAAAGAGAATATAGGGGTAAAGAAGGGAAAATAAAGGTGGGATGGGAAGGCGGGATATAAAAACTTCAAACAGAACTAGGAAATGGAAAGAAAAAGAGTGGAAAAAAATGGATATTATCCTTCGCCGTCAGCGTCCAGGGAGCGCGGCCTCGGAACCTTGGAGCTAGGTACCCTCTGTCCAAGATTTGGCGTCGATGGTATTCGCCTAGGCTTTACCTTTGTTGGCTTCGACGGCATCGGTGGGATAGGAGGCCTCTTCTCGTTGATCTCCTTCACACTCCCGCAATTGCCGTTGACTTGGGATGCGCCATTCGCCTGCATCTTCTTGGAACGATCACCAAGAGCACGTACCGTCAAATCTAGTTCCCGCTCAAGCTCACTTGCAGCATTAAGACGATCAGTAGATCCGTTTAGCTTCTTCCGATATGCCCGCAGAGTTCGGCAAACTTGCTCAGTCGACATGTTCAGGCTACCGAACTCACTGTTCCCGTTAGAAGCGCCGTTGCTTTTTGTACGGGAACGGATATCTATTGACGGACGGCGAAGATTGCTAATACTAGAACTGTTGGTGACGGTTTTCGAGGCTTTAGGGCTCTGGGGAGACGGGGATCGCTCGCGAACGCCCTTTGATTCTAGAGGGGTATTGGTTGTTGGGGAACGGCGGCTACCCGGTATTTGGGCATTTGGGGAAGGCGTGTTCCCACTACCATTAAGATTGCTATTACTTCTAGAAAGCAGCGGACCCAGCCCAAATCTTGACGTCCTCTTGCGAAGACGTGGTGGGGACTGCTCCCGGATTGGCGTTGGGCTTGCGGCAGGAGTATCTTGACCCCGTAGCTCAGCAATCTCAGATCGGGATAGAATGCGGCGCAGTGGAGGTTTAGCAGCTGTCAACTCCTTCGCTGGGGTGGCATCTTCAGCACGAGCTGGGGTCGGTTCTTGTTGCGGCTGTGGTGAGATCGAAAGGCCCCAGATCATAACGACGCCGTCCAGACCAGTGCTGATTAGCGTCCGTTGTACGCCTGAAGTGGAATTGGATGATTCCGTTTCGAGCAGTAGAGCGTCGCTTACGCCTTCTGTATGTCCGAATTCCCGAGTCAGAAGGACATCTTTCTCAAAATCGTAAACCCTAATCGACTTGTCTGTTGTTGATACTCCTATGAGGAGTCTCGGGCTCTGTCCAGGTATGTCCCCAGCGACAATGAGTGAACTCATAACAACCGTATCATTCGTTTCGGGATCCGACGCTCGAAATGAATGGATGTGACGCCCAGAAGGGACGTTGAATCTTTGTATGTTCCTATCGATGGTGGATAGAACAAGTGTATCTGGATCATCGGGTGCTAGGGCCATCGAAATAGGGGACGCTTTGAGAGTAATGCATTTGGATAAGAAAAAAGCGATAGTTGTATTTCCGTCAATGTCTCGAGTCAGGCGCTCCCGAATGATCACAGTGCGATCGGCCGAGCACGAGAGCATCTTCTCACCATCATTCATAAAAAGGAGGCCTCCGACCGCCCCAACGTGATCGTCCAGAGTTTGAATCAATTGCAAAGAGGATTCCTCTTTCTTGAAAAGCTGGACCATACGATCGCGTCCAGAGGTTGCAACCAAGCACAGCTCTGGGCTTGATTGGATTGCAATGTCAGTCACCTCTCCGCCATGAGCGCGGACCTCATTAGCGCATTTCCACGGTTCCGCGTCGATTAACCTTGGAAGTGGAAGCGTTAGTTAAGGATATGGAGCGGAGTATTACTGAACGTACCTTATTACACCATATCTATCGCCCGAAATAAAGAATTCCATATCGTCTGTCGTTCGTAATATTTTCAGTTCATTTGAGGCTTCGTCGTCGCCACTGGCGGGTTGCTCAAGCTCAATTTTCTTTGTCATTCGACATTTCCCCTGAATGTTCCAGAAGCTCACAGTTCCACCACAAGACCAGGTGAAGAAATTAGCGTCGTGCGTATTTGGAAGCTTCAGTGCTCCAACTCCAAGCACAGCATCTCTGTGGGCTGGCATGGACACCTCTTCGAAGTCGCACTCGGAACTTTCGCTCTGGTCTAAGAGCTCTCTTGAGGAAATGCATATGGCACGTGTAGCGTCAACCGTAACCATATGTGAGGAAAAAAGGGCCATAGATATGATAGCCGGTTTTTTCCTCACCTTGGGACTCGGGGTGTCTCTCTCCTGGGGTACAGAGGGAGACGGGGATGATGTAAGGGATGACTTGAGCTCCTCGATCGAGTATTTCCGTATGATTTTATTCCGACCTCCTAACCATAGGGTTCCTGAATCAAAATCAACGGATATCGAGGAAACGGAAAACCCGACATTTTGGAGAAGTTGTAACTTTTGCTGGCCATCTGTGTCATCGATCAAACAAACGGCCCCCGTGTCACAGCACACAATTGCCTCACAATCCGATATGCTTGATATGCAAGTGAATGTATTATCATTAAGAGACCCAAGAAGACAATTTCTTCCCGCAAGTGCTCTAGGTGCCGGATTGGGGGACGATAGATGTGCATCAAGATTGAATTTTTGAGTTTTGGACGGCGAGCTGGGTGAACCATCCCCTAATCTCCATACCTTGACGTGGCGAATGCCTACTCTGTACGCGTGTGATGCTTGGGTTAGCCAGATTTTCTCAATTGCAGGGTGGCGGGTATTACGAACGTAATCAAGTTCAGTCCCATCCAACACATATCCCTCACGAACGAGGTGCATTTATTTGTCGAATGCAGCTTGGCAGAGCCCGTTTTCAGGTTTACTGCCCATATAAACAGGAAGCCATCATTAACGTCCCCCAATGTCGCCAGGTATTGTGAATTGGGACTGAATGCGAGACTGCGGACACCAAAGGTGTGTTCTGATAATATCGATAAAGGAACATCGAGAAGGGAGTCTTTTGCAGTTGAAAAGATCAAGACACGGGGGTTATAGCCGGTCTATTTCATGTCAGCACCGACAAACACTCTGATAGCCGGGTTGGGGGAGTATACCTCTCCTACGGCGAGAAACCTCCCATTGGGGCTTATTGAGATACTTGTCACAGCTTTTATTCTCTCGCGGGATGTCCAGCTCCTCCCGCCGTCAGCTGACTCGGTCGCGGGAGACCCAAGGTATATACTCCCGTTCGCAGACCTTGAGGATGGCAAGGGTCTGTTACGGGTATCCGGGGTGACGGGAGGGGTTGAGGAGTTATTGTAGAATGATGGAACGGTATTCAGGCCCGTTGCCATGGGTCGGGCTCGGAAGAACCGTTGCGATATGTTGAGATCGGAGTCCAGTTCGACCAAGATCGCGGCAGACCCCGCACAGAGGGCGAATGAGTTGCTGGGTTCATGGCTGGAGAAACCATTAGGTGTCGAGGTGGTCGTTCCGATCACAGTTTGTAGGGAGAGGGCGGATTGGTGGGAAGAAAGTTTGTTGGGAGGTCGTGCAGCGGGTTTTAGGATTGGTGAATTCGAGGGAGTGATTCTGAGAGAGGATCCGGGGCCTGCCAACTTGCTTTTCGGGGCTAGGGAATTATTCGCCATTACCTCCAGAGATCTGAGGCACGGCTCGTTGTTGAACGTCCCCGAATAAACCAGACTTCTGTCTCATCTCAATGTGAGGCGGCATTGGTCGACTGTGGAGACCGCAACTTTGGTTACTGCCCACGTAGGAATTTCGTTTCTTCGGGTTGTTCTGCAGGTAAAGGGATTGTAGAATAGAGGGCTGGCACCTGCGATTGAGCTAGAGCGGTCGTCGGGGGGTTATTTTAGATATGATCGGGTCGAGTGTAGAGACAGACTGTGGGTTCTTGGCGAGATACGGAGGGAAAGATAGGAGGGAGCGGAGGGAGGGCTGTAGGATAGCAGAAAGCGACTGCGGGTGTGGTGAGTAGGTGAATGAACGGATATTCTTCCAAGTCAAGAATCAAGCGAAGATGTGTTTTTAACAGAGGACGAAAGATCTCAGCGTCAACAAGATCGAAGAAAGCAACAAAGAAGAAGAAAGAGTCGAAAGAGTAAACAATGACAGGGACGAGGACAAGGGAAGCTCTTACATAAGCGGACGGGGATGGAGAAGGTGAGCCTAGCACGGCCGGATCAGGACTAGCGCCAGGCACGTCACGCCTGGTGGTCTGTGGCTTGGCGGTCACCTGATAAGGGTTTACCGGACAATACGGGTATTCTATCTCTCCTACTGTTTTTTTCCACCAAAATTGACGCGATCTCGGATCTCCTGGAAATAAAGTTGTAATAATACACGTCAGATCTTGCTGGTCACGTGCACCCTCTCTATCAAACATTATCTCTCGAAGTTTTTCAACGAGCACGACAGCGTCCACTGCCAATCCGACGGCGACGACATAAGCTTGGGGTTACTGATAACTCGAAGGCCTGATATAATCGGGGTAGCGAATTCTTGTCTGCAGAATGTCTCAACCATGTGCTGCATCTGCCAGTCTTGCCTCCAATGTCTTTTGGAACTTTCGCAAACTTAGCTATGCCTCCATTACACGGCAACAACCCGCTCCCTTCCTAACTTCCGCCCGCACCTCCTACCAGACCAGTATATCCCTATCGAGGCCCAACCCCGCGATTCGACGATGCTTCCGCACGTATTCACCCACGTATAACTCAATACCCCAATCCCATGCTGCGGAGGAGGCTAGCAATCCCCCAGCTGCCAAAGACGAACCCAGTACAACGGAGGATCCAATAACGCAGTCAGAGCAAGCACATGGCAATGATTCAACCCAACCACCGACTGGCGAAAAACGTGTCAAACCCCGTCGACACAGGAAAGACAAGCCAGCCGAACAAAGACCCACTTCTACCAAACCACCTATCCGATCCGTTGCCTCTAAAGATCCCGACACCCCCATCGCATGGAAGAGTCCCGAAGCCTGGCGGGTCCAGAAAGAGGCATTGAAGAAGAAGTTCCAAGGTGGATGGGCCCCGCGAAAGAAGCTATCCCCCGACGACCTCGAGAGAGTCCGACACCTACACTCCCAAGATCCCGAGAAGTATTCAACGCCCAATCTAGCTGACGAGTTCAAAGTCTCGCCAGAGGCGGTACGGAGAATCTTGAAAAGTAAATGGCGTCCGAATGAGGAACAGGCGGCTAAAAGGAGGGAGAACTGGGAGAAACGAAGCAGTAAGATTTGGAACCAGATGTCTGAGTTAGGTCTCCGGCCGCAAAGGAAGAGCCTGTCGCCGTACTCGGATGCTGCTACTCTGGAGAAGGCCGAAAAGAAGTCGTGATGGAACCGCACTCTCTTGTATTTGTATATTATGTTGCTCTCTTTCTCGTGGACCATTTCTTGCATGAGGAGTTTTTTTGGGCCATTTCTATCAGCGACTCTCGCAACATCCACTCAAGCGCATGGAGCATATGTACATTAATTATAATAATCACGATAATAAATAAGAATAGCTAACATCTCGAGTCCTTCATGATTCCCGTGGTTTCATGATCTCTCCCATTGTTTCGATTTAGCCTTAACCTCGAACAAACATTGATCAGCCACAGGTCCCGACCCCAACATCGAGACCCAAGCCACTAAGTTTGCCATCTACTCAAGCCCATCTTCGAGGTCAAACATGCTTCATACCATCCATCCTATTCTCCAGGGCGTTGTCAGTCCCTGAGGATATCCCCGACCATTTCGCGATTAAACCCCCGTCGGCATAATCCTAAATGTTTCCCTCCACCAGCCCCGAACTGACCGAATCCTCCCATCTGACAGTATGCCAAAGCTCATCGTAGCCCACCATCGGCTTACAACTCACCCGCCTCCCCTCAACGGAGCTGTTGCTCTCTCGACAGGCCCTGCTCACAATCACAGCTCATCTGGATGGTGATCCCCCATTCCCTCCCCTCGCCATGCCATCCGACCTTCAAGTCTTCGTGAAATGGAAAGAGCAGACCGTTTTCGCCGGTGAAGATGTGGAGTGTACAATCACCTTCAAGAACGTTGCTGCGGATGAAGTCCATGAGCCGTCCCAGACGCCACAACAGCATCAGAGAGGAAATGCCTCTCGTTCGGTGAATGGTTCTGCGAACGGGGATTACTTTTCTTCGAAGGCTATCTCTCGTTTTCTTCCTAATAATCGGCGCTCGTTCCCTCTTCGCCCGCAAGGTCGCCCGCAACCTCCGGCTGGTCGGACTCACAAAGTATCCTCTTCCTTAAGCACGCCGATTGCGCCAAGTCAAGGATTCCCGCCTCTACCACTTCCTTCTGAGAAAGGACAGGGCTATCAACCGGGCCACAAACATAAGAGATCGGTCTCAATAATATCGCTCGACAATGATGGAAAGGAGCGAAAACCAGGGCAACCACAATTCAACACCCAAGTCCCTGCTAGGGGCCATGGTCGTTCCGCAAGTCTTCAGGTCTTCTCAAAGAGGAACGACAATTACAGAGAAGGTCCCCAAACAGGTGAGTCTACATCAAGGGTCTCACCCCAGCTCACCACGTTTAACAAGAATCTCTAGCTCACCGTTTTCCAATGCGCCCCGGCCCACCTACAGGCTCTCTCTCGTCCGGAAACATCAAAGGCGATTTAGAACGGCGACGAAGCCCCAATAGCCCTCATTCCGGACTTCCTAGTCCCTCTACCCCGGGCGGCGCATCAAGGCCGCTCCATACCCAACGATCCTTGCCTTTACCTACCGATTTCAAATTCCCGGCCGCTCCCCCACCCCCGAACGATTCAAATAATAACTCCCTCTCCACCTCTCCAGCTGCCACGCCAGGCAATGATGCGCCTGCCTCAGCTATCCCTCACAGACCTAACCCACGAGACGTTCCGACTCTTGAAGCCCCACATCATCTAGCTCCAGCGAAAGTTCTATCGAATATAAGCATAAACGGAAGCACCCGAAGTAGTAATGAATTCTACTCTCTCAGCAACAACTCCACAGAAACCCTCGAATCCGAATATGTATCATACCCCAATAGACCCCACCAACCCATGCGCAATAGGCGGCATCCCTCAGGCTTCGACAACTATGGCAAAGGCTCAGAACTACAATCCCTGCTTATGGGCTACGCGCAAATAAACGCCTCTTTCACCGTGGATGGCTCGCTCGTAAACCAATCCTCCTTCGAAGAAGTCAAACGCCAGGGTGTAGTCGGCGGCCATGGAGGTGCACCAAACTCACCCCAGAAACAACAAAGTGGCGGTGGGCTCTGGGGCTCTCTAGGTTGGAACAGCATTGGAGAATCACTTGGTGGACTACTCTCGAATGGAGAACTGAGCGGCCTCCAAAATATGAGGGGTGTTTCATCGTCCAAATCTATCCCGTTGCTTTCTACACCTCAATCACTTCTTTTTGTGGATATGCGGCTGGCTCCTGGGGAAGAGAGGTCTTTTTCGTTCTCTTTTACTCTACCCCAGGGTCTACCGGCAAGCCATAAGGGGAAAGCGATCAAAGTGACATACAATCTCGTCATTGGCACGCAGCGCGCCAACCGACCCAAAGAGATGCAGCAGGTACATCGCGTTAATGTCCCGTTTAGGGTCTTCAGCGGCGTGAATTGTAAGTTAGACCAACCGGACTAAAGAGAGCGCGCGCATGCTGACAGGTAGTTAAAGCACAGGGAGAAATCCTCGGACACGACTTAATGAGCCCCTACGTACTTCTTCGAGACGAAGCACGTGTACAAAAAGTCGGGAGTACCCCAGGTACGATAAAAGAGAAAAACATGAGCCGAAGCTCTTTAGCCTCTGGCCCAGAGTTTCTCTCCTACGTCGATGATATCCTGGGCCACGGAATCCGCCATGACGCCAGCAATTCACTATACTCCACCACACCGCTGCAGAAAGAAATAAGCGTAGAGTCCACGAGCGGCGCCCCCTCCTGCAAGGACGCCATAGACCTAGCCATCCTCCGAAGCAACCAAAGTAGCACCGCAAACATGAGCGCGAACAGATTTGAAATAAACCGCAACGCACGCCGGATCGCCACCGTAGTGCTTAACCGTCCCTCCCACCGACTCGGGGAGACGGTCATCGCGATGGTCGATTTCTCAAACGCAGCTCTCCCATGCTACTCCCTACGAGGAACGCTAGAAACATCCGAAAAAGTCACACCGGGACTAGCTCTCCGCTCGAGCACGAGCATTAGCCGAGCCACGCGGCGGGTGCACGCATCATATTTTGAAAACACACTATTCTCATCGAGGGTAGTTTTCAGCCCATCTATACCCGTGTCAGCGACGCCTACCATCCTCACATCTGGGGTGAATTTGGAATGGGAATTAAGGTTCGAGTTCGTGACTACGAGTTTCCATGCCGAGGACGAGATTGGGCCGTCGGGGGTGAATCTGCTTGAAGTGGTGGGACAGGACGATAGGGGAACGGTACTAGCGTCTCTTGAACACCTATCGAGCACGTCGTTTGAGGTTGTCATACCCCTGACCGTCTACGGGGAGACGGTGAGAGAGCCCGTGAGTGAGGAACTACAGGGTTTCTCGATCTAGAGTTAGCCGCAGGCAGAGGGATGCATCCCTCTGTGGTCATTTTACATACTGCTGTTTGTTCTCATAGGCGGAGTTTGGGCGATGGTGAGGATATCTACGATCTGTTCTATTATTTGCATTATATATATCTTTTTTGCTGGGATTGCTCCTTGCTGGGAAGAAGGGCGCGAGAGTGCCTTGTGCCTTCACTGGGTGATGTTATAGAGGAATAATTGAAACCATTCTGTAATTGTTCTCCTTCGGAAGATATCAACGAAGATATCAAGTGCTCTCGCTCGAGGCAATGACGTAGATCATGTGATGTCAATATTTGTTTCCCTAAGCAACCAAGCAACTTTTTGGCAACAGCATCAGATACTCAAGACAATGAGATAGAGCACCACACGCGAACATTAAGTCGAAGCTCTACTTGATATAGGGCTGTAGT
Source organism: Arachnomyces sp. PD_36 (assembly GCA_032988195.1). Classification (NCBI taxonomy): domain Eukaryota; kingdom Fungi; phylum Ascomycota; class Eurotiomycetes; order Onygenales; family Arachnomycetaceae; genus Arachnomyces; species Arachnomyces sp. PD_36. Next base: position 556,195 of record JANTQE010000020.1, on the reverse strand, counting down.
TATTGCGCCCTTTGACCCCTCACGCTACTCTCGTATTATCCTCACAACCTCAGACGAAAGCCTCCATTCACCCCTCCATTCCCACATCCTCAAACCATCCAAACCCCCATCAACAAAGAAACACACGGAACACCGCAAACCACATTCACCAAAGCCACCGTGAGGAATTCCTCACAACCAAGGAACCATGTCCTCTTTCATAACCACAATGTTTGTCACCTCACCCTTACCACCGCCGCTCCCGCCTCTATCACAATGCCCCTCTCAAACCACATCACCCAACCCCTCCCCCCATCCTGCACCCTCACAAGACCGCAATCCCATCTAATCCTAAACCGCACCTCCCACACTCAAGACCCTACCCTAACCCCTCCACTCTCCCCCGCCATCAAAGCTCTAAGAAGAGGACTTACCTTACTAAACCACTCCCCAAACAGCAACGCGCGAACCAGAGGGCAATTCCGTCCAAGAACCACGACGAAAGGTTCGAGCAGCTACCAGCTCAGACAATTTGCGGAGGCTACGTTGGGAAGTGGGAGCTTGAGGAAGGCGGTTAAGTTGCCTGAGGGGGAGGATTTGAATGAGTGGTTGGCTGTTAATGGTATGAGTTCAAGCGCACTTCGCTAGTGGGAAGGGATGCTAACGATTTGGGATGGGGTTGGTAGTTGTGGATTTCTATAATCAGATCAACTTGCTGTATGGGTCGATTACGGAGTTTTGTTCGCCGCAATCATGTCCTGAGATGAAGGCTACGGATGAGTGAGTTCTTTCCTGCTGGGTGGGTGTTAAGGGAATGGGCAAGTTTGCTGACGGAGACTCAGGTTCGAGTATCTATGGCAAGATGGCGAGAACTTCAAGCGGCCCACGAAGATGCCGGCACCGGAATATATCGAGCACTTGATGGCGTGGGTACAGAGCAATATCGACAACGAGCAGATGTTCCCCAGTCGTATTGGTGGGTTGTCGCCGAAATACCATCCTAAGCGAGATCTATGTTGCTAACCTCAGACTACCATTCCAGGCGTACCCTTCCCAAAATCATTCCCGAGTCTTACTCGACAGCTTTTCAAGCGCCTCTACCGTGTTTACGCCCACATCTACTGCCATCACTATCCCGTGATCGTGCACCTCGGCCTCGAGCCACACCTCAACACGAGCTTCAAGCACTACGTCCTATTCATCGACGAACATAGCCTAGCCAGCGGTAAAGATTTCTGGGGTCCACTGGGCGATTTAGTGGATAGCATGCTGCGAAGCGACTGAAGGAGACGTATCATGCAGACCAACCGAGTTTCTTATCTCTTCTTCTCTTCTCTATTCCTTTAAGCAAGATTAGTAGTAAGGCAGCGATTATTTCAATTCGGGTGCGGGAGTCACAGGGCATACATGGACTCGGGTAAATGGTGAATGAGGTTCGGAAAGGCGTTTTCATGGGATCAGATACTTCAGTTTATGCATATGTTAAGAGCCACAAATCTATTCAGCGTTCAAAAACTTCAAACTATGAACAGATGCAGTATTCTTTCTGCCCATGTATGAAATAATTCAATTGAGTCTTCTTTGCACTTGACAGTGTGAGAACCGGTGCTGTGTTGACTCTTTGAGGGAAAGAAATCTGCCCATTGATCTTCGTCACGTGATCTTTAATATTCGTGCCAACCTCGAACATCCGAACATTCAAACATTCAACGTCGTCAACCTCTTTTTCCTTTCTCTCATCCACGATCCTCCCCAACAACACGCTCCCTCCAGGCATTGTCCTTCCAATCTCTCTTCACAATGATGTCCTCTCGAGTTGCCCAGGCGAGCGTCCGCGCTTCGACCCACCAATTCCTCTCTGTTCCTCGCACTGCCGCGATCAATGGATTGAGGACTTACGCTACTCCCGCTGCCCCGTCGGCACAGGATACCAGGCCTCCTGTGGCTTTGTTCGGGATTGATGGTACATATGCTAATGCTTTGGTATGATTGATTGGATTCCGATGGATGTCGAGATGGGATGCCATTGGGATGAACAATGGAGGAGGGGAGAAACAATACCCAAAAAAAAAAACTAACACCAACCCTCTCCCAACAGTACACCGCTGCCGCCAAATCCTCCAGCCTCGAACCAACCTCCAAGGCCCTCAACACCCTCGCCGAAGTCTTCAAGAGGGACACCAAGCTCCCCACCATCCTCAATGCCCCGACCCTCTCCGTGGCTGACAAGTCCGCCATCGTCAAGGAATTGCAAAAGGTCATGGGCGCCGGTGCGGAGAAGAGTGAGATCCTGAGGAACTTCCTCCAGACTCTCGCGGAGAACAACAGGTTGGGCGTTTTGGAGGGGGTTTGTGAGAAGTTTGAGGTTCTGATGGGGGCTTATCATGGGGAGATTGAGTTGAATATTACTTCTGCTCAGGTATGGATTGATTGAATTTGGGATGATACCGTTATCGGGTGTGTGTGGAAGCGTAGTTGGCTAACTCCCATTTTTTCCGATCGTCTAGAAACTCGACAACAAGACCCTCCAGCGTCTTGAAGCCGCCGTTTCCAAGTCCGAATACAGCCAGGGCAAGAAGCTTAAGGTCGTCTCAAAGGTGAGCTCTCTTCATCTGCAAATCCCAACTGAACCTCTCCCTTCTAACATCACATCCACCAGGTCAACCCCGACGTCATCGGCGGCCTCATCGTCGAAATCGGTGACCGAACCATCGATCTCAGCGTCTCCTCCAAGATCAGCAGACTCAACAAGGCTCTGACGGATACTTTGTAACTTTATCTTATCCCTTTTTCATACATATAAAACAACACCCATCTTAAACCTTTAGTCAGTCAGCCATAGCTAGCTTCCGAAGTCTTAGACAGCTCCTTTTTTCTCATCTCTTTTGTACCGTACCGTGTGGTTGTTGTTGTGAGAAGTAGGCGAGGAAGAATAAAAGAGGCATTTGTAAATTTATTTGGACTTGAAGACTTTCCTCTCTTTTTCTTTACGGGGAAGATTATACAAACATGAAATGCAAGTTTGAGGATGACTACGACAAACGATCCCGGTCACTGAACCATATAAAAAGAATCTTCAGCCATGCAACTTCATCCAATTCATCAACCGCTAACGATAACTATATAAGTTGCTTCAAGAGGGGTATGAGGAAAGCAATTCAGTTTCAGAAAATCTATCGCGCAAGATACCACGATATCAACTTCGTTCCCTCCTTCCGGCCGTCATTCCTCCATCAATTCCGTGGCCCTCTCATCAACTGCCCCTGAACCCAGATACGCACCCTACATTTGTTCCCACCTGCCCCAGTCAAAACTTCGCTCTTGTCGAACAACCGTTCCCCATAGTCAAGCTCATAGAGATACCTCCGCCCCTCCGTATCGATATGTCCGGTAATCTCAATATCAAATTTGTCATTTTCATCCAGGTGTGCGGTTTGGCGTGCAATGAACAGCCTGCTCGCCTGCTCATTTGCATCTTCCCTCAGGACGTAACTTTCCTTATGGACAACCCTCTTAGTGGCCAACGGCCCGCTCTCTTCCCCGAACAAGTCATCATCTGCATCCCCTCCCAATTCCGTGATTTCCTCCATCACGATGTAGTGCCTCATGGGTAGGCTCGCCAGTTTCTTCGGCCGTTGAACACTATCCACATCAAAAACAACCTCCTTCTCAATCCACACCTCGAAACACCTGCCAGACCCTGAAAAAGTAAGGATCTGTTCCCTCATCTGATTTTCCTCAAACCTACAGCGAACCTCGAACCCACTTGACTCTTCGAGGCTAGCCTTAGCCTGAGCGGCAATTATCTCCTTCGCTACTACCTCCTCGGCACGTCGGGGGTCGAAGTATGTTCCTATATAGACCGGTTCGGCGTCGTCGTTTAGGGGGTCCGTTTCCCGTTTGTACACGTCGTACTGCCAGAGGGGTTCCGGTTCGATATCGCTCTCGTCTTCTTCTTCGTCGGAAGGGGATGATAGATCGGGGGTTAGAGGTTCTGGGGAAGCTTCCTTTTCCCGTACTGTCACTGTATCCTTAAGGAGCCCCTTTCCTGCTACGGTCTTTCTTAGAGTGACGTTGGGGTCTTCCCGTGAGGAGTCTTCCTTTTCGTCTCTTCGCGGGTCCCTCAGTTCCAGGCTTCTCTCCTTAGTGGGTGGGTAGTCAAACTGACGCAGCGTTTCTCGTGCTTCTGCCGGGTTACGAAAAGATTGAATAGATCTCTCGAGAGCCTCAATCTTCTTGTTTTCCTCAATCTCTTTCAGTTCCCTCATCTCGGCCCTTCCCAGTGCCGTTATAGGCCCTTGAGGATGTTTAGCCCCCCCTTTGGGCCTCTCCTTCCTGCTAGAACTGGCAGTAGGAGCCTTGGGTTGACCCCCCCTTTGCTCGAGGTTATACTCCCGTCTCTCTACATTCCTTTTTATCCCTCCCAACCTCTCTCTCTCGGTCGCGTTCAGAACATCCCCTCGATCGACCCTTTCCTTGATTCTCTCATATTCCTTTTCCTCTTGCCGGGTACGATCGTTCCCGGGATCCTTTTCGAGATATCGAGCCAAGGCTTCACCCGCGAGAGTCACTTTATTGACGTCCTTCTCGTGATCTTTTACCTCACGGGAAACCTTCACCGGAAGCATGATAGATCCACCCCCGATCCGTAACGGGGCGTGGGTGACATTCTGCCGTTTCTTCCCGAGCGGCGAAGGGGCTATTATCCTGGGAAGGGAGCCTGTACGTGGTTTTTCGGCAGTGGCACGGGCTATTTGCTCTTGCATCCATGCCTTTCCGACATCGTTCTCCTCTCTGGACGGGTTCAATCTAGTCTTCTGTTCAGAACGGGTCGGGACTGGCTTCGTAGCAGGAGACGGGGAGTTCCAGACCCTATTGCGGTGGATACTAGGTGCCCGTGAGGTCTGCGCCGGGCTACTCGACCCATCCCTCGCGCGTGCAGCTTCTCGTAGCCTGCGACTACGCTCAATTGCCTCATTCCAGTCTTCCCTGTCCTTAGAAGAGACTCCATTGCGAACGCTCAGCTGATCCTCATCTTCTCTGTTCTCGTCGACGACCCTCACCCGTTTATTCGCATACCCCCCAGCCCCTAACCCGCTCCCAAAGCTCCCATACCCCTCATCCAACCCCTCATCCGAACGCCGTTTACTCCCATTATTCCCCTCAAAGTCCTCGAAGGTAAGTGGTTTAGGGACGATGATATCGTCTAGGTCAGGGTTTTCAAGGACTTCCGTGGTGAGGGAGTTGTTGGATGAGGTATCATCATCGTTGTCATCGTCATCATTGTCGTCGTTGTCGTCTTCCTCTTCATCGTCGTCACTATCAGATATCACCACAGCTTCTGCCTTTGTATCACCAGCCCTACTCCTACTCCCGTTGTTCCCAAGTAGCCTGGGAGTTAACGCCACATTCCGTCGTGATAATCCAAAGGAGCTCCCGACCCCACCATCCCTACCCCTACCCAGACCCCTCCCAGCCGGCGGGGCATTAGATAGTGGGAGAAAAATAGAAGGGTTTCGAGGTTGCGGTTGCGGTTGGGGGTTTTTCCGCTGCGCTCCCGAGGGGCCGTATAGGATTCTTGTCTGGTTGCCGAACATGATTTTCGGTGTCGGAGTAAAATGTAGAGGTTGGGGGAGTATGAAAAGAAGAGACGAAAGGAGGGTTTGAACTGATAGGTTCGCGCCGTGGGGTATGTAGTAGGTATGTGTCAGGGTGAGGTTGGGTGTAAGGTGGATGTGAGGAGGATGAGAGGAGGATGAGAAGAGGATGCGAGGTACATGTGAGGTGGTATCATATGCCCAAGGAGGTCGTGGTGAGGTACAGTTGAAATGGGTGTGAAAAGTAGGTGAGGACAAGAAGACAGCCAGAGAGCGTCTACATTGAGACTTCCTAGTAGGGTTTCAAGTACGCTGTGGCCCAAATGAGACGAAAGCAGTAGGCTGGTGAGAAAGAGAATCGAGTTGAAGGCTAGCTGGTCAAGCTTCAACCAAGTAAAGAAAGATGAGACGAAAGCAGAAAAATCTAAAAAGGTTTAGATTCGAGAAGGGAGGTGAGTGATGAGAAAGAAAAGAAGTAGGGCATGGAAGAAGTAGTACTAGCTCGTTGGTTGGTGGTCAAGATAGATAAAGGTAGGAAAGGTGGAGGAAGGAAGAAGTATCTTCGAGCTTGAAGCACCACGTCAGTCAGTCATCTAGGGCCATTACTCTGCCCGTGATGGATCGATATTATATTGGCGCGAAGATCTATATGAGCTAGAAATCGTAGAAAAGGAGCGTCTAGAAAGACAGTAAAAAGAAAAGTCATCATCTATCAACATCTCGTAAACCACACATGAAAAAGGGGGTGTTAACAAGGCCGCCGCACCTATAGCAGTAACGGATACCACTTACTTCCTCACTTCCTCACTCCCCCGCCTTAGTCTCAAACTCATCATCATAAGCCGCCACCGAATCCCTCCTCCTCACTCTCTGCACCTGATCCTCCACATAATTAGCAAGATGCTGATCCGCCTCCTCCCTCCTCCTCCTCACATCCTCCCCATCCCCATCCTCACCCTCCCCCTTCCCACCAACCTCCCCCCTCTCAATCTGACTCCCCAAACCCTCCCCATCCAGCACATTAACATTCGTATCCACCGACGTGGCGAAACTGCTCCTAGCACCGATAGACCGGCTGGTTGATGAGCGGCGGATATGTGAGGGCCGAGGGCCGCTGTTGGGTTTTACGGAGCGGGAGAATATGTCGTCGAAGTAGTGGGCTGCTGCGGTTGTGGGGGTGCGGGGGGTCTGGGGGAGGCGGCAGTTTATTCTACGACAGTTAGTTATTGTAGATTGAGGGGAGTCTCCGAGGGAAAGAAAAGGGGGTGGCTTACCCAGTATCATGAATCATCTTCGCAATCAACCCCGACCAACCACATTGATGAGACGCACCTAACCCCCGCCCCGTATCCGCATCGAAATACTCATAAAACCAAAGATGATCCTTCCAATGCTCATCGAAATCCAGCAAATCATCCCCATCATTAATCGCCCTCCGCCCATCATCCCCTCTCACAAAGAGATGCTGTAAACGGTGCTGAATCTCCTCGGCTACATGGCCTAAGTGCATATAATCCCCCGATCCGGTGGGACACTCGATCTGGAAGGAGTCGCCGTAGAACATGTAGAAGCGGAGGAGGGATTCGACGAGGAGGAAGTTGACGCAGAGCCAGATGGGGCCTCGCCAGTTGCTGTTTCCGCCGAATAGGCCGCTGTCGGATTCTCCGGGGACGTAGGCGACTTTGAATTCTTGGCCGTTGACGTCCATGGAGAAGGGGTTGTCTTGGTGATATTTCGACAATGAGCGGATTCCGTGGTCAGAGAGGAATTCAGTCTCGTCGAGCATCTTTTTGAGGATCTTCTCGAGTCGATCTTTGTTCACGAGGGCGAGGAGGAGTCTGTCATCCTTTCCTCGTCTCTTCATGCTTGCAATGTTGCGTTCTGCAACGTCGTACTTATTCTCGACAAACCACTCTAATCTCCGCTTGAAGGACGGGAATTTATTAATAACCTCTGGCTCGAGGGTTAGGACAGCATAAAGGGGTATCAGTCCAACGAGTGAGCGGATGGGTAACTGTTGAATCCATGGTCCACCGTAGGAGATCGCATCGTAGTAGAATCTAGCAAAGGTCAGCGATAAGCGTCCAATTGTCGTATATATGTGAGCCTACCCATCATCCTCATTCCACAGCGAGCTCTCTTTCTCCCCCGACCTAAAAGTCATAGCATCACTAATAAGTAGAAAATGCTCAAAGAACTTCGAGGCAACTGTAGATAGAACCCGTCAGCTCACAGCACCACAATCCCCGAAAAACGCGAGCAACTTACTATCCTCATATATCCTCCGATGCTTCGCCAACTCCAGCGCAATATTCAGCATCGACAAACTATAAAACGCCATCCACCCCGTACTATCAGCCTGCTCCAGCACACCACCGGTAGGCAACGGTTCCGAGCGATTAAACAAGCCGATATTATCGAGTCCTAGGAACCCTCCCTCGAACAAGTTCTTCCCCTCGGCATCTTTCCGATTAACCCACCACGTGAAGTTCAGCAACAACTTGTGAAAAACACGTTCCAGGAAATCTAGATCCTGCCGTCCATACATCTTTCTTTCGATCTTGAAGGTTCTAAAAACAGCCCACGCGTGGACGGGAGGGTTGACGTCACTAAAGTTCCATTCGTACGCTGGTAACTGCCCGTTCGGATGCATATACCATTCCCTTGTTAGAACATCAAGTTGCTTCTTCGCGAACTCCGGGTCCACCATTGCGAGCGGGATACAATGGAAAGCTGTATCCCAGGCCGCGAAGAAGGGGTACTCCCACGAGTCAGGCATGGATAGGACATCGTCGAGATACATGTGTCTCCATTGTTGATTGCGGACGTTCTTTCGGTCAGGGGGTGGTGGGGGGGTTGATGGGTCGCCATTCGCCCACTGGTCCCAGATGAAGTGGTAGTGCTGTTTTGTCCACAGCATACCGGATAGAGCCTGTCGCTGGACGTTTCTTGAGTCGTCCGATGTAGGTAGCGGGCTGATGCGGTAGTAAAATTCATCGGCCTCGGAGCGACGCTGGTCTATCACCTCGTCTAGCTGCTCTTCGTTCAAGTCAGAAGTATCGTGTTTCTTAGAAAGTCGGAATCGAACAATAGCACACTCCCCAGGTAGAATGCCATCGCCTTCATCGAAAGCATACCAAGCCGCAAACTTAGTACCGCGATTCTCAGGGTTAACAGCCTCCTTTTCCCCATCCACAATCCTCCGATGAAAGGCATCCTTAACGTACGGTTGTACGTTCTCTTGCTCGTACAGGACCTTGGTATTCGAATCATTCTCCGTGAACAGCATCGTCGGCGGAATATCCTCATCACTCTCCCCCGCCGCAGGCGAAGGCGAAAACTGCGCATATCTCTTCCCGAGTTTCCAATGCTCCGACTGAGCCGTCATAGGCCCCACCTGCTGCAAAGTTGGCTTCTTAGACTCATCCTCATGCCCCCACGCCCACGTATTCCTAAACCAGACATGCGGAACAATATGCAACGGCGCGGGCTCGGGGCCCCGGTTATACGCAATAACCCGAAATAGCAACTCATCCTCATCATCCCCTTCCTTGGCCGTCTCGATAAATATATCCCAGTACCTATTATCCTTAAACGCGTCCGTATCGAGGATCTGGAACTCCCTCTCTTCCCGTCCCCTCTTCGCGTTCTCCTCGACGAGTTGTTCGTAGGGGAATTTGCGCTGTGGGTATTTGTAGAGGAATTTCATGTATGAATGCTGTGGGTAGAAATAGAAATAATCATCAGGAACTTATATCGAAGAAGGGGTTCGAAGAGGAGAGAGAGGGGTGGACCTGCCGTTGGGGTATTATCCAGATGGAAGTGTGCTTCCTTGACGCTCTCGCCATGGTTTCCCTGCGGGTTGGAGAGCCCGAATAACCGTTCTTTGAGAAAGTCGCTGCCCGCGCGCGCGTTAGCTGCGGATCTCGCTATCTCTCAGGAAGGAAAGCTTAAGCTTACTCCTTCTCATTCCAAAACGCAAACGCAACATTCTGCAGCCCATGCGTATCCGAGACGCCCGCAATCCCATCCTCTCCCCATCGGAAAGCTCTCGATCTCGCGTGGTCATGGGTGAAATCTATCCAGACGTAAGCCAATTGAATTATCCCGAGAAACAAAAAACAAGCGCATCTAGAACTTACAGCTCCAAGCATCTCCATTCTCACTAACGTATGTAAGTAAGCACCAGCACGTTCCCGAAAGGTAAGGGTAGTTAGTTAGTCGACTTACGAATAATCCTCTCGTACTACACCAGGCAAGACATCATGTTAGCTAAAGTAAACGGAGAGCAGCATTGGGGCCATCGAGCTTGGGAAATAACTAACCTGTCGCCCATTGCCTCTCAGCAACATACGGACCCCATCGTTTCCAGTACTTAGTCCTCTCCCGGTCCTGTTGGAGTCGTTTCTCCTCTTCGCAGAGGTACTCGTAGCTGTCTGTAACCACCATGATGATAGGAGCTGAGCTGAGCTAATTGCAGCTCTAATTAGGTTTTCTGGTGTTTTCCTCTCAATTGAGGGACAGGAGGGGTAAAATCTAGATCACAGCGACATAGAAAAGTATCTCTATTCCTCTAAGATGTGAATTAAAATCTCTGAAAGAAAATAGAGGGGTCGATAGAAGAAAAGGAGGGGAGTTCTGTAGAGTTGGTAAAAAGACCTAGAATTCATGGTCGCCTATCGATAAGAAAGAAAGGCGAGAAAAAAACATGATCCCATCGCATCCCGTCATCGCAAACCAAGGAAAGGAAACAAACAGATGCTCCATAAACTGCTATCTAGCAGGAATCTAGACCCTAGAAGGCCTAAAGATATGCCCGAGACTTAGGGGAGTCTGTCTCACTAACGGTGAAAAATGCAGGGAAGATAAGCTGGGAGGATCGACGTGGGTGGCACACGGATTCTTGCTGGCGGTTCGTCTTACTGCAGGCAACAGAGTCTGGCAAGACAAACAGCTGGGAGGATAGGAATATGTGGTACGATATTAAATAGGTACTTATAAAGGGTATTGCGACTCAACTCAACAACAAAAAAAAGGAGAAGAAAAGAGTGAAAAGAGTGAACGAATGTGACTTCTCTCTCCCTGCTGGCAGGATACTCGAGCAACGCTGGTCGCTGGTCGGCCAGTCCGCTCAAGGTCTCCGCTCTCACAATGCCTGCATACAAGAAATCAATGTACATGAGCCGGTGCGTCGAAGAGGCAACAAAAATCCTGACCATATCCAGGGCAAGCGGTGAGGTAGGTAGGTAGGTGCTAGGTAAAGGTATCTAGACAAAAAAGAAGACGACAGTTCCCTGCGATGTAAACTAACCACACGAAAGAAACAGGTGAAACGGCTTGAACAAGATACGCACAATCGATAGAAAAACGGGCCTGTCGATGGGGATAATCTATCATCTCGCAAATGGGACAATGGGAAAAACGAGTGCAAGTGCTTGCTCTTCAACCAGTTCCGCTCCCACATTCTACCAGTTCTCCTCCGTCCAATAAACACATCATGAATCCGTCATGATTCCCGGGTCATCCCTTCGCCGTTTTGGTTCTGGCGGTTTGCGCCGTCGCTCGCGTCGCTCGAGTTGGTCGCTGACCCCGACGAGTCAGTAAAACCTTCGTCCGATGGACCACTGTCCACCGGTGATGAGAGGGGTGACCGACGCTGTTGCTTTTCGCCTTCACCGGGGAACACCCCAGACAGACCCTGTCGGCGGTGAGGGCTGTTACTGCCGTTGCTCGACTCCTGCTCACCGGAAGGAGAAGGCGATTTCTTCGTCTTTAGCCGTTCCTCGGCTTCACGGATCCTGGCCTCGAGAGCTTGGAGCTCCCTGCTCTGGATCGTCACGTATTGCTGTCTATAAGCGAATGGATCAGTCATGAGCTACTTTCACCCTGCATATATCTGCAGAGCTCGAAAAGCTTCCAATGAGGATCAGGGAGTCATACTTCTGCTGCACCGACTGGGACAGGTTATCAACATCGCTATCCAGCATAAACGCATTATCGAGGGCAGCCGAAAACGAGCGTGCCATGGTCCTGATCTCGCATGATCAACGCCAATGTTGTGAGAAAAATCCAGGGAGAACTGTGGGGAACGAACGACTGAGGTCGCCCTTTGGGCTTCCATTCTCCCTCGGCCTTCCACTCGCCTTCAGAGTCCGACATCTTCACTACTTGGTTATACAACGTTATACGACGACAGGAGGGGTTGCGATTCTAGGCACCGTCGACACGGGCGTCGTGGTCGCCGGGGCGGGAGGGGTTCGTGGTCAGTAGGGAGCTTCCCGACGGGAGGGAGTCGGTTCGGGGGTTATGCGGTGCGGAAGATCGCAGCCAGGGCCAGCTAAGAGTGGGTTGTAGCGGTCGGGAGGGGGTAGTTCAACAAAGAGATCGCAAGGCTGTTATGAAGGGTATTTATGTAGTAAATGAAGAAGAAATAGCTTCCTCCCTCCTGCCAGACAGGCACCTATATAAACAGCAGACAAGATTAGAGCAAGAAAGGGTCACGTTGAAAGGTGGAAGTCAGGAGGATGTTTCGAGGGAGCTTCAGGTGTTGGATGGAGGGAAAAGAGGGTCAAGAAGGTGTACGAGCAACGTGAGAAAGAAGAAGCACGCACCACAACCGCTGCTGGTGGAAGCCAGGTCTAACCAATTTGAAAAATTGTTTACTTTTTGGGGATTTCCGATGGATCGACAGGCTCTTCATTCACTGATCAGTTCATCGTGGAGAGAAAAATAGGGGTTGTTTACTGTTGGAGAGGCCCCTGAGAAGGTCAACCCGCAAAAAGGGGGAAGAAAGTAATTCCGAGCAGTCTGTCATGTGATGAGGTCACTTGGAGAAGAAGAAAAGATGAAGAAGAAAGGGAGAAGAAGAGGAGGATAGCTCGAAAGGATAGCATAGAGTAAGAGAAAGAGAAGATAGACAAAGAGAAAGTGAAAGTGACTTGGTGATCAGACATCATCATCTCTTCCTCCTCCACGCGACTCTCTCTCTTCCTCGATCTCATGATGAGAAGGCACTAACTAGAGGTCAACACCATCACGAACACCAACACCTACCACCACCACCTACCACCACTCCATCAACCACCAGCCACCAACTATCACCACCCATCCTGGCTCCCATCACCTACCAAGACAGCAAGAAGCTGAATTCCCGCCCAGACTGGCAATGGGGGATGCCTTCGCTGTCGGCCTACACCCCCCTCGAAGTCTTCCTCTTCTTCCAATCCCTCGCGACCCTCGACGCCAAGCCTTCTAATTTTTCGCCCGTCTCCGACTTGCTCAAGAACAATTCCTTCGTCCGCGAGGATGTCACTTTCGACCCGGAGAGACTCGGTCCGCAGGCTCTGGAGGAGCTGTACACGACCCTGGTGAGGGACGGGATCGACGATAATAATGGGACGAAGTCGCCGTCGGGACTCGGGCAGAATGGGCATGGGCATCGGGCGGAGAGTCCCGGGTCGAGTTTGAAGAAAAGGAAGCTGGGGAGTCCGTCGCGGAGGGGCCCTGAGGAGGGTGTTACGCATTCTACGGTTGTTCCGTCGTTGGTTTCTCATCTGTATGCGAGATACAAGGAGCGGGTGACCAGAGATATTCAGAATGAGGAGAAACGGTACAGGGAGATTAGGGAAGAGATCAATCGGTTGGAGAATGGGGACTATGGCGACGCAGTACCCGCGCGGGCGGATGGTCCGTCGATGCGACCGGAGAAACTGGAGAAGCCATCACCATCACGACCCGAACCCGCAGCCCCGCCAAAGGATACGACAGGTGGGGTGGAAAAGGGTGGAATCCAGACTGGTCCACGCGAAAGCCTCCCAGTCGAAGGTCCAGTTGGGGCTGCAGATGGAAAGCCCGTCAGCGCTGGCCATACTCGAGAACCAAGTCTCCCTGAGACCCAGAAAACGCAACAACCCGCACCCATCCCATCCAGGACCCCTTCTGGCAGCTATTTCCCACCTGCACAAACTACTCGTTCGCAACAAGTGAATGCTTCACATCAACCACAAACCGTGCCATATATGGCCACAGGCCATCCTACCCAACCGCCCCAACCGAGCCCCGTAAACGGCAACATACCATTCCTCCCACCACCACAGCAATCAAGTCATGGTTATAGACTTAAATCACCGAGCGCGAGCTCACCCAGCCACACACTATCACCACATACGCAACAACAGACGCAGCCCCCACAACCTCCCGCCGGAAGTATGGGTGTATTCAGCCAAAACCAATCACATACGCCATCTCGTTCCCCCGTAATACTCCCTCCACCTGGCGCAAATGCTCCTCTAGGGGCCCCATCACCGTCGAGAGGTTCAATAGGCGAGGCCAGCAATGCCCACCACAGAACTCCATCCTTAACCAAGCAATACCCCTCTCCTCAGCAACCAGTACCCCCCTCTATGCAACCTAATTTCCAGCAGCCTTGGTCTCCTCGCGATGGCCCACACACCCCTTACGCCCATATGTCTCCCTATGCGAATGCGCCTTACTCCAACAATCACCACCCCGCTGGAAGACCACCACCTCCGAATCCCACCCCATACAGCCATCCCGAACACTCTCGACCGTTCCAGAACCCATATGCGCAGCCCGGCCAAATGGTACCAGGTGGTACCCCTGGCTTTGCCCAGTCACCACACCCCAGCGTGGAAGGTACCTCGTTCAGCCCAGCCGATCGTCTTCGCATGAATAAGAGCACTCCATCTCAGACTCCGTCATTCAGTTCCCGAAGACCACCTCGACTCCCATCCTTGGATACAACTGGTTCTCAGACACCGTGGAAGAAAACTCCTCTACGGATAGACACCTCGAAATCTCCTGGATCACCCGTTCGGCCACAACCAGGGGATGTGAGTCCCATTAGTGACAGAGCTCCCTCTCCAGACTTTGAGGCATCGCGGTTACAGTCTGCGGGTCAAAAACAGGCACAAAAGGCTGGTGACAGGGTTACGAAATCTGGGAAGAATAAGAAGACGGTCCCTCCATTAGAGCTACGAAATGTCCCATCATTCGACTCTGGCAAGACAAGTCCCATTCGGACAAGGAGAGGTGGAAGCACTATTTCATCGCCTGTCGCATCGTCGACCCGGAACAGAAGCCGCGGTCGTTCGATCACATCTCGAGGAGAAGAATCAATCACCGATCCTGGATCAGCTACACAGCGCAAGATCAAACATGAAATACCAAGTACTCCCGCTGATATGGAGATGTCTGAAGACGCCGACGTAGAATCACGCGCATCGAGGCGGAGAACCACAGCTTCACAACAAGAAGACGGTACTGCTGGAAGAACGAAGCGCAAGCGCGGGTTATCCGAGACAGACGACTCACAGCAACAGGCGCATCAACCACCACTATCCGCACGCGCAGGCTCCCAATACGTGGTCTGCACGAGGAACTTCCCTCGAACAAGCGCTCCAATAATGAATGACGTCACCGCACATAAACACGCCTCGATCTTCGCGAAACCCTTAACAGAGCGCGACGCCCCAGGCTACAAGGACCTAATCTTCCGCCCACAAGACCTCAAATCCATAAAATCCGCCATCCACCAAGGAAGCCGAGCCGTTACCGCCGCTACCGAGGCCGCAAGCACCACCCCCGCCGCAGACGGCGAGTCCCCGTCCACCGGCCCCGGTACGACAGCAGCAGACAAAGGCGCGGGAACCCCCTCAACCTCCAAAAACGCAACCCTCACCCTCAAAAAGACAGCCGAGCTCCTCCCTCCAAAGGGAATCATAAACTCACCACAACTCGAGAAGGAGCTGATGCGCATGTTTGCGAACGCGGTGATGTTTAATCCCACTCCCGAGCGTAGCTTTGGGCCTTCGTTCCCGATGAGGAGTGATGCGTCGTCAACGAGGGAGAGTACGCAGGTTTCTGAGTTGGAGGAGGGGGGGATTATTAATGATACGAAGGAGATGTGTGATGATGTTGAGCTTGCGGTTACGAGGTGGAGGGCTGCGGAGAGGACGGCGGATGATGCTTGATGAATGTGTGATGTGTGTGGGTGGGGTGGAGTGTAGTTCAGTGTATTATATATGTTTCAAAAGAAAAGTTTTCTTTCTTCAGAGAAATGAATATCTGCTACAGAAGCTGAGGTTCTATCAAAGAGTCTGCGTTTGAACCGTCTAGTAGTGTGTGCATTGCTAACGCCCGATATGCAAGAAACAAAACCGCAAGGTAACCACGCCGCCAAATATGCAAGTATATATATGCAACCAATCTCTTAAAAACTTTTCAAGAACAACAACTCGAACTCCCCTTCGAACAATCCTCCCCCTTCTTCCCCATCTTCTTCACCTCCACAACCTCCTCCGCCCTGGTCCTCCCAAGCCCCCCCTTCGCATAAAAATCCATCGGATAAACCCCCCCATTCCCACTCTCCCACCCCTCCCTAACCCCCAACGCCACAAGCGCCTCATACGGCGTAAGCAACGGCCTCGGAAACGCATACCCCCAATCAATACTCAACCGCGGACACGCAATCTGCACCCAGCACTCCACGTCGGGCATCTGCGCCAACTTTCCCGGAAAAATCTCGCTGAGGAGGAGTGTTATGAAGGGTATGCCGCGCGCGGAGAGGTGCGATTCTATTAATTTCATGGTATGCGGGTTCCCCTGGCGGCCCAGGGAGCCGAGGATCAGGCCCCATCGTTTTGTAGCGGATTTGGCGCTCTTGATGGCGGAGCGGCGGAGGTCGTGCATTTCGGTGTGGTTGTATGTTTCGCGGGAGAGGGTGCGGGAGTATGGGTCGTAGCGGTAGGCTGGGATGGAGGGGTTGTGGATCATGGCTGATTCGAGGTGGAAGCGGCCGTCGCCGAGGTAGAGGATTAGGTCTATGGAGGAGGAGGCGGGGAGCTGTGGGGATGTGCAGCCTAGGATTTCGCCTTTGCTTAGTGGGGTGATTTGTGGGATTAGGACTGTGAAGCCGGCGCGTTCGAGGGTGGGTTTTATGCCGTGGAGGGTGGCGTTGAATTGGATTGTTCCTACGACTGCGATGCGTTTGGGAGGGGGGAAGTTTCGTTCTAGAGAGGCGAGGAGGTGGGTGGTGTCGATGCTGATGTCGACGAAGATGTAGAGGGTTTTTATCTTGGTGACGTCTACGGGGATGAGGCAGCTGTGGGCGTAGTGGACTAGGAGGTCGCAGCCGAGTGCGCGGGCGGTGTAGTCGTCGATACAGCATGCGCCGTAGGTGACGTCGCCCATTATCAGGGTTTCGATGCCCGGGCAGAATTGGGTGAGGATGTCGGATATGGTGGTTGCGAAGAGAAGGAGGCCTTCGGGGAATTGGAGGGCTACTTTTTTGGAGCCCGAGGTTCGGATGCGATGGATGGTCTTGGGGATTTCGAATGAGTAGTTGCGCGGGAGGAGGGATATGGCTTCTTTGATCTCCGGGTTGTCGAGGATTTCAGGGGGTATCTGGTTTAGGGCTCGAGGGGTTCTTCTTGCGGTTACTGTGGGCGCAGTCAGGTTACCATTTCCTATTGTATTCGGATGAGGACTTACCTCTTGTCACAGTGCCCGTCTCCAAGTCCCCTTGAGGCTGCGCATCGTTTTGCGCCTGAGCATCTGCTGTTCGTCTTCCTACAAATCTTTTCTTTGGCTGCTTCGTGCCGTTTGTAGGCTTTGCGGGTTGCTCCATATTGTCGGCCATGAGTCGCCTCGGTCTAGCAAGATGTACACGAATAGCAACTAAGAGTTATCTTCCACGAACAAATTGCTTCAACTTCGTCGAGATCGTAGATTTACCGCACAGAAAGGTTTCCCAATTTGGATGGCGGGATGACTTTGCAAGGAGCGGCTAAAAGCGGGGTTAGCGATAACTCCGATAACCGATCACCTGGGGTCTTTCCCGCGTTCAACACAGGCAGGTCTAGATATCAACCTTCGCTCGTAGTTTAGGACACACACAGACACAGCTTTCCTCGAAGCTTCAAGGTACCTAGTTGCGTATGTGCGCACCTTAACAAGCTATCTATCGTTGAATTGACAAAGCATCGCCCTCAACATGGCCCTCTTCAAACCACGCTTCAGACTCTCCCACGCCCTACTCCGAGGAAGCAAGCACCCTACCCGCCGATACGCAACAGAAACTCAGTCTCCTTCTGATTATGTCCGTATTGTTGAAGTCGGAGCTCGCGATGGGTTACAGAATGAGAAGAAATCGATCCCTCTTGAAACAAAGCTCGAGCTTATTGAGCGACTCTCGAAAACGGGGGTCAAAACAATAGAGGCTGGTTCATTTGTTCCAGCGAAATGGGTGCCACAGGTGAGAAGTAGCCTCAATTGCGCTCTCCATACGAAGACACCCCGAATGTTCAAGTCAGAAGACTGATTTACTGCCTCTAGATGGCTAGTACCTCCGAGATCCTCGAGCACCTCCTCAAATCCCCCCCAAAATCAGCATACCCGATAACCTACAATTACCTGATCCCCAATATCAAAGGGCTCAACAACCTCGTCTCAATACTCGATTCTACAGAACCGCCGTCCGAAGATAACGAACCCGCCTCGGCAACAGCTCCAGAAATCTCACTATTCGCAGCAGCCACTGAGTCCTTCTCAAAGGCGAACACAAACTGTACAATCGCAGAGTCACTCGAGCGTTGCCGTCCTATCGTTTCGCTCGCTAAATCGAAGGGTCTTCGAGTTCGGGGCTACGTGTCTGTAGCTCTTGGCTGTCCGTATGAAGGCCCAGATGTTTCCCCGAGCAAGGTGGCCGAGATAACTGCCAGCCTCCTCGAGATGGGAGCAGATGAAGTTTCGGTAGCTGATACTACAGGTATGGGAACTGCACCACGAACATTAGAGCTTCTACGAGGGCTCAGTGCGGCTGGGATAGCTCACAACGACCTTGCGCTCCATTTCCATGATACCTACGGACAAGCTCTTGTCAACACGGTTGTTGGTCTCGAGCATGGGATTCGTACATTTGACAGCAGCGTTGGGGGACTTGGGGGATGCCCGTACTCCAAGGGGGCTACTGGGAATGTGGCGACGGAAGATCTAGTCCATACGCTTCATAGCCTTGGGATGCATACCGGTGTGAGCTTGGAGGAAATGTCAAGGGTTGGAGCATGGATAAGTGGTGAACTCGGGCGAGAAAATGATAGCCGAGCTGGCAAGGCGACACTTGCTAGGCTGGCTGACAAGGAGGAGTAATTGGGTTGCCATAGCCCTATGCTTACCTGGCATTGAACGAAACTAGGGATGATAACAGATTGAAATATTTGTAGCCTAGTGAGACGGGTTCCACTGGACTGTGAACCTCCTCGGCTTTATTCTGGGGAAGAGCCACTATCAAGCTTCCAGGTGATTGCTCTAGGTGTATATATGTACCATGAGAATTGGAGGACCCCCCACTGGGTGTACTTGATGTTACAAGACTAATTTCTATATTAAACAATCAGGCCCTCATCATCATATACTCCTATCCTACACTTCTTACATTTGAGACAGCGTTCGACGTTTTGTCTCGCTTCGTAACATTGATCTCCCCAGCCCTTTCTCTTCCTATTAGATAGCTTATTCATACACATATTTTCCAGGATCCAAGTTCCAGCTCAGATGCCCTTTAAAACACCTAGACTGATATGCTCGAGTCGCTCAAGCTCATTGGTGTTTCGAGCATTGTACAGCCTGCTGTAGCTTTGGCTCGTTCGTTTGTTTCGATTTGACATGACTGTATCGCCAGTAGGTCGGTATTCGCCGCGCGGCCACGTAGTTCATAAGCCCAAGGCAATTAATCCACCGGGGTATATATAGCTTCCGCACTCCCGTCGATATGGAAGTCCCCAGTATCAAAAATCCGTAACCCTCCCATTATAACTCCAATCCCCCTCCCCACCCCACCTCAACGGCTCATTCTTCGGTCCCCCCACCTCCCCCGTCTTGGGATTCTTATCCCCTTCAAACTCGGGCCGCGCACCCTGGTGGATATGCGGGTGTAACTCTTCTCCGTCCGCGATTTCCACCTTGGGGGACGAGGTGTTCGCCGCTGCCTCTTCTGGGGCGGAGTCAGGAGATTGGTTTATTTTGGGAGTGGATCGCGGGGTGCTGAATGCGCCGGTTGATTGGCGTTGGAGTTCTTCGAAGATGTCTTGTTCTTCTTTGGGGAGGCGGGGAGGGGATGGGCCGGTTGCGAAGGGGTTGGGGCGGGAGTCGGATTGGAGGGAGGGTGTGGTGGAGAGAGGTCGGGTGTGTGATAGAGGGCGGGGAGCGAGGCCCCGTTGCAGGGCCCTGAGGAGGGTGAGGCGAGGATGGGATGCCATTGTGATAGGGGGCTAAGAGGTAGAGGAGTTGCTTGAATAATAGCTAACAATAGACTGGAAGGAGAGCAGGAAGAGGCGGTTTACCTCGGAAGAAAAGAAAGAGCTGGATTAATATTAATCCGTTCCATAGATTGATAAGGGCAAAGCCCTAAACCTAAAAACGAGTCATCGTTATCAGATCAAAAATGACTGCGATCATCGGAGATAAAAGAGAGAAAGAGCTCTTTAAAGCTTTCATCCAGGAACAATTGACCTTCATTCCGCTCAATTGCTCTTATTCTACACCTCAGTCCTTATTGCCGCTTGCCAGTTCGTAACGTAACCCCCTACATAGGCATTGTCCCTTCTCTACAAGGGAACATGGCCCTCAGAATCGCCTCGCGACGACTTGGATCCTCTGCTCTACGGGCGAGATTCGCAGTCCCTGGCCTTGAGTCACAGCGCTTCCTCTCATCAAGCTCACCAACGTCCTCAAATCTTCCTCAAGATGTGCAGAAGACGATAGCAGTATGTCTAGAGCTTCCCTCCTCAATTGGACTGCAATTGAATACTAAACAATACAAAGAAAGATGCCTCCCTCCACAGCCCCGACCCTCCAGCAGACTCCGCTACCGTAGCATTCCTCAATGAAAACACACCTTATATGGTCCCGACATATGTCCGGCCGACTCCTATGATGGTGAAGGGAGAAGGGTGTTACCTATGGGACATGGAAAATAGGCAGTACCTGGATCTAACAGCTGGAATTGCGGTCAACTCGCTAGGCCACTGTGATCCCCAGGTAGCCATAATCGTAGCTGATCAGGTAGGAGATTCTCTTCCTATAACCCATTGCCCACCGCTAACAGACCCAGTCAAAAACCCTCATCCACGCCTCCAACCTCTACCACAGCCCCTGGATCGGAGCCCTAAGCAAACTCCTCATATCCACCACCCTCGAATCCGGCGCAATGCGCGACGCCTCGCAGGTATTCATCTCCAACTCCGGCACAGAAGCCAACGAAGCCGCCATAAAATTCGCCCGGAAAGTAGGCCACACGCTCGACCCGACAGGCTCAAAACACGAACTCGTCTCCTTCAAAAACTCCTTCCACGGCCGAACCCTCGGCGCCCTCTCCGCAACCCCGAACCCGAAATACCAAAAACCTTTCGCCCCAATGCTCCCCGGTTTCAAATACGGAACATACAACGACATCCCGCAACTCGAGACCCTCATCACCGATAAAACCTGCGGCGTGATCGTCGAACCCATCCAAGGCGAAGGAGGCGTCCACACCGCCTCCCCAGAATTTCTATCCGCCCTCCGCGCCCGCTGCACCGCCGTAGGCGCAGTCCTCATCTTCGACGAAATCCAATGCGGTCTCTCGCGAACAGGCTCGCTATGGGCCCACGCACAACCCTCCCTCGCCGTAGACGGACAGACCACTCACCCAGATATCCTCACGACGGCGAAAGCCCTCGGAAACGGGATCCCAATCGGCGCCACACTCGTCTCAGGGGAGAGTGTAGGAAAACACATCCAGACAGGAGACCACGGGACCACATTCGGCGGGAACCCACTCGCCTGCCGGGTCGCGCACCACGTCCTCGGCCGCCTCGCCTCCCCATCCCTCCAAGAAAACGTATCCAAACGATCCTCCCAATTCCGCACCGGTTTCGACGCCCTGCGGAAAAAATATCCAGACGCAATCTCCGAAGTTCGAGGAAGCGGGTTAATCCTCGGGATGCAGCTTTCGGAATCGCATACCTCCAAGGCGTCTGAGATTCTGGCGGCGGCGAGGGAGAGGGGGTTGTTGGTTATTACTGCTGGAGAGGGGTGTTTGCGGTTTGTGCCGCCGCTTACGATTACGGAGAAGGAGGTTGAGGCTGGGTTGGAGATTTTGGGGAAGGCGATGGAGGTTGTGTTTTCGAAGTAGGGGGTATTTTGGTAGTTATAATTCTTCGTCTTGTTTTGATAGGGAATGGGGAATAGAAAAATGTGGATTTATTTCGGTTCAACTTCGTCATGGCGTCAGTCGGTACCTACGGCTGGTTATAAAAGCCTCTCCAAGGACTGATTGACGCCCATGACCTCTCTCATACGCAATAATACCCAAAAATGTCTATATATTCGCATCTATCATATTTGTTCGTTAATATATCGTTAACATGCCATCAACCTTTCGACCCCCACGAACACCTAAACCTATACACGCTGGGGTATCTTCCACCATCCCATATCCACACGATAGTACCGAACACATATCAGCACGAAAGCCCAAGCCAAAACATAAGGCCGTTATATACAAAAATGCAAGGGAAGAAGGGAGAAGCAGTCCTCGTACCCAACCATCCCTATGGAGGTGAGACGAAGAGTAATTAATGGTTTCAAGGAGTCCGTGCCTCCTCCCCAATCCCCATCAACCCTCCAGCCAAACCCTTCATGCGCCTCACCAACAGATCTTCTTCACTAGGCAAGCTCGTGAAACTCGTTTCCCTGCGAATCATCCTTCTTTTCTCCTGTTCTTCAATATCATCCTCACCCTCCTCGAGTCGATCTTCCTCATCGACGGGAAGAGAGAGGGATAGAGATAGTGCCCTACGCCTGTCGAACAAGCCATCGGTTAAAGTTCCATCGGTGCTAGGCTCTCTTTCCTCTGGGACGGTCCGTTCGGAAGGTTGCTTTTGTGCGGTATAGCCGGCATGTGAAGTTCTGTCGTTTCCGGGTATATTGGAAACATCCTTCAATGGCTCGACGTCAAAACCAACGTTGGAAGGCTTGCTCATACTCATCTCAAGAGGATGGTCTTCGTCTATCGAGGATCCGCCGGTAAGAACGCGGTTATGGTGTCTAAAGTCCCCATTGCCCTGCCTAGGAATCGGCCCTGAAGTCATAGTATGACCGGAACCAAAGCGCTGCGATTGGCTAAGCGCCATAGCGGACTGCTTTCGCTCGATTTCCTGCACAGCAGTGAAAATATCTTGGATCCATTTCGCACAGCGGAAGATCTGTCTCCATCCCTCTGGGAACACGGAGACGAAATTTAAGAATCCATGAGAAATACCAGGTATCAGTGTGACCTCTACATGGTCCTTTTCGTTGAATACAAGTTTCGACTTTTCCAAACCCAGGTCCTGGCGTTCCCTAAACCTATGGAGTTTAGCCTGCCGGATTCGGCCTGCGAAGATAACTGTATCGTCCACTAGCGGGTCGCGTTCTCCGGTCAAGAAGTAGGTCTTCGGGAAACGCGCGAGAAGTTCCTCTGGCGCAAGGAGAGGTGATAGAAGGAAATCGGTGCTGAAGTCTGGACGGTTATGGGGCCCGACGTAGAGGATAATCATGGCCCGCATCATCTCGGGTGTGATGATTCGGTCACCGAAATATGAGATCATGGAGGAAACGGCGAGACGAGTTTTGACATGTGCGGGCTGATGGTCGCCGAGAGTCGCAGCTTGGATTGCAAGGTTATCGGGTGAGCTCCTTTTCGGAGCAGTCTCAACTGGTTGGCCGTTTTTGTGACTAAAATAGTCAGGGCTTGCGATATTGTCCGCCTCTTCTTCGAGAATACGTGAAGTTTTCGGAGTTAGCTTGTGGTAATCCTCGCTCTTCCTTCTCAAAACGTTACGGTTGGTCTTTCGGACATCCTTATCCCGAATCAATGACATCTGTTCCTGGCTCATCCAGCTGCCGATGTTCATATCCAAGGAAGGGTAAATCAGGACAAGACCATCTGGAGGTGGAAGCACATGTTCTCCTTTCCATCGTCGGGAATCGGTGCTCCCTGACTGCAATATCATTAAGGTCAGCCCAGTAGCGAGATTACCTCCTGCGCTATCGCCAGAGATAACGACTCGAGGTCGGGTGTTCCCACTCAGACCAATGCATCGTCCGTGGCTGGAAATGATGGTATGATAGGCGTCGTAACACTCGTTCAGCGCATATGGATATGGATATTCAGGTGCCTTCTTGTAGTCCAAACTAAGCACAGGTACCCCAGTCTTCCCGGCCCATGCAAGCAGTTTATCGTCACTCGTTCTTGGATTCATGGCCACAAAACCCCCTCCAGGAATATCTAATACTATCTCCGAGTGATCTCGAAGAGAGCCTAGGGGTCCATCAAAATAAAGCCAGGCCTCTATCGGTTCTTGATATGAGGATTCTCTTGGGCGTGGGATACGAAGTGCGCGAGGTGGATACCTGGTAAAACGTGGTCGGAGTAGTCGAGAGAAGAAGGACAGATACGGGGTTGTTGCTTTATTCCATGACACGCGTAAATGGTCCACGGTCAAAGTCGCCCGGATCCTCCGAACTTTCTCATCTGCACGCTCAGCCGCGAGGAGGTAGTAACCGGAGAAAATAAGGGAAGCCAAGTCTCTCAGCCATTTGCGTTTGATCTTCATGGCAGTCCAGAAGCCTGCATCCAATGCAGTGGTCACCCAGGTTGCACGAAAGTATGATCGTGTATATAGATTAGCGAGGGGTTCCGGGCTTTCTAGATTAACGAGCTTGGCGAAGTTTCGGGAGATGTAAAGCCAAAGCAGGGTAAGTACCATGGCCTGCCATGGCGTCATACGCTTTGAGAGGCGTGATGATAACGATCGGATGCCTGGTGGGCCATTTTTATCGCCTCTATATATTGCCAAGACTCGTCAGGGCTTCGCCCAATTCAGGTACAGGGTTGGAGCTGAACATACCGTAGGAGGTATACCGACCAGAATGAAACCACAGCAAGGACTTGGATCTTCCGGAACTGGGAAGACGGCCTTCCTAGTACGTGATCTAGAGCTATATAAGCAATATATTCCCAGGAAGAACAATTCCGGACCGCTTACCTATCATCTCTGGAAGAGAGATATATACTGGCAAAGGGAGAAGAGGCAATAATCTATATATATACTAGCTGCAGTGAAGCTTCATCTGTAAAATCGCGGTTATAGTAGATATATTGGCGCTATATAGCGTCCTGGACACCTGTCTAGAAGTCGTAGATAGCTAGACGTGAGCAGAGCTTATAGCTCGAGGAACCCGACTCGATCTATATAAACCAGGCAGGGACTCATGATACGAGACGGGGATCAAGTCTGGAGACAAGGAAAGTCAACATCGACATAGAGAAGTAAAACAAAGAAGAAGAGAAAGAAGAAACAAAGGAAGAACGTTCGAAGGAAAGGAAGAGGCTGAAAGGAGGAAAGAGAGGCATGTGAAAGTGGGTTGATGTCACATGTCATAGTAAAAGCCTCAATGCTGATGATGAGTCAGCTAACAAGGGGGGTTCATAGGGCTGAGTATTGTCACGTGATCAATTCTGGGGATATTGACCCTTCGTAGTGGTTCCGAACAGACCGGTGGCGGCGACGCTGTCAGCATGGTGACGACTCATCGTAACATCCGGATGATGAGATGGACTCATGTATAGCTCGTGGAACTCATCAAGCGCGCACAGCCTTCCTTGTCATAGTTCTCGCATAAAGTCCCGTTCGGATATATGCGAAGAATCTGATCATATATACCATCTTCATAATTTCAGCAGATCGCTAGTAACCCTTTCCCTATGTCTTGAAGATGTGAAGAACACTGTCAATGCTGTAGCAGAGACAAATGATTTCATTCAGACATTGACCATCAGCGACTTCGACACGGGTATTCGTGGCCTGGCTTCAAAATGTGTTCAAGGTTCCCAATCATCATCCTTTTCTGTAGTACGTCGAAGACCAAGTTTGAAAGGCCGATTCGGGATAGCGGTTCACTCCGATATTTCAAAACGGTGACGAAGTAAATCGGAGCCGCAGCGGTATCCGTATAACTCGGAAACCGATTGTTTGGTATGTCAACCCGGACGGTCAGAACCATGGAACAGAGGTGTCCCATCGCGATTATATATTTAGAAAGGGACCCAGAGTCGATGAAGATGAGGGCGCAGATTTTCATCATACCCCACAAACCATTCTTGGAATCTTTCTTGGAACGGCCATCTCGGTGAGAGACAGGGAGAGGAATGATAAAGAAGTGAATATCAATCCACGTAAGGTAAGCACGTCTTTACCTAAAAACCCTTGTTCGAATCAAGGCGACCGGGAGATGCCAAATGAGCGTTGTAACCCGACAGGAAGATCCTCCAGCTCTTGGTGGAGCACCACTGGCCCAAAAGGTCCATCACGTCAAAACGTGGCCGATAGAAGAGCGATATCTGACAGGCACGCAAGCTGCAACTTCAATCATCAAACTCCTGCGGAGTGTCTTGATAGAAGAGAGGACGGCCGACACACGGGGACATGGATATTTTTGACGTCAAGAGATGAATACACACTAGTCCTAAAATAGCACGGAGCAGACGATTTCACGATTCAGGGGTCTGAAATTTGTGACACGCAAAACCTACGATTTTTATCATGTTTTGTTTTGCGGACAAATGTTCCACGGTCGATTCAATCTCGGTTGAAACTTGATAGATTAATTGGCTCCGACTTTTCAAATTTCTGCAGTTACTCCGGTGAATGAAAGAACACGCTAGTGTGGAGGGTCGGAGAACCTTTCCCATCTGTTCTCTTCTCTCTGGAAAAGGCGTCGAGATGCACGCCCAGAAACCACAGTCAAAGACACCAGAACAATGGTTGTTCCGGTTGTCAGTGGTCTCCAAAAAATCTTTCATCAAATCAGCCAGCCTGGGGCCAACGATTGGCGGCCAGATGCGGATTGAGCCACCATCAGAGCACTAGCTGCTGATCATCTTAATCTCAACTCTCAACAGCATCCCCGATCCGAGCCACAAATTCGGAGAACCAGGGGTGGGTGCCACTGCCACGAACCCAGCAGAAGGATGGGGTTCATTAATTATCGGAAAAATATGAGCGGGATTGCTTCTTAATCAGACGTCCCCCCATCCATCTCTCAGGACGTTCAGTCTTATCTGCTGGAGCCGTTGTTGTTTGTTTCGCAGAAGACTCGTGTTTACGAAGTCCAGAAATATCCAAAATGCGGTTGATTTCTCTTGCTATCGGCTGCCTGGCCACACTGGCCTCAGCGACTGTTTTACAAAACGGTCAGGTCCGAGAGAACCCATACCCGGGCCAAGCACCTGAGGTCACAATTGCTGCGAACTCGACATGGAAGAGCTACCCACAGGATGCGCCCGAGCTGTCGTACAAGGGACGTTGGGACAGTCAATACATCTCATGTACGACCATTTACTTTCTTCGGGGCTCTCATGTGGTAGTAGAATTGCACTAACTGTGATTCCTTTAACGTTGTATAGGGTGGTCGTACGTAGTATCTCTTCGGTAATGAATGTATACAAAGGACTCCGAACCTGACGTGTAAACAGCGCACCTGGGCTGAAATTTGGATTCACTGGACCACGAGTATGTTTGCAATTGATGGAGAGATGAGCTGTGAACTGATCAGTTAATTAGGTTGCCATTGACTTTGGCCCTCACACAAGCCCGGGAACATTAGTTGCCTATCGGTAGGAGACAGACCCTAAGGCCATCTCCACGGGCACTTGATTGACATCCTATCCGTCGCAGTCTCGGTGGACAGGACTGGCAGTTCTCAAATGTAGGACACGTGAATGGACCCGTTGAAGCGGTTCTATTGCTGACAATTTTCAAAGGTCACAGCAGATGCTACCTATCAATTTATCAGTGCCGAGACCACTGGCTTCAACCTGACCAAGCCTGAGAGCGTGAGGACGTTTGAACT
Organism: Arachnomyces sp. PD_36; assembly: GCA_032988195.1. NCBI lineage: Eukaryota > Fungi > Ascomycota > Eurotiomycetes > Onygenales > Arachnomycetaceae > Arachnomyces > Arachnomyces sp. PD_36. The sequence continues at coordinate 528,665 of JANTQE010000020.1, read as the reverse complement.
TAGAGGTAAGTATTCTAATCGAGACAGATTTCTTTGTTACTCATGCTGACTTCTTCACAGTGACCAACTGGGCTTATGGATAAGTCTGCCCCTGGCGACATCCGTTTGAAGTTTCCCTTATTGACGGATGAAATACAGTCCAACTTGCCGGTGTGCATACCGATAAAGATGGCGAGCTCGTGAAGCTAGACGACTTCCCGACGACCATTGAGATCATTGGTGACTCGTGAGACGCGACCTCTCCACAACTAATTCCATAGTATGGAAGTCTAATGCGTTGTATAAACAGATTGAGTGCTGGCCAATATGGCACATATGAGGGAATCTCCTCGTGGGCCTGGAACTTCGGAACAGGACTCGGCAACGTCGAGTTCTCTATAACGGTTCGTTTCCTCCGAAGGCCCAGCTCTACATAACGATAACTCAGATCTCCTCTTCAGGCATACCCCGGAATCTGCGTAGCAGACAAAGAATGCTGGGGAAATCAGCACGGCCAGGTACATACACCACCAACTCACTAACCCCTTCCAACCACCCATACCCATCTAACCCCAACCCCCAGGAATACCAATGGTACAAAACCTCCGACACATCCTCCCGCGCCGCCAAAATCTACGGCAACGAGCCCGAAATCTGGGACTTCTCAACCAAAACCCCCGCCGACCTAGTCGTAATCAACCTCGGAACAAACGACTACAACGAAGCGAACAACGTCACAGGCGAAGATTTCACCAAGAGCTACATTAGCCTTATCGACGGTGTCCACGAGGTCTGGCCGAAGGCTCAGATCGTTATCTTCGTACGCATAATCCCACCCACCCATCCCTTTTCCCTACCCCCTTTCCCTACCCTACCCCTACACCTACACCCAACTAACCCCCATCCAATCCAGGCCCTCTGGAACGGCTTCTCCCCCCTCGGCGACTCCTACTACGAACAAGGCGCCTTCGTCCCCGAAATCTACTCCATCTACCAACACTTCGCCCAAAAGGCCGAATACCCAGAATCCCAGTACGTGCACTATTTCAACACGACGGGTATCCTGCAGCACAACGATATCGGTCCACAATGGCACCCTACGGATGTTGGACAGATTAAGCTCGCGAGCCATTTGCAGCAGTATGTGAAGTTGAAGTTTGGGTATGAGTTTTGGGCGACGGGGCCGGAGGTGCAGCATGGGACGTTGTATTGGAATGATGAGCCGAATTATTAGGGGTGGGTGTGGTTCGATTCGTTGGGATGTATATAGATTTCGTGTATAAATAGCAGATATTTAGGGGTTGTATATTGGGGTATGACCTTACAAAGACCCGCGCAGAGAAAAATAGACAGAGCAGAAGCAGCATAGGCAGGAAGAGAGAAGAGTTTCTGGTCTAATTCTATCGTTCTAAAAACACATACGTATCCATACATATGACTTGAAAACGTCGTTCATGGATTAATTATCGAGGATAAGAAACAAAAAGAGAAGCGGGAAACAAGTAAAAGACAACGCAAAGCTTCAAGACTCTCAGAGCACAAAAAATACATGTGGAGAAAACAAGGCTCACCACATAACAGCGCAAACAACAGGATGGAGATATGACAAGAAGGAAAACTCCAGATAACTCCTAGCTAGGCTGGCTTCTGGATACATGTACATCTAAAACAAGGCGCTTGATAGGAGTAACTGAAACATAACAAAAAAGGGATTCGCTGGATGTGGCTTGGGGGATGATAGAGATGGGAGTGTGATACTATAATTGGGTACAGAACTTCCGGCCATGTGCAACCTGCCAATCACAGAGCCAGACTTCAAAGGCCATGCCAAAGAAGCCAGCCGCACAGATACCGGCCGCATCACTAACAGTAGTGGCGCCAAGAGAGAATTCACGATCCTCCTTAGGCACACGCTCGGAGATTTCCCGGAAGGTGCTGACGTATACGACGCCTCCGAGAAGGCCTTCCCAGAAGATGATGAGGAAGACGATATAAATATTTGGGAGGATGTTGAAGAGGGAGTGGAGGGTTAGGATGGTGAGATTGAGCACCTGGAGGAGGGACGGCTTATAGAGGCTGCGGATACGGAAGAATGGCGTTGACGAACGGGATACGAAGACGCCGATTTGGTAGATCCCATTGTATGCTGGGTAGAAGGCGCGGAAGTGGGTGAAAGGAGTTTCGTGGATCGGGAATAGGAGAGTCGGCGCAACTCCTTGATTTATGGTGTACTCGGCAATGTAGACAAGTAGGAGAGGAACCATGCTAAAGTTTGTGTTAGTAATGGGTTTCAAGTAGGCGTGGAGGACGGGTAGTGACAGCATCACCCGTAGGGTGAATGCACACTCACAATGGAATAAATAGGCTCTTGGCGCGCCTCAAGTTGGCCTGGAATTGATTCCAACCTCCAAGGTCCTTCTTCTGTGCAAATGTGGGCTTTGCATCCTTCCCAGGCCCAAATGACGATGATTTCTCGAGTAAACCTTCACTCGCAACATGGCCCCCTTTCTCTATACTAACACTATCCTTTCGAGCAGCCCGAGACTGCTGCGCCATCACAAGTAGCGGTCCTTGTGGGAGTACAAAAAAGAAACTGATGATCATAACTGCGGGCCACATAGCTGACGCCAATAGAGTTCCTCTTACGCTGAACCCCAAAGACGTAGTCGCGAGCGTATATGTTCCCGCACCGATCAGCCCTGACGCTCCAGTTCCACTTCCCCATGCAGCAAGACTGAACGGCCCATAAAAATGCGTCAAGCCAAGAAAGCTTAGCTCGCCAGCTCCGCTTGAAAGACTCGACAACATGATGCCCACCATCTTCGACATTATAGACGATCTCTCCGTGTTCGCTGGCGAAAGTGCAATAAGTAGCATCCCGCTTGTGGAGAGGGTGACAAGGATCGGGACTCGCACTCGATATGGTATCGCATGGATGAAATATGGAGCACATAGCTTTGTGATGAGCGAAGGAGTGATATCGGCCAGGAGGACGGCGCCTTTCGGTACTGCTGGACCAACGAGATCGAGAGCGGCAACCAATATCATCACGTATAGGACGTTATTTATCAAGCCTATTGCCCAGAGCAGAACCAGCCACATTAGCAATTGTCTATTGAAGTGAAGGGGCGGTCATAGGAGCCATATCACTCACCAAATAACCAGAATGCAGCGCATACTCTCGGATCTGCCCCGCTGAATATGGCACCGAGTCGGGAGCGAAACATCCCCCATGATGAAGCCGGAGACCCGGGAAGAGGCAGTAAAGGAGCCATGACGTTTCAATCGATTTCGAGGGTGTCCCTGAGACCCTGAATATAGCAGGTATAATTCTGTCCTGGCCGCAGATTCCCCAATAGTGACGACGACGGTTCCGTGTGATTCTCAGATAAAAAAGTCCAACACTCGGCGACGGGAAATTCACATCTTGCACACGCAACCTAGCTGCGTCACCTCTTTCTCACACTATCTGAGAATATGTAGTTGTTTGATTGAATTGGACGTCGCAACACTGGATGCTAACAAAGGGCTTTATTCAAGTTAGGAGTTTGTTGATATCTGTGTCTGCGGCCATTTGAGCCAGGTAGGATATGCAATGGCAGGTCAAGAGCATCAGTATGTCCTTCTACCCATATCTTACTCCTCACTGATCTATTATTACCACTGCTTTCCGCTGTTGTTGTCCTTTTTTGAAGACTTTGGAAGTTGTAACTTGTCAAGATTCAAAAAATATTAAGCACCGCCTTGCATCACGTGAGAACTATGGTTTCTGCCCCTGGAGTGGCACGTGATGCATGGGCCAGACGGGTCTATTAGGTAAGGAGGCTCTTCGTCAACTCCTTCACTCCTTCCTCAGACCTGCAAGGCGTATACAACACGGCACGGATGTTGAGAAAGGGCTGCTTAAATATCGAAGAATCATCCTCTATGTCCGACATAATATAACGGTCATATATCGTTTACTTGGTTTTAGCATCATGGAGGGTGTGACAGACAGCTCTCAGACCCGTCGCTGCTCATCGCGTATCCTCATTCTACTCTTTGAGCATCCACTGCATAAAGTCGCCGTTAGAGATCTTGTTGGCTCGTTTATATTCGATCTAAGGGCATGTTTAGGAAAGCAAAAGAATAATTTGGATTGAAGGCCACACGTCTCACGTTTGCTCTAGACGCCAACCTTCAAGCTTCCAAAACTACAGGCCTTGCCCAACCTATTCCCTATGCCTGCTCAAAGCATTGATAGCTTCCAAGGTCCCTCCATGCAGTAACCCGAATGTTGTGAGAGGTGTTAATACCGGGTTGTGGTGCCTTTCTCTGCATCACCGATTGTCTGTGGGCGAAGTAGATCACAGAAATCGTAAGAACGCTCTTGTGCTTTGTTGAAACGAAACATCCGTAAGATCGGACATGTCGTCCTCTATTCTACCCATTAAATTAAGGTCTTATTGAACTCGAGTTATCTCGATTCATGTTTTTTACCAGGGGGGTTATGCACGCTTGGCCTCATTGCGTCTGGGCCGCTCCAGGCGACGTTAGTCGCCCTGTTGCGATCAACCTCAGCCTCGCGTCTTGCGCGGTTGACCTCTAACTCTTGACAACTTAGCATCGACAACAACGGCTCCATATATCGCCAATCGGGAAACCGAGGGGTTTTGCTAAAATGTCATGGAGGTGAGATGTTCGTGAACGATTTATCCTATGGGATCGCTAAAACCAGTCAATTAAACAGGACAACGCCGACTTCTATGAATTTAGCGATCCCGACTCGGCCAAAATATGGAGAACCATATTACGGCCTGGAGCTGCCGAAGATGAGCAATTCATAAATAAATATTACAAGTGGCGCCGACCACTTTCCATCAAAGGCCTTCTCGGTTCGCCGCGCATTTGGATGTCATGGGCGTACAAAGCAGCCTACCCCAGACTAGCAGCATTCTTAGAGAAGGCCTCCTTGGACAGCAAGTTTCGCGCGCAGGTAATTCTTGAAGACATTAAGATTCATGAAGGTTTTTTTCGACGCCGAAAGCTCCTTTATAATGAGGCTCATGCCGCCTTGTCGATGGTGTTTGATGCGTTGAAGACTTTTCCTACCGAGCTGGAGGCTGCAAACACCGTTGCCGAGTGGATCAAAGATACTGTGCATATAAAAAATTCTGCCCGTATCCTTCACATATCCGATATCTCACCAGTGGTGTTGAGTTGTGTTTTCGGGACAACTTCAAGGTCGGTTGTTCGCGATTAATCTCTGGTATAGATGCTTACCTTTCATCTGGTGGTTTCTCAGTCTAGATATTGGCCTCATTGCTGGATTTGCCGATAGACATTTGAATGGTGTAAATTGGGGAAAGGTGAACTTGCTTCAAACTCAAAACACGGTGCGTGTTGCAATCCTGAATGCAAGCTATGGATTATACCCCTAATATTTTCAGGATTGGTCCTCTTTTATGTACGAGTATCACTTCTCCTTCTATTACGTGACCTTGGACGCACTGGACCCCAGTACAGTCAAGCCCGATCCTCGAAAGGTCCGAAGATCCTCCCCATTTGGGCAAGCGAGAAACATGAAGCATCGATATATCCACGAAGAAACGGTTTCGTTCCTACTATGCGGTCATTTCGACGACGCATTCACATGTATTCAACTGGGCGACGCCTATTTTAGACCGCGATATGCGAAAAACACAGGGCCACGGGCGTTTCGGTCCTATGACCCAAACCAGTCTCCAGGCCAGTTTTTTTTATATTGGATTGCTGTGGCCTTGTTCCACGCAAGGTCTAGATGGGAGAATGCTATCAATTCTCTAGACTCGGAGATCAAATCGCCGGTATTTCTGCCGAGACCCATGAATTACTTTGCGATTTTATGCTAATATACCCCTTTGTTTAGGCCGATGTCGTATTTATGGAGGATAGAAGCGGTTTGTCTCCCGAATTCAGGAAGACATGCTTTCAGTGATTAATGTCAACAGATTTGATGGCCGACGATCCCCAATTCTCTCTTTCCAAGACATACTTCTGGGCTCTTCAGACTTACAAACTATTCGAGGTACAGTTCATTCCATTAAACTCGTAAATGTTTACAGGCAGCTGACAGGATATTACAGCGCGGTTTGAGGGATACTATCACCACTTGGGAGAATTTCAAAAAAGAGTCGTTACCAAAAGTCAGGGATGGCAGAATTAGTCCTGAGGATTGGAATGCTGCAGTGGAAAGCATTGATCAAGCAATTGACAAGCTGAGGCTTAAAATAGCCCGAGTCCAACGCGGTATACAAGACGTCAAAGATCTTAGAGAAGGGGTAAGGTTTCGAAGTAACTCAGTGCTTCGTCGTTCGTTAAGTACGCTTGACACCTACTAACTTATATAGCTCCAATCAACGGCTGCAGTATTCGACAGCCGGACAGCCGTGCGCCAAGGCGAGAATATCCGCCTGCTGACCTATATCACGTTGCTATTTCTCCCCCTTTCTTTTGGCACAGTACGTATCGCTCTCGATTATATGTGGTTTGTTCTGACTTTACTGCTACAGGGGATATTTAGCATGCAAATTATCGACATGACCCCAAACACCATTAAGGCCTTTGCAATCACGTTACCGATTATAACCGTTATTTCTGCACTTATCATTTTCAACCTCGACACCGCAATTTCCTCCTTTGATACACTGGTTCGAAGATTTACCTTTGGACTTCAGAGACGGATGAAAGCCCATTATAGGAAGGATTGGAAAGATAGAGCCGTCGCATTACATGAGGACCATTTAATCAAGGAGCCACCAGCCCGAAAAGCTGCCAAGCAGAGCAGTCATTGGGTATATGTACTCTTTCTAATCGAGGCCGCCATTGTGGTGCTACCGGTGTCCGAGGTGGACGCTGCCTTGAATTTCTACGGATTGCTCCGTTCTAGGGAAGAGAGTATCCAGGATGATGACAGCTCCGAACAGCCAGAAGCTGAGGCTGAACCCAAGAGAATGCGGAAAAAGGAGGTACGAAGGAGAGTGAAACAAGCTGCCCAGCAGGCCAAAGAAGAGGAACGGAGACGTCGGGATGAAGAGAAAGGTGCACTCAAGGCATTCATCGATCGCTTGTCCAAGCAGAGCTTTCGAACGGCTCGTCTGTTTGCCTTGCTTATCTTCAGCTTCTTCAGGGCACTTTTACTTCCAGTCTGGATTTTGCTACTAACACTACAATACGTCCTAATAACCGGCTTTCTTGCACTCATGGATATCCACCTTTCCCGAGAAGAGTCATCGCCAAAAGCACGTTCAACACAAGAGAAGATACCCCCTTTCAAACAAGCTTGGCGAGTATTAGGCCTTGACACCATCTCGTTCCTACGACGCAGGCGAAATCGGGGTAAGCCATCGGGATCATCCGACGAATCCACACCCGAAAGATTCCCATCTACAAGTAGAGTGTCGCTGAAGGAATCGAAGCCCACCACTACTGCTCCCGCTGAGCATTCAGGTTCAGACCATCTCGAAGTACACCCAATGTCTGGGGGTGCAGCTGGAGCAAACTATGAGATATCGACGTTTGCAGAACAAGCCGGTCAGACTGTCACGATGAGAAGGATAACGCGGGCTGTTAATTATGCTAGTCATGGGAGAGGTTATATCCCAGGGGATTATGAGCGGGCTGAAATGCCTAGGCCACCAGCGCTTCCTGATGAAGGAGATGGGGGCGAAGTATGATACCCGCAACAGGCATTCGTTACGTAGGTGGAAACTTGCTCCTAGTAGGGGTTGCATGGCATGGTACCTGCTTCTATTGTGGTCGGGTTTTGGTCTAACTTCCTTGGAAGGTGGGTTGAGCGTTTAAGATATCCGGTTCTGCGAAATATTATTAGCTCTTCATTTACATTCCATAAGGGAGCATAGATAGCCATGCCCCTCCTCTCCAAAGATGAAGTTTCCGGTCGCTAGCTATCTCCTTGCATCGCGGAAGCCGACAACGCGGGCAGATGAAAAATAATCCCAGGGAATGGTAGATGAAAATCGACGTATATAAATCACATCAGAGTTTTCTTAGTGCTAGTGATTTGGCCAGACTCCCAACCTAAGATATACCCAACGATCTCCCCTCGTCTGTTGGCTGTCGATCTCTAAGAATTAAATGAAGTTGAACAGAGTCTGGATTCGTGTTGCTGCAGATGTCATGCAAGCGACTTCTCCGGGGGAAGGGTTTTAATCGCAAGAAAGAAAGCACGGGAACAAACAAAAAATAGGCTGATCCCATCCAGATCGCGCGGGTTGTGTTGAGAATCAGAAATCCCTCTTTCTCACTTTCTTTCGCTCTTCTTACTTCTTAACTCTTCAACTCTTTAAACAACTCTTAATCTCACTCTCATCAACTCACTCACTTCATTCCCCCTCTTCTGAGTTCACAGAGACCCATCGGCATCAACCGCTTAACCGCCCGCTGAACCCTGAGATCAACAAGTTCGAACTTTAACCCCACCAGCTCCTTCGATCTCGACCTTCTCTTCCTTGCCCGCATCTCTCTCGCTTCTTTTCTCGTGTGATCTCAAGCTTCGTTTTGGCGATAAGTGACATGCTTAGATAATCGACATCTCACTCTCGCTTGCTCTCACTCTCTATCTATCTATCTGACCCCGACCTCTTAATACACGCGCGAGGTCTCTTTTAAAGAAAGCACGAAAGAGCCTTATCCGTATATTTCTACCGTGTTTTCAAAGGGATATACTTACACCCTCGACACCATTAATAAAAAGGAGCACACACCATCCAACCCTACACCTCCTCAAGCTTTCCCGCTCTCATCCGTCCCATCCTATCTATCTAAGCTCCCCCCTCCCCCTTTAAAAATGAAAGGTCTCGACTCGGGCCAATCAAACCTACTCGAAAAAACCCCCGACGCCATCCCCTCCGGCCCCATCGACCTCGAAGCCAATGGCCTCTACATCGTCATCTCCAACCTAGGCTACGACCGCCTCTTCCACTGGGGTCTCTACCTCGCAACATCCCCCAACGAAGGCCTAATATACCACCTCGTCGGCCAAGTCTCCATGGAAGAAACATGGTACTACCGCGTGAAGTACTCCACAGGCGTCCCACTGGGGAACCAACTCCTCCTCGCCTTCAAGATCGGGATGCTCGACCCCGCGCTGCACGAGCCCATGGCTCAGCGCCTCCTCGACGTTCCTCAGGGGTACTCGACCCGGTTTGGGGGACGGGTTACGAGTCGGATCTGGGTCAAGGAGGCGCTGTATCTTCTTGATCAGGAGGGGTTTTTGAAGCTTACGGCGGAGGTTGATGAGATTGAGGCTGAGGCTATAGATCTTGCGGCGTGGAATCAGCCGCGGGCTGTGAGGACGGTTGCGGAGTCGACGAATATCATCATGGACAAGTTATGAGCTAGATGGCTGGTATGTTCTTTTGCCACCGCTACCTGTTCATGGGAAGGCAGGCTCACACAACTCGAAACGTACGCAGAGCTGGTGCTCCGGAGGTAGTTCCAACTACCCTGTCGAACTGGCATGACATCATGGACTTTTTGGAATTTTTCTTTTATACTACTATGAGCTCTCATACCTTGGAGCCCGGGGTTTCATCACGATTATTATTATTATTATTATTATTTGGGAACTATTGCTTCAGGGCTATGGATATGGATATGGATATGGATATCTTTTACGACTGCGACGACTTTCTAACGGATTTTTTGGGAAAAAGCGGGCTCCTTTCTTCTTTTTTTCGTTTGTCTTCTTCTTTGGGCCATCGATTTCAAACATTTTCGTTTCTCCTTTTTTTTTAATGAATCTACTACATACTACGGTACGAATAGTATCAGGAATGAGAATATTAATACCTTCTTTCGGGGAATAGCTGCGTCTTGTTTCTTGGATATTGTTCCTTTTCTGGAAGGGTTCCGGGTTTCATAGCGGATCCTTCCGCCTAGCTGTTAAACATAGCGTTTCAGGAGCTGCTTGAAATAAGAGTCCTAGTTCCTGGTGGAAGTCATATCAGCCAGGCACAGGAGAGCTCATATGAGCCTGCCTCTCTGATCGTCCTATCTCTATCTGTCCAAGGCATCAGAAACGGATAGAAGCAGCAGATGATCAGCAGGAGGGAAGTGAGTGAGTGTCCCACATTGCATCCGTGCCGTCGCATGATATGTATGTAACCGTATGCGGTGATATGTTTCTTGGTGTATATCTGGAACTTGGAGCTGTCCTTCTGATCTTTCCTGTTCCTGTTCTTGTATTTGCGAGATGAAGATGCCAATTTACTTGTCACAGGAGATAAGGTACTTAGTACCTACGTACCTGACGACTGAGAGGTATGTATGTATGTATAGTTCTGATACATCGAGTTCGACGTTCTAGAAAAATCAAACTCGATCTCATCGCACACACATACATACATACACATTCGCAAAAAAATATTATCGAGCTCCCTCCTCGGACTTCTTCCTCTCTTTTTAATATTTTCAAGGATAGAAAATATTCATCCAATGAACACGCGCCAGTTAAACATACCAGGATAAGCAAGCAAGCAAAAGAGGAGAATATTGCGAAAAGATCGGACAAATTAGAAAGAGAGAAGAATGTCGGGAATCAGGCTGATTTATGAGGGGCTGGCTGGCTGCTGGCTGCTGGCTTATCTGCATGCGTAGCAGTTTGATCTGACCTGGCCGAAGGTATGCGCGCGAGAGAGGAGGATTCTTGCTTGCTTGGTGGAGGTGTATCTTGATTGTTGGGCCGTACCCCAGAGTGTGTGCCTTTGCTGAAGGCGGACCTGTCGTTGAAGAGCATTATTCATATCCTCCTTCCTCGCCATCCTCCTTGTATCAAAAGTTCGGTGAACGTTTCTCACCTCGTGTTTTCTTCCCAGCCTTCTTTTTTTTTCCCTGCTCTTCTGTCTTCCCCTCAAGGATGATCTGATCCGCGCTTTTCTCCGGGTCCCCGGTCGCTCATCATGCGCCATCAATCGACCGCCAACGCAACCCTGACAACCCTGACAGGATTTTTTTTTCGCTTCCCATCCCATCCCCATCCCATCCATTCTTCGATTCTCCGGCATTCGCTGGAAAAAGAGAAAGTTCTCGGCGAGTCGAACCCCTGCATAGCTTCAGGATTTTTTCTTTCGTTCCTTTTTTTTTCTTTTGTTTTGGTTTTTTTTTGATGTGCTCAGTGCTCACCCCGCCGAAAAGAAAGCCAACGATATTTGGGGTTGTTCGACGTTCTCATGCCACAAGGCAAGGCAAGGCCCAAGGGGCATGAGTGGTGCTCAACCATGGCTCTGTTCGCTTTCGCTTCAAGCGCCACTAACGGATCCATGGGATTGCCGAGGAGGGAACCAGAAGGAACTTTTCTCTGGTTATTTTACTTTGCGGGTTGGTGTGGAGTTCTGACTTTTTATTATTATTTTATTTTGCTTTGCTTGTCCTTGACGTTTTTCGCCAGGGATGAGATCATTGTAAGGATGATTGTTCCTCCGTATATGAGCACACGATCGCTTGAAGCTGAGATGAAAGGAAAGGAGCAGGAGGAAAGGTACGAGTAACTCAGAGCTTGAGGACGCCTGAAGTAGAAGATCGGACAGGTCGCGAGATTTACCAGAATCTAACATGAGACTCGAGGACCGATTCCTTTCAGTTCTCTCACTGCGTCGCACGTGCATCTAAACTGAGTATTGACTTATTTTTTCTGTCTCTTATACAACGAATATGGGGTTATGGCCAAGCTGGGAAGGCGTCCGTCTGAAGTAAATTCAGATGTCAATTTCGTTAACGGAAGATCCCCGGTTCGAACCCGGGTGACCCCATCGCTATTTTTTTTTAATTTTTTTTTCCAATTTTTTTTTTTTCAAATCATTATCTAATCTGTCTTTCTCTTCAGCTTTTTTCTTAAGTGCTTACAATTCCACCCTTTTTGTAAGAACAAATACGGGGTTATGGCCAAGCTGGGAAGGCGTCCGTCTGAAGTGAATTCAGACCTCAATCTTGTTAACGGAAGATCCCCGGTTCGAACCCGGGTGACCCCATACCTATTTTTTTCTTTTTTTTCAATTTTTTTTTAAATCCGAGAGAACCTGATCATCGCTCGGTTTCTCAGATCTCAGATCTGACTTTTTATTATTATTTTTTCACCTCGCCCTTGACGTTTTGGCCAGGGATGATATCATTGTAAGAGTGATTATTTCTTCGTATGTATATGAGCACACGATCTTCTTGAAGTTGAGATGAAAGAAAGGAAGCAGAAGAAAAGAAAGATGCGAGTAATTCAGAGCTTGAGAAGATCTGAAGCAGATGATCGAACAGATCGCGAGATTTATCAGAATCTAGCATGAGTTTTTGTACTTTGAAACTTTTGGGTATTCGTCGCCATCCCTTCCCTCGTGACGCTTTTTCCAGATCTTGACGGCCATATAAAAGATGTGCTTGAAGAGGGAATACTTGACATCTTTAAAGCTGGAATCAGTAAACAGCGTGTGTCTCTAGTTGTGTATCATAAAAATAAGTGAGATCTAAGAATATGTCGTATCATCGCACCCTGCAATCCCCCATCGTCATGGTCACCGCAGAAGCCACTTTTAATTTAATTACCTTTTTTTACTTTTTCCCCCCAAAGTCAGGCGCGGTCAACCCTCCACCTTCCTTCTGCACGGGTCGTCTCTCTCAACTCACCTCCACAACATCCTCAGCTTTCCACTCCCTTCACTTCCCGCGTTTGCCTCCAGACACCGAACTCTGCCCCCCCCCATCGGCTCTCATGTCTTTTCGGCTAGGAATGATCCGATCGGCTTCAAAGCTCGATACTATCCCCTCGTCCTAAAATAATATACATACATACCTCCTAGCTAGATTCTCCTGAGCAAACATGGAACCTCAGCGCCCTCCTCACGAGCGCTTCATCCGCCCACCCTCCTACGGCGGTCCTCCTCCCCACGACCCGCGAAACAACAACTCAGCACCTCCTCCACCGCGACCGTATGGACCTCCGTCCTCCGTTCCTCCCGGCCGATCGCAACCGCCCTTCGACCCGTTCCGTCGCGCTGAGAGCGAAACGCAACAAAGTCGAGCTCCTGCTCCCCTTCCTCCTTTCGGATACTCGATGCCACAACACCACCAGAAACCTCTGTCACCAGTACCATTCCCACCTCCTCCTCATGGCGAAACTCCGGGCGCGTACCATTCTCGACAGTCGAGTCACGACTCGATGAAACAGCATAGTGATGGAGGAGTGAAGGATTATAATAACATGTACCGAGAAGGTAGGCTACCTTTTTTTTATCTTTCTTAAAGTCTTTAAACCACCCGTCGCATCCTCCCGACGACGGCGTTGAGCTCCCCTTTCTCCCCGTCAGCCTTGAGAGAGGTCAGATTGGTCATAACCTTGTCAACTTCTTCCCACACAACATCATACGTCGTGCTAGGAGCCTTGGAGCGGACGGGGTCACACAGAAAGGCAATCCTGAACCATCCCATTGTGGTCTGATCGAATGATTACCTTTTGTTTGTTTGTTCCGAATCTAGAGCTTTGGGGTAAGAACGAAAAAGTCAACGCCACAGCTTCAAAGTTCAGCACTAGCCACAAGTGGCTGATGATCGGCTCTCCCTTCGGAAAGGCTAACTGCTTTAAGCTTTAAGCGCTAATCTGTTCCTGGACTAGCGGATTTGCTTGTTCGGACCCCCGTGCATTGTGTTCCCGTGACCGCCTTTTGTTTCCTTTTTCGTTCTTTCTTGTTCGTGTCGTTCAAGTCTTTTGCTGACGACCTTCTTCTTCATCGGTTTATTAAAGGTCATTCGCATCAACTACCGAGAGACATGTCACATATGTCACATCTTAATGATCAATCGCGAAGACAGTCTTTAGGAAGCAGTGGGAGTCCTCCGTTGTATCCTCCCGGTATGTGCAGTCTTCCTTTTCTAACCGCGACGACTCCCCCGAATCAGCTATTCCGAGAGCTGTTGTTACCCCATCGAACAATTGGTGCTATGATACTCGATACTACTCGGTTATTTATCAATTGGATTGGGGTCCTCGGCTTTTTCTGGCCTGCTGACCCGCTGTTGCATGGTTGACTAACTTGAAACGGTCGCGAATAGGTTCCCACGACCACCCTTCCTCGTCGCATTCATACGGGAATCGACAAATGCTTCCGCCAACCTCACCACCACGCTATCCACCACATGGAGCGCCAGCGCCGCCTCCTCCACCCCCTCCTGCACCTCCTTCCTCAATGACGCCACGCGAACCACCGCTTTCGGGGCATCGGCCGGGTAGTAGCATGTCCATATCTTCAGTACTAGGTTCAGATTCGGATCGACCCCCTCGAGACACGGGCTCTGCTTCGGGGTATATTCGCTCTTCCGTACCAGCTACGTCGATGTCGTCTGGCCCATCTGGCCCACCATCAGCCGGAGGAGCAATGTCACCCCCAAATATGCCACCACGCCAATCCTCAGATTACCTTCCTTTCCAGGGTTCCAACGCGTCCGATAAAACCCCCATTTCTAAATCACAACCACCTCGACAATATCGATCGAGTTCAGGGGGGATACCACAGGCACAAGGACCGTCGGAAAGCTCGAGAATGGGAGGCCCGCCACCCGCGCAACCCTTCTCTCACTACGGAGAGAAACCAACCGATCGTTCGCCTTCCACCCAATACCCAGAGTCACCTTACAACCAAGCCCGTCGATTGAGTCTTAACGGACCGATTCAGCGACCAAATAGTCAGCCACCACCAGAAGAGTATCCAAACCCAGGTGGACTTTTCAGACCGCATTCGAGGCCAACGCAGGGCCTAGGGGACACCCATTTGAATGGGGGACAGCGTCCGGAGTCAAGGTACCCCGATACTCAGCCACAGCACAGGTACAGTGGTTCGTACCCGGAACGACAATCTCAGGAAGCTATGAATCGCGATAAGGGAGGTCCTGGGCCTCAAGATATTGGATCTAAGCACCATCAACCTCACCCTCAGTCGCGATTCGGTTCACAATTCCCGGAACGTGAGTCCGAGAAGCCACGCATGCCTTGGGATTCTACTCCTTCACAGCCAGCCTCTCCCGAGTCGAAGCGATCATCTACTGCTGGACCTGGGGCAAACTTCGGGTTAAATCAGTCTCAGGATTATAATAAGCCTCCTGGATCGCAACCTGGAACCTCTCGACCCTCAGCGGGTTTAATGCCCCTGGCCAGACAAGGGCAGCCCACTCCACCAAACGAAGGATCTTTCTTGAACAACGCGCTTAATAAACTCCACCAGCAACAACGCTCATTATTCTCTCCCACCTCTGCTCCATCTGGAGCCCAACAGTCTTTCGGAAGTTCAACCAGTGCTGACGACCAACAACGGAAGGGGAGTGATGAGTTATTACATCATCGGAATTTATTGAATATCAACGCTGAGAATAAAAGAGCTGGAAGGCTTTCACCCCTTCCGCAAGCTGTTCAGGGCGCGCAAGCTCAGCCCGCAGGTCCTACTGGAGAACCAGGGATTAAGAACGAACTGGGTCGAGTTTTCTCTGGGATTGGAAGTGGAGTTGGAGTTTCTGCACCTGGTCAGGTTGGGAGTGGGCCTTCAACGCCTGTTACGGCGAGTCCGTTTAAGAGGGATGATGCGATGGTTCGGTCGGCTAGTGGAGGTATAAATGATGGCGCGATTCCGAAGAGAGCGGCTTCCGGTACCGGAAAACGTGGAAGGAAGCCGAAAGATGAGGAGAGTAAGGATGGTTCTGAAAATGGTGGGACACAACGTACATCTGGTGCACGGGGTGGTCGGAGAGGTCGACATGTGCACCATCACCATCACCATGGTCACCAGTAAGCATACACCATTTTGCGATTAGTTTATTGATAATGACTAACATTTTGTCACAGCCATCACCACCACCGACGTAAGCCAGAGGACGAAGTCAACGACAGTGCTCAGTCTCGGAATGCCTTACTGTCGGCCCCAAGTTTCCCAAGGACATCCACTCCTTCGGATATTGCTGCTGGTGTTTCCGTCGCACCTGCTCCCCATCACCACCACCACCATCATCACCATCATCACGTCCCTCGAACTTCGTCTACCGTCAATAGCTCGCTACCACCACCTCCACCTCCACGAGAGCATAATAAGGTAGTTAATCTACAACCACTCCTCAAAAGTGTTGCCCATCTCCCACGGCAACACTTGGGTTCTACGCTCTATTCTCCCAAGATAGGCATGCCTGCGGCTGGCGCCAGCCACGAAAGCGCGAAATTCGGATATACTTCGACTCCAGTACCTATCCCCCGATTCGAAGGGAAGGAAAACTGTACTTTTACCATCAGAGTCCCGCGGTTCCGCATCGATCGTAGCCATCGGGAAGAGGTCTGTGCTCGTAGAGCGATCTGGGGTACGGGTGTATACACAGATGATTCCGACCCAGTAGCGGCTGCTATCCATTCGGGCTTTATTCGTGGTGAATGGGGTGAGGATGTTGATATCTCTATGTTGGATCTAGAGATCAAGGAGCAATACCAACATGCGCCCCAAGCTATGGGTCTTAACGGAACCAGCACTCAGCAGGATGGTAACGATTTGAAAAGCGAAGCGAAAATACCACCTGTCCCGCCCGCCAACAAAGATCTCCACATTACCCTCCTTATATTGCCACCGCTTCAACGGTACGATTCCGCTGTTCTCTTCGGCCTTAGGTCTCGATCTTGGGGCGCTAATCATGACGGAATGAGCTTCAAAGTCGAGCGAATCGACTGGGTTGATGAAGGCGTCGCCAAGGGCGAGGAGAGAGGTGGTGAGGCACGACGAAAGCGGTTACGCAGCATGATGAGTTCTGGCAGAATAGCCACCGGGGCTGGGATGAAAGGCAAAAGCGGTATCGAAATACGACAGAAGAAGAGAGCTATGGGGATAGGTAACAGTTCGAGCGATGACAGTGCGAAAGCTGTCGAGACTGCTTCTTGAGGTATATCCTTATCTTATGACCGGTTCTTCATTGACAAGCCTTGTTTGTTTGTGTGCTTTTTCCTGAGCTTTTTTCTGCTAATATGATTACTTTGGGATTTGTCTCCTTTCATTTGCTTCTTCTCTATACATTTTGCCCTTTTCAACCCCCGACCTGTTTATATGGCCTTTTTCTTTCTACCTCTTTCACCGAGGCACTTGACACCTATCTATATTGGAAGCTTGACGGTTCTTAAGTACGGGTGTTCGAGGTGTTTTGCTTATTCCCCTCCTCCTTCTCTCTTTCTTGCCGATAATTAATGCTGGGTTCGGATGCTCTGCTCTGTGTTTCCTCTATTGCCTGGGGGGAGCGTTTGTATTCAGTGAGCCTTTATCTTTATTGCTACTTTGCTCATGCCTGCCTGCCCTGCTCGTTTTAGCCATGGCTTTTTATCTGATTTTTATACTCTATTATCTATGCACGGCAAACTTATTTATCTACTATTTACTTTACATATTTCATCTATCTACTTATATCTCTGGATCTTACTACTTACTTTATGTTACTTTGGGGTTTCCCCCTTTGATACCACTTTCTTTTTGCGTTGAGTGTTAATTGGCTATATTTCGTCAAATGGGATCTATCTTGGGGTTTTAGGCCGTTAACTCGTAGCAAGCGGGAGGCTGAGCGAATGCTATGGATTGATTCCAAACATATGTATGGCCCGTGATATTGCCTACGCAACATACATACCTCAATTCACTCACCCCAATGAGGGCCTCTCGATCCATGTTTACCACCCCGGCACAGGGACCAAAATCACATTTTTATCGGGGAACGTAGGTAGGTATGTGCCAACTTTGTAACCCGTACGGCGTGGATTATCGCCTGTGCCACCAGCCACCGCCCTCCTTACGTATGTACATGCCATGCCATGCCACGCCTACTCGGTTGAGATTAAAGTATGGTCGAGGTATTGTTCGCCCCCGTCCGTGTGTACGTTCTAATAATTTTATACCAATGCGCACGGTTTTCGATATATATATATATATAGTGTCGATCCCGCATTCCAACAACCCCAGATATCCAGATGGAGAATGGACAGGACAATAGGTATATGTTGTTATTGTTCTCCCCTAGGCAGGCACCGGCAGTAGACACGAGCATGTAGTAAAGTGTTGGGGGTATATAAAACACCCTCTCCCCCATCCGTACTGTTTGTTAGTATATAATTACAGTATATAATTACTCTTCCCACGAACAGCTACAGTACTTGCCACTATCAGCACTATCAAAGTCCCAAACCCCACCCACAAGACAAAAATGAGACTCCCAACCCGCTCCTCCTCCCCCTCCTCCTCCTTCCTAGGCACAATAAGCATATTCCTAATCCTCTTCCACGCCTCTCGCGTCAAGGCGAATTGCTGTCTTGCGGGAGCTGATGGCGTAAGTTTTTAGTTTCCTACCCACCTTTACCCACCTACCTTACCTTCTCTACCTCCTCTCCTTTCCAGGCCAGCGTAAAAGCAAGTACTGTACTGATGTCATTGAAATTGGATATTAGCGCTGCTGTGATGGGAGCCTAGCAGATCCGTTCTGTGGGCGGTTTGGTATGTTCTATATTCACCCTGCTCCTGCCCCTGCTCGATGGGAGGGGATGGTCATTAACTAACGTCCGGACCTGATTGATATTAGAGTGTGAGCCCAACGGGTGTAATTGCCGAGGCGGGTGTCTGGGTGGGTGTTGAGTACCTACTAGAACCCAGGTGGTGGTTGAGGGGGGACCGGCCCCCTTTTCTCGGCTGGACCAGGAGGGCGAGGCTTTTTTGGATTTCGCGGATTTTCTATTTTCTTGTTTTTCTTTCCTTTTTGTTTTGGATGGTTTTTCTCGGAATAGGGCAGGGGTAGGTTTATCTAGGCTTTCTTTTATGGGAGGGGTATTGTGGTGACGAGCGGCCTATAATTACAAGAATGAGACAGGGGTTTAATGTCGGATATTGTGAACCTGGAGGTTGGGTTATTAGTTGATTAGTCTTGAAGGTTAGACAAACTTCATTGATTTCGGGGGCAATGAAATAACTAGGCTTGAGAAATGCTTCCAAGCACTACACTTCAAGGGTAGTCAGCCCACTGTTGTGCAACGCTGAAGGATGGTTCAGTGAGTAGAAACATATCTGAAAGCTATGACTCCCAGTAAACATTGGGAGAAAAAGGGCAAGCAGCTAAATGATGCGAATATACCCCCCTTCCTTCATCTTGAACGACCTCCCATCAAGAACCCCGATTCCAATTCGGCGGTAACAGCCTTCACCACTATTTTCACCACCACTCACTAAATCCTCAGCACGCTCAACGAGCAAGACAATACTCAGTTGTCGGGCATCAACTTCAGAATCATCATCGCGGTGATCTGACCAGATAACCACACACTCAAGGAATTTAGGATAGGGAATAGAACCACCCCTATCCTCATCAAAGCTGACATTCCCCGTGAAGTTATTGCCCAGGAAGACAATCGTCCAGGAGCCGCTCGTATCGGCCGTTTGTAGGGAGAGTTCATCCTCAACCGTGTAGAGCTTCCCTCTCAGCTGATAGTGCTTTGGAGTATCATCGGCCCCTGCCCCCTCGTCCAGTGCCTCCCATAGAAACTCGACGTCCGCACGTTTGAGTCCCTGGGAGACCTCAAGGTAATCGATAGCTCCCATCCGGCTCATCCACGACCACGAGGGGACGACTTCGTTGGTACGGCGGAAATCGATTCGCTGCGACATGGCTGTACTGCGACGCTTCCAGACTAGAGTGGTGTGGAGGTGGTCTGCACCAAGGATACCGTATAGACTGACGCACTTGTTGCGTAACGCTATTCTATATTCGAGCGCCATAACGGCTCTAGGCCGATCCGCGGGAAACGAGAGATCGAGATTCGAGTATTGGCGGAATGCTGCTTTCACAGATTCGCAACCTAGATCTCTGTCTCGCGGGAAGTCGGAACTACTGAACAGATCTCCCTTACTTTTGATGTGTTAGCCTGCTGGTGTAAGTTAAGACGGGAGTGAAGAGAAGAGATTCTTACAAGGTCTCATCTGTTCCGCTTTCACCGATAACAGAATCTTCACATTCCCAGTATGCCTGCGAGGTAGCGAAATGAATGGTATGGCGGGCCAGAGCTCGTTCCTGGAAAACCCATCCCCTGGTGTGCATGCTCTCCTGAAGCACGTCGCGGCGAAAGTTTGGGTCTGTGGCCTGGACTCGGAGGTAGGGTACTTCCTGACCGTTAGGCAAGGTGAGGGGTTTTCCTTCCATTCCATGCCGAGAAAGAAAACCATTGTATGTGCTATAGGGTGATGTGGCGGCAATGACGGAGTAAGCTTGACTAAAGATCAGTTCCATTCGGCTACACTCCATCGCTAACTCGTCATCATTATCCTGGACTATGCACAGGCTATCAATCCAAAGGTACTGCAATCCCAGCCTTCGAGTCGTAGCGATAGCATCTTGAAATGTCTGGGGGAACGTATCGGGGTTAATTCGCAGTTTGCGCTCCTCGACGTTCCCCAGGGTGGTTCTCGCGAGCCACGTTTTGGGGCCCCAGCGGTGGGAGAGGGCGATGTATATTTTGTCGCTGCTTTCTCCTTCGACGAGCCGCTCCTGGCCTCTTTCTCCGACGTAGATTAGCCTCGCTGGCGCTGGAGGCATGCGAGCAGTAGTACCCCGGCTCCGACTCAATCTAGCAGGCCCTCGAGACTTGCTAGGCATTAGATGACGATCGCGATGGTCTTCATGGCACTTATCTAGCCACCAACTAAGCAGCTCGAAATAAATCCAGCTATTGATTTCTGGAAGGACTATAATAAGGCAGTGTTAGCTGGAAATATTTCCCATCTGCGATTAGGTAGCCTTACTCGTGAGGCGACGCCCAGGCTCACCATGTAGAATATCACAAAGTTGGCATGCGGAAACGGGGCCGTCCTTTTCGCTGCTCTCTCCACCGTCTGGTTCCCCGGTGATTCTCTGGGAGCGAATTAATGCGACGACTGGTATGTCCGCACAACGTTCACATAGGCTCAGTTCCCCGAAAGAAGACACAACGGCATCAATCCCATCGGGTTGGCAATGTTCCTCGGTACTCAAATGTCTACACCTTTCGTCATCAATGTCTTTAATCTCTTTTGATCCGCTTGCACGAAGCAATGGTCTGATGCCCTCCTTTTCCTCGAAAAGGATACGCGCGTATTTTCTTGGACCACCTCCACGCATTGGAGTCTCTTCATAAGGATTGAACCTCTATACATGCCAAATGTTAGTCCCTTTCGAGAGTTAATACCCAAAAAAAAAGGGCTAATAAAGAACGTTAGGCCACTTCACATTTATGAACGCGTCGCTCGGCATTTTTGAAACCATGTTGAGGAGTTAGAATGATCTAAGATTCCTCGATAAAGAAATGTTGAGAAGCGCCCCGGGGAATGAGTGCTTGGTAGGAAGGAAATCGATATGGCTGAGTGAGATCCATATCATATCCAATTCATTTGGACCTTCCCATCGCTTTTATAAGTAGATAAGGCTCAGCGGGAGGGTTCTTCCAGATAGCAGCCGCAGCAATATATGTTCTCTCAACTTGTCTGTAGGAAGGTCTGCCCAAGGCATACTATGCTCTTTCATCCCTCGGTGATGGATTGGTTGGCCCTGTCTTTGCATCCTTGACGTATGTTCATAAGACGTATCTTATCGAACGAGAATCTCGTCACCTCTAGCTGGCCTGTGGAAGATGCAGCCGATGAACCCGGAACTCTATGAATATCGATGGATGTGGTAGGGCCGAAGCGACGAGGTCGGTGGAATACTCTTAAAAGCCTTGTGGTGCCGAAGCATCGTCATGCACCTCGCCATCTTCACATCTATATCAAGCATAGCCTGGGAAGGCTCGACCGCGATGAGGCGCATTCACGTGGCTGAGCGAGCTGCTCAGGTTGACTCTGAAAAGCCGGGGTCTTGTAGAGGTTGCTCAAGGCATGTAGATAAGAGCTGATGACACTTCTTTACTTCCATTGCTCCTCACGAGGTCTCCTGACGGCGTGCTTCGCTTTTATCAGATGAAAAGATTCACATGAAGAGATAACGATGGTGACTAAGCCGATCAAAGGGTCTTTTTTTAGAGCTTCATCAGCCAATCAGAGCGAGTGGTAAATACGCTAAAACGGCACATGACACCTTAAATTGTGCCGAGGCACTTTCCGGTTATGGTTAGATCCTTGTATGGTATTTGGCGATACCTTATGTATTTCTACTTCGCAGTGATCGCATTCAAATCTATGAGTTGATGAAAGGATGAAGGAGGATAAAGAAGGCTCTATATTGAATAGCGATGAATAGCATCCTTCTGTCCTTTGAATCCTCTCCCCGCGAAAGTCGATCCGGATGTATGGAATCCTCCATCAATACCACCGTCACAAACAATACCGGGGAACCCGTCCAGGTCTTGGCGTCTTGGCTTCCTTTCAACCGAGGATGTTCTTTCTGCTGCTTCTTTCCGTTCGCAAGAAAAAGCTTCCTGGAAACTTTTTGAGCTTCTACTCGATTCCCTAATTTAAATTCTTCAAATATATACCTGTTGGTCTTCGTCTCTTCCTCCTCTTCAGATCACATCTTTCCGTGCCGTGATTTTCCCCAGAGACAAAGCTGCTGTCGGTGATGTTTAAAGCGGCTGCTCGTAATCGCCTCCCCGCCTTTGGCCGCCCTTCTCTTATCGCTTCTCCCGCCAGATCTCCGGTATGTGCGGGTCCGGTGTCGACGGTGTCGTCGAGCTCGCTTTACTAAATACTAATTGACTATGTTGTACAGACTCTCTCTATGGCTTCCCGTCGCAATGCTTCCTCCGTCCCAGAGGGTGGGTTGCCCCTCCAACTCTTCCCGTCCAACGGACAAACCGGACTCACCGAGGCAGTTTTTGACTGACATGTCTGTGTGCTTTCTATAGGATACAAGGAGGACCTCTCCAAGGGTAACATGTTGCGATTCGAAGATTCGCTCCCCAGACTACCCGTCCCCACTCTCGAGGAGACCGGGAAGAGGTACCTAAAATCGGTGCACCCCCTTCTCAGCAAGTCCGAATACGAGAACACCGAGAAAGCAGTGGCAGCGTTCGTGAGGCCGGGTGGAGAGGGAGAGTCGCTCCAGAAGAGGCTGGTTGCCAGGAGTGAAGATCCCAAGCACAAGAATTGGTTGCACGAATGGTGGAACGACGCGGCATACCTCTCTTACCGTGACCCGGTTGTTCCGTATGTTAGCTACTTCTACTCCTACAGGGATGACCGTTTCCGAAGGAACCCAGCCAAGCGTGCCGCGGCTATCACAACGGCGGCTTTGGAGTTCAAGAAACAGGTCGATGATGGCTCCCTTGAGCCGGAATACATGCGCAAACAGCCCATGGCCATGAGCTCATACGAGTGGATGTTCCACGCTTGCCGTATTCCAGCAGACGGCGCTGACCACCCGGTCAAGTACACACCTCAGGAGAACGAACACATTATTGCCATTTGCAAGAACCAGTTCTTCAAGATTCAAACCGTTGTCGATGGCCGCCAGCTCAACACCTCCGAGCTTCAGCAGCAATTCGATAAAGTTTACGAGCGAGCTCAACGTGGACCAGCCGTGGGCGCTTTGACAACCGCTAACCGTGATTTCTGGACTGCTGCCCGCAAGAAGCTCATTGCTGCTAACCCCGCCAACGAGCAAACCCTCAAGGAGATCGAGTCCGCATCCTTCGCTGTCTGCCTCGACGACGCCGCGCCCGTCACTCTCGAGGAACGTGCTCACGCATACTGGCACGGAGACGGCAGCAACCGCTGGTTCGACAAACCCCTCCAATTCATCATCAACGAGAACGGCACCGCCGGATTCATGGGCGAACACAGCATGATGGACGGCACCCCCACCCACCGTCTAAACGACTACGTAAACAACCAAATCTTCAACAACCGCCTCGACTTCTCCAACCCCTCCATCCGCTCCAACCTCCCCGAACCAAAAGCCCTCTCCTTCAAACTCAACTCCGAAGTCCAAGACACCATCAGCACCGCAACCCGCGACTTCAACAACCTGATGGCCGCGCATGAACTCCGCGTCCAAGCCTACCAAGCCTACGGCAAGGGCCTCATCAAGAAATTCAAGTGCAGCCCCGACGCCTACGTCCAGATGGTTATCCAACTCGCCTACTACAAAATGTACGGCAAGAACAGACCAACCTACGAATCCGCCTCGACCCGTAAATTCCAACAGGGCCGCACGGAAACCACCCGCACAGTCTCCGACGAGTCCGTCGCGTTCTGCAAATCTCACCACGACATCAACGCTTCGCGTGAGGAGGTTGCGAAGAACTTCCGCGCCGCGCTGGCTCAGCATACGAAGTACACTGTTGAAGCTAGTGATGGGAAGGGTGTTGATAGGCACTTGTTCGGGTTGAAGAAGTTGTTGCAGTCTGGCGAGAAGGTTCCTGCTATCTATGAGGATCCCGCATACTCCTACAGCAGCTCGTGGTATATTAGTTCCAGCCAGCTGAGCTCCGAGTACTTCAACGGGTACGGATGGAGTCAGGTTATCGACGATGGGTTCGGAATTGCGTATATGATTAATGAGAACAGGTAAGAACCCCCTTCAGCCAATCCCGCATAAATATTCATACTAACAATATCTCCCCCCTCTAGCCTCCAATTCAACATCGTCTGCAAACACCTCGGCGCCGAACGCAT
Source organism: Arachnomyces sp. PD_36 (assembly GCA_032988195.1). Taxonomy (NCBI): domain Eukaryota; kingdom Fungi; phylum Ascomycota; class Eurotiomycetes; order Onygenales; family Arachnomycetaceae; genus Arachnomyces; species Arachnomyces sp. PD_36. The sequence continues at coordinate 504,036 of JANTQE010000020.1, read as the reverse complement.
GAGCTTCTACATCAACGAGGCGGCCAATGAGATCCGGGACCTACTTATGCCTGATCTCATCGCTCAGTCTGAGAAGGCGAAGTTGTAAATTCATTCCTCACTTCGCCTCCCTCTCTTTGTTTGTATTTCATAAATATATATATTTTTACTTTGCAATTTTTCGTATAGATCTCTATATCTTGGTTTCAGTTTCGGTTCGGGTTTCTTTCGCTTGTCCTTTGCTTGTCTTCTTTTCTTTTGCCTTGTCTGCTAGGGATTTCTGGGATGAAAAAGTCGGGTTGTGAATGAGGAAGAAAGGGGGATGGATATATGAACATGAGCACCATTCTAGATGCATGCATATATAAAAGAGAACTTACCACCTTTGGTAAGTTGTACAGTATACTTTCTCCCATGCAATAATAGATATAAACAGCCTTTTTCAATTGAACTTCATCTTCTTATTCATAAACATGATATTTGATATCTGATACTCATTTGGGGAGACTCTGAACACGTGACAAAGTCAAATAACGATAGAGATGATGGATGGCTATTTAACTCAATAATGTTCATCGCCAACTTTTAAGTCAGAACTACCAGTGGATTAAATTCAGATAGTAAATGCTTCTAAATATGTACGTATACCTGTGTCTTCGATGATCAGAGATTCTAATCAATTCTTTATTCAGAAATTGACGTTTGAAAGGTTACTATCTCTTGATAGAACGTCACATTTATCGAACCCTTAAAAACGAAAGTGTTTGATCAAGTGTATATATGGCTGTCTCATCTGCGTGGGATAGCAACAAGCATCCCCCATATGACTCAGATCACCTGCCATTGGAAACAATCGTCGCAATCCAGAGCCCAGGGAGAACAGTACTAGAGAGATGGAAGTGGGAACAAAACAGGCAACAAGCTCCTCGACCAACGACTACGAGAGCTCTATAAGGCGCATTTGGTTATACGTAGAGCTTCGTTAAGCTTACCCATTAAGCTGAGGTGCAGCCTCAGACCACACCGGTCCGCCAGGTGCAATGTATTCAACCTGGCCTGAGTTGACCTCCCACAGCTCGACAAGAATCTGTAACGTATCAGCGTCAGCTAGAACCACGTCGACGAGGGAAATGTTAACGTACGCCGTCTGTATCATCAGGGCTATACGCTCCTGGGAGGGCTACACCAGATGGCAGTTCGACACTACCACCACTGGTCACATCGAGTTGAATGCATGCCCTAATTTTCCGAAGTCAGTAAGAGATTGAGACGATGTGCTGCGCGTGTATTAAGGCAACTTACGGGTAGAATTGTGCGCCCATCTCCTTCCCTGCCACATGAAGACCCAGGATCTCGTGTCGCAAAAGATACTCTCCAGGAGCAAGCTCTGGAGGCACAGTGACCGTCCACGTCGCGCCTTGTTTAGCGAGGAGATCACTTCCCCATTGCGGGCTTGCGTTCTTGTTGAATGCCACCTCGTCGATTTTGACCCATACGTCGCCAGAGTCACCCTTGAAATTCGCGCAGTCCGGTGTGCATTTTGCCATATACCTGAGCTGTTTTTTAGCGCTCAAACAACAGAGAGCAAAGCGGCTGAAGAGGGAATGTCTCACGTCATCACTGGACCGCTATGGGAGGAACCCCATTGATCCCAATTGATTTTCCTTTAAGATAGGTTGCTGCTCAGCCTTTGACTATGGATACTTGGGGAAACCGGTCACCCTACACTTTATCTCCTGCGGCAATGGGAATGATGCCCTTTGCTGGGGTATTTCCGCCCGCGTTGCAGCTGTGAAATTGTAAGTTACAAAAGGATCATTTTTAGAGTATTGACGCGATGATGGGCCGAAAAAGAACGGAATCGGGTTCTCTTACGTGATATCCGGGCCAGTGAAATCCTCGACCGGCCCATTGCCGGCGATCTTCCGCGCATAGGTAACGGGTTCCGGGGTGATATACGGGTCGGTAAAAGGATGCCACGCGGGATACTTCTTTCCGTTGACCTCGATGGTTTCCTGATAGCCATGCGCTGACACAATGCTCGCAAATGCGGCGAGGGAAACAGTCGGTAGGAGTAGCTTGACCATTTTGGTAAGAATTGTTCACAGGATTTTTGGTAGAATATCAAACTTATAGGTTAGATTGCGCATAGACCTGGGCTGGAATACATTATATCTTTATGAACAGTAGGGACTCTGGAGAGGTAAGCCCATCCAACCCCGTCATATTCCACCAACGACGTCAGATGCTATCAATTTGCGGAAAGACGGAAGCACTAGCCGGGTATGCATCTTCGAAACTGAAGACCTCTTTCTTGGGACCTCGTGCTATCGCCTCTCCGGCGATATGCCCGTTGATTTTGCGGCTAGTGCCTGGGCTCTCAGTGGTAGCATCAACCTTGTCCTGAAGAACCCTGGATTTGCGGAAAAATTCATGTCTCCTAATAAATAAATAGAAAGCGCGATCACCTGACCAAAGGAGTACCTATTTATGTGTGGAGGAGAATCATTGAGGCGCCTTTTTGAGAGCCTGTTAGGTTTCGGTACGAACTCCGTATTTCATATTAATGCAACAGCCTGGAAAAGTAATGTAACATGCCGAATACTCATAACATCGTGAAAATCGTACATGAAGGAATGAAGTGAGGAGAAACGTGAACGCCCGGAAAGGAAAGAGGAAATGTGTGTAATTCCATCATATCTAACGCCTTTTTACGAGGATTGAATGGAGTTATGTCTTTTGTGCCTCCTGGCTCTGGCTCTGGCTAGCGGATGCTGATGCTTCGGATGTCGATCCGGTATCTACGCCTGATGAGGAAGGGGTGCTGGTTAGATTTGATGCGGTGGCGGGGGTATGGGCTGGGGAGGAGTTGAGGTCGTTGACTTGTCGTTCTGTGTGTGGTGGGTGGGGTTAGTATAACTCGTAGGTAGGACGAGAAGAGGGCTGTTGGTTTTGCTGGTCGACACATACCTAACTCTCGAATTCTCAGCTTCAACATTTGATTTTCCCGCGTGAGCATAGCTGTTTCCGCCTGGTAGAAGGCACCCTCGTCCCTACTGCTTCTCCTTGTTCCCGAGTTATGAAGCCATTCTCCACTGCTATTGCTGGTTGTTGGCTCGACTAGTGAGCCGTGGTGGGAGCTAGATAATGGTGGAAGGGCTGGGGAGGTAGTTTGGCTGGATGGGCGGGAACCACGTCTGTTGGAGAGGGATGAAGGTTGTTGTAGAGATGATCGAGAGCCCTGTGCAGGAAGGGGTGGGGCGGTATTCGGGAAGGAGATGGAGCGTTCGGAGGTCGGGGTGGAGTCGTCGATGGCTGTGTTTCCGGAAGTGGATTCCTGCTGCTGTTGTTGCTGTCGGAGCTGTTGGAGTTGGAGTTCTTGGACTCGAATCATGTGGAGGAGGCGGTTCTATATCAATCGGTTGGTTGTTAGTGGGTGGGCTTTTGGGAGTTGATATGGGAGCGATAGGATGGAAACATACAACTTGAGCTTCTTGCTCCTGTTCCAACTCTTGATGGATTTCTCCGAGTGATGGGGTACGCTGATGGTGCGGGTCACCAGTAGCAACTGTGGGACTACCTCCAAGGCTCGTTGGGCTTGCTGTCCTGAACGCATTCCCAATCGAAGAACGGCGGTCATTGCTGGAGAGCTCTCCCGGCCCTGGCATGCTGGGGTCGTTGAGATTGAGGTTCATTGCAACGGCAGATCTCCTGCGCTCTGAGACTCTGCTGGAACGGGGGGAAATGCGGTTATTATTGCTGAGGGAAGAACGGCGTGACCTGTCGGCTGCGTTGATGGTGGCAGCTGCGGCGAGGGATACCGAAGAGGATCGTGGGGAGGGGGATTGGTTGCTCATGGTGGCGTCGGAAGTGTTTAGAGAGCTGCGATGTTGTAATGGAGAGGAAGGAATAGTGGGAGAGTGTTCAAAGGAGTTGAGATCTGGAGGCATGGTCCTCTGGCCCACTTTGGAGGCGGTTGTTCGGCTATGACGTCTTGCCTGGGATTGAAGCTGTCGTCTGAGATGAGGAAGGGGTTGGTAGAATTACGAATTGCTCAAGTAGCAAAGTAGCTGCGTCAAACAAAACTGTTCTATGAGATAGAATGACTTGTCTTTGAACTGTTTGAGCTTCAATTGACTTGAAAAAGAAGAAAGAAAGACAGCGACAAGGGAGTTCTTTGAAGTCACGGGGATGGCGATAACGGTTATCTATCACATGACGTATGTAGCCTTTTTGAGCCAAAGGCCCAAAAATGACATCGACATCACGTGAACTGAATTTTTCTCGAGCAGAAGCAACACGTGATTCTATCTCGCTCTTTTCTTTCATCCATGGATGTCGAAATCTCGCAGATTCAAGAAATCGTAAATTCAGGATCTCAGAATGAATGATGATTTACGATTTCTTTCTTTCAAACGTTTCATAGAATCTCTGATTTTTTGATCACGTCTCCTTTTTTCAACGTGTCGGGGCAGGAGCTGGGGAAATGTCTGACCAGACATTCATCCTCCCCTGTTCTCCCTCTATTCTGCGTTCAGACCGCTTCGACTTCGTGTCTTCCGAGGACCCTGAAGTTCCATTTTGGCGGATTCTGTCATGCATCTTGGCCGAGTCACTAAGCTCTGTGACTGACAGTTCGTCTCTCATCGATACCCTGGAGACGATATCGATTGTTCTACACGGAGAGGCTGCCAGGAACTATGTATTCCTACGGGAATTTCTCGACAATTACCTGACAACGTCCACTCCTGGATCAAGCAAGTTCTTTACATCAACGTGGCCACGTCTAGTCGGTCTTGCATTAGAACTACCATCTCTATTCCCGAGCCACTCCATCCCCCCGCTGAAAAGCGACGAGACAAGCCAGATTATTCTAAGCAGAAGGCAGGCTGCATGTTTGATCGTACACCAGTTCTTGTGCTCCTTACCAGCCCAGCCATGGCAGACGGAGTCCTTCGTCGACCTATCACCGTGGTACTCGGCCGGAGAGGCAATGCACCAGGGTGCTGTGCAGGCGTATCTAACTGCCCTGTTCACATATTTCGATGCCATAGCGGCCTCCGAACCAGAGGGTGGAATTCTGCATCATTCAGTGGAAGACTGGCCCATAATTTTGACGTTAATAGTAATGCCTGACGATCAATCACGCTTTCTTCTTTCTAATGCACCAGCCCCATTGAGTCGTCTGGCAGTTGTTCAACTCCCAAACCAATCAACAGACGTCTCATCCCTCGGTCTTCCAGATGGAGCATGCGTGATATCTGCTAACAAGAGCGTGGGGTTCGGTGCGACAGGTACTCAGGAAGAGCTTCATGTGGGTATTTCCCCCGAGGCGTATCTAGTGACGCTCATAGCACCCCCTCTGAAGGACAACCAGGTCCTCACCTGCCAGGGCGCCGAAGCAATGGTTACTACTAAAGGACACGGGAGATGGGCCTCCTTGGACGAAATATTGCATGGCAGACCGATACCCTCATCTGCTAACTGGCGCAACCGGGTCATGCTATTCATGGACGCCCTGGAATTGGACCTTGTAGACAGCGCCCATCCACACGGTGGAGAGAGCATTCCGGACCTGATACCAGGCTGTCTGCATCGGGAATTGGTGAAGGCCTACACCGCGTTCTCCTCGCATCGTTGCGGGAATACCCGGAAACCCTACTCCTTTGTCACTACTGGACTTTGGGGATGCGGGGCTTTCGGGGGGAACAGACAGGTTAAAGCGATAATCCAGTGGTGCGCTGCATCCATGGCAAATGTGCCTGAGCTTCGATACGTCCTAGCTGGCGCAGAGCAGAAAGGATTTGGAGATGAGCTCAGGAGGTTCGTCGACCTGGTGGGAGAACACACTTGGGGAGAATTGGAGCCACCAGAGATCTTTGATATGCTTGTCCGTCTGGGGAAGGAGATCCAGAATGGGAAGTCCGCTGTTCCTAAGCCAGATGGGATTTTTGAATATGTTTTGGAAAGCCTGTAAGGAGTATTGGCTCTGGTGTGGTCATTCTTGAAGTAGTTCACAATTATAAAACAACGATATTCAAATGATTTCGACAAAATTGTCGATAATAAACTTACGATTTCGAAGAACACCCAAATTTCGACACGGCACTCTTTCTGGTCTGGAGGTTTGGCCAAGTGAGCCAAGGTTTTACTTTAACTTACGATGATTGTTGGCAATCCAAGGTGATTTCTCGGTTCTCTGCTCACATTCGGTCCCGGCCTCTCCTCTCCATCTCCAGCCTTTCCGTTTCTTCCAGAGGTTGGGTGAACGGGTCGCCGAAGTCTCCCGTCTCTTGAGTTTCGGGCGATCCGGAACAGAACCGATGTGGGGGCCAGTGTTCTCGTGAAGCTTTCTCTTTCTTTTTGGTTTTAACTCTGTTTTTGATCGCGTGGATGGATGGAGTGCGGAATATGAACCTTCAGCTTCGCTAAGGAAAAGAGAAGGGTGTTGTTCATCCGCTTGGACCCTCGCTGAAGCTCTCGCCTCGCTTTCCCAGAGTTTCGCTTGCTGGAATTGTACATACCGCTCAGGCTTGCACTTGGCAGAAAACCGTCAACGCCTTTCGTTGAAAAGTGGCTGGACGATGCAAGTATAAATACATGTACAGAATACAGTTAGTGGAGCCAACGTTTCTTGCGTCGGATAGTCGATGCGGGAGATAGATTTCTCGATTTATTTACACCAGCCATTCAAAATATCGAGAAATAGCTGAAGAGATCGCAAGACGCCGAGAGATGGCCTCGATGGCCTCGATGAAGCCAGATCGATCGTAGGCGAAAGATCCAATCAATTCAGAGACTTCAATACGAGTCCTTCACTCCTTTTCTTGGGACTGGCCCTTCTTAGCGGCGGATGATTGTCGTCACCAGCTGAGGCTGGGAAGGAAGCCCGGAACGGGCACCGCTCGGCGCTCGTCACGGCAAATTCGGGAATTCTCATCGGCGCTGGGGCGGAATTGGTTTCTTGATTACATACGGAGGATTAAAACAACTACGATCAACCCGAGTCATGAAGAGCAGGAGACGTTGATCAAAACAGGATTCTGCCAATGTGATGCATCTCATAGCTGGACCTCGGTATCAACATCAACTCCCCTCTCTTCTTTCGCCATACCCAGGCACTCTTCCCATGAACAGAACAGCAGTCAACATCCACTGTTTAACTCCCTATTTCTTCTCGCGAGGCTTGCACACACACAGATTTGACGAAGCTCTTTACAGCTGACAAGGGGGCAAGCAAGGGTAATCGATAGTCTTTTGCCTCGCGACGCTAAGCGTGTCATACTGCCCCTTAGTACGGTGGAGTTGTGCAAATAACTTGAACTAGTTCGGATGATCCCCTTGAATCCTTGTGGATTGCTTGCCGAGAACAGAACCTCTCCAGCACAGCTTCAATCCGCCTGTGAGCTGCAGGGCAATCCGATCGGAGAGGGGACCGGTTCACTTGTTCTGTTGAGGTGCAGGTTGTGGCTTCTGTGCTCTTGAACGTACATATGCATGCAAGCTCTTGCATGCGAATTTGTCGCCCATCCACCCCGTTCGTTCTGAAGCACGAAAACATTTGCGTGGCAGATCTTTCTGAATCATTGGCGACAGCTTCTTAGCTCTTATGCAGGAACGATTCTCACTTTATCTAGGCCAATCGCGGTTGCGCGACTCGAATCCATAATTGCTTTTCAGACTTGTTTTTCAGCGTATGTACAACGGTTTGCATGATGAACTGCTGCACGATGCATTGGGTAATTTCAACAATGGAGACCTTTCCTGCAGCCAACCCCCCCTCTGTCGTGTCAGGTGAACTCATTGACTGAGGGCGACGACCAAGCTGGCGTTTTATGCTCCACCACTCCTCGACGGCTTGCCGCATCCCATGTAGATCCATGATTCTTCACTTTGTAAGACCTTGTCCGACTTTGAGGCCATTTCCCCGAGGTCAATCGTCATCCCTGCCGTTTCTGTGCGATCCTTTTTCTCTCCAGAGTTCCTGAGTCGAGCTCTCCTCTCCCTCCCTTCTTTCTCTTTCTCGCTTTCACGCTCACATTCTTCACACTCCTGCCCTCGACATCTCTCTGGGGGACTGCGACCTGCGGGGAGCCGCTGACCTGCACCATCTAAAGCACACTGTTCTCGTTTCGCACCCTCCACCTCGACCTCCATCCACGCTTTGTCCGACAGAGCCCGGTCAATGGATGAGGGAATTCCGAATTTGTACCCTCGACCAGAGATTCTACGTTGATTCTTATCTTTTTTTGCTTCTTCGGGACTGAAGGACAGGCACAGCGTTCCCGCGTTTCTAGACAATGCTCCGGAAAGGCAAGCTACGATCATTGTCGTCGCAACTGACGATTACAGTTTGACCTTCAGAAGGTTCAACCTCCCTTTTCCCTCGTTACAGAAAGGAGGGAGAAAAGTTCAAAAGGAACTGGCCAGATTTGAGGCCATCAGTATACCTTGCAAAAGCGGTGGAACAGGGGAACTGTTACTAGATTTGGTAGCATCCGCCCAGGGCAAATAAAACGTCCTATCCGCCCGCCATTGCCCGTTATTGCTCCGCCATATCGGAAATTATGGATTCTCAGCGGGAACCTCAAACGCTACAATCACGACGAGGTCGTCAGATACCTCCAGTTAAGACCCAACTTACCAGTGAAGCACTGAGATCGCACCGCCCACGGCCCGCCAAAGACCACACTACCGTTCATCCAGACAGGCGCGTCCCGCTCTCGCCTGCTGTTAAGCGCCAGTCTTCTATCAAAGGGTTCAAGAACCTGTTCAAATCCGCCCGGGACCCGAACAGTACCTTCAGCTTGCCCGTGGTTGACGAGTCTCAAACCGCAGCGAATTGTAGCACCCCTATCAGCGCACCTCCCCTCTCGGCGAACACACACACCACCTCGAAAACAGAAACAGCGAGATCCACCCCCGTCCCTCCGTCGTCTACCCAACTCTCGAAGGATAAGACTCAGCGGAATCTTTCCAAAAAACCAAAAGAGAAGCCCCCAAGGACTATAACTTCCTGGGACCCTCCGCCACTATTCAAAGCCTACCCACAGGCCGTGAAACATACATCACTCCTTGCGCCGAAACTACCTTCGGATACAATCCTTCGCCTCAATGGTCGAAGGGGAAGCACTGCCACGGAGGAATCTGTAGAAGGGGACGATTCCGAAAACCATGACTCGGATAAGAAGCAGAAAAAGAAGGATAAGAAAGAGTCCCGTCGACTATCCGTGTCCATAAATAAGGGGGAATGGAGTCAGAAGATATTCGTTCTTGTGACTTCTGGGTTTCTCCTGCAATATACCGGTGATGGCAACTTCGATCGGCTTCCCGAGAAGATGATGCAGCTGAATAAGGACTCCGTGGCCTTTGCTAGCGATGCTATCCCAGGTAAACATTGGGTCGTGCAAATATCTCAGGCGCTGGATGATGAAACAGTAGCTCCGGAACGGCCCAAGGGCCTATTCTCCCGTCTTGGTTTCCAGAGCTCGAATGCCCGAAGAGTAAGCAAGAGCTTTCTTCTCGTGCTTGAAAACCCGGAGGACATGAATGCCTGGTTGGTTGTTTTGAGGCGTGAGATTGATGCTCTAGGAGGGAATAAGTATGCGGAGACACCGATGAGCGCGAAGTTTGTTCAGAATAAACCGAGTCTCAAGTATTTGAAGAAGAGGGACTCCTTGAGAACGTTGAGTACACGACCGGAGACGGGTACTACAGCAACAGGATCTGTTACCTCGCCGATAACGAAGGAAGTTACGCAGTATGATCACAAAAAGGCCAACGAAACACCGTCAGCCACTTCAACGAAACGGCAGTCCATGCCGACCCGCTCATCCGTGGACGCACCTTCGCTCTCGACCCTGGCAACGACCACAGACTTGGATCGGCTCAGGGAAAGCTCGAGATTTTCTTACGTCTCAGCTGGAACTCGCACTATCCCCAGCTCTCGAGGCTCGTCTCCGGGTAATTCACCTTCTAGAGCCAATTTCACGGTGTCCAGGCGACCAAACCTCGATCCATGCGCAGCCTTTAGAGGAACCTCTTCTAACACCTTGGCGCCGCCGTCAAGTGCTGGGAGGCAGGCTGTACAAGGCCGATCTCCTGTTCAAGCAGAGCCGAAGCTTCAAGATCCTCCTCGAAGTGTGCCCTCTCCGCAACCATCAAGCCCACCGGTTAGCCGAAATGGATCTCCATCAGCTCCGAACTTCAGCGTTCCATCCTTCAGCAAGAGATTCTCAATGCCATCAACCAGCCCTAAACTCCCTCCTCCAACCTCAGACCCAACATCGAGGTCACAACAACCGTCCCCGATCCCAGGCCGATTAAGTTCACAAGGAACTGATGGAAGTTCAACATCTGGCTCTGACCTTATCCACGACCATAATAACTCAAGGCCATGTTCCACAGCGCTGTCCGAAGAAAGTGACACTTCTCTTCCAACTTCATCTGATGGCCCAATCCGCACACCGTCGATTCGATCAAACTCGTCGGCAGGCGGGCGGGTTCGGCCAAAGAGGGGTTCTACCCGTGAGAATGCGATAAGGAACTTTCGGTCCTCCCATCCACCATTGTCTTCTATTGCTCTCCCTGAGCTGTCTCCATTAATCGATGAGTTCCCGACTCCAGGTACGGGATCAACTCGGTCTCCGCATGAGTCCACTCTGCTCGAAGACAGTGAAAGATCCAAACTTTCTCCCAAGTCAACTCACTCCCGTCATTCTATGAGAGCCCAGGTCCAGCCCCAGCATTCCACACCACCACCAGCACCAGCAGCGGCTCCACAATCACCACCTCCATCAAAAGCCCCAGCAACCAACAAAGCCCGCAGCGGCTCATTATACTTCTGCCCCCAATCCCAACCGAACATGGCACCCGTAGCAGAGAGCCACCACTCCCCCAACGGACCCTCCAGCCCCCAGAACAAGTCGTCCCAGAAGAAATCAAAACGCCTCTCCGCCCGAAAGAGCCTCCCCGAATTCCCCTACGGCCCACCAATCGCACCACCCCCGGACTGCCCGCTCCCCGAAGTCCCCCCCATCGTAGTCTCCCAATTCCAAGCATCCTCCCGACAAACCGGCTCCCCCTCAGGGGGCGGAAACGGGAACTCCTCCACACGATCTACTAGACGAGGTACAGGCGGCGGTGGACGAAAATCCTACCCCGTCGAACCCCGCGTACAACCGAAATACGACAACATCTTGAATAATCTAGAAGATGACTCGAACTCCGATGAGAATAATAACGCTCCTAACGTTTTCTGAATAAATTAGACGGGGGGAAACTAGAGGCCGGCCACTTTTATGTCTCACGTCTCTCGTTTCTTTTGCCTCAGTTATTGCCTTGCATATGACGATTCAAACCTGATGATACATACGCATCTCATCTAGCCTTGATAGCCTTGTCTGTCTACTTACTTACCCCTTTTTCTTTTCTCGATTTATTGAATTCGCAACTTGTTACGGCGTCCAGCTTCTGTCCTATCTATCTAGCTGTGCGCTAGTCCCACGATTCCGTATCAAACGTTGAAACTTCCCTTATATTTCTTTCCTATTTTTTTTTTTCTTGTTTCATATACCTTTTTCCCCATCCATTTCACGCCCCGTCACGACACAAAAAAAATCTATAAAGCGCTCGTCACTATACAGGAGGATATATCATATCAAGAGACATACCCAATACCCCCCTCCCAGTTATCACGAAATCATTCTTACTTTACAAAAAACTTCTTGTACATAATAACTAGACTTCTCTTTTGTTTTTCTCCCTTCTGTTTCTTTTTCTTTCGCCTGTTTGTTGTTGATGTTGCTGTTGTTGTTTGATGAATAGAAAGGCGGCAAGGAAGACAGGATAAAACGCTATCGGTAGTTTTTAATGGTAATAATGTGAATGATATACATACACTTGGTAACATTTCTCTGTCTTGATATGTGTGTGTCTTGACCCAAACTATGAACGAGTAATAGAGATGAGGACAAGGTCAGTTGGGAAGGATGATTTTATTATAACCGAATACTCCTAATAAAACTTCTTAGAAACACATTGATGATACCAACAGGGAAACGAAGCAAAAGAACCCCAGGTTATTTACTCTCCCTTTCCTTTCCCAATTCCCAAACTCTCCTTTTTAATATAATCCGAGAAATAAGCCCTATACTCTCCTGAGAAGAGGTAGAAAGGCTTTAGAAGAAGAAAGATTGAAATTCGGAGACGTAGCATTAAAAACTGACTGGTCAAGAAGAATAGGAAGAAGAAGAGGTACATCGTTGTATAACCGAGGAAAGTAAGTAGGGTGGGGACGAGGGAGAGAGAGTAAGTAGGAATTGTGGGCGGTAAAGAATATATGTATGTTGTGGAGAAAGAGACGACGGAGGTTTGTTTTAGGAAGACGAGGGAAAATGTAAGACGCTTTTTCTTCAAATGCTTCATTCACTCTTCTTCAACTTCCTCCACCCTAGGTGCTAGATCCCTCTTCACGGCTTCTGACGGGTTGGGAGTCACGGAGGCGCCGCTCGAAGTCGCGGTATCATTTGTCGATGGGGCTGATGGGCTGGCGACTGGTTCTGCAGCGGCGGCCGCGGCCTTGGCTGAAGACTTCTTTTTCTTCTTCTCTGGGGCGTTGGAAGATTTCGAGGACTTCTTCTTTTTCTTCTGTAGGTGGAAAAAGAGAATGATGTTAGTAAATGTGAGACAGGCGTGTGAGTGAGGGATAAATAGGGCGCGGGGAGTCTGCATACCTCTTGCCAGCCCCAGGTGGGTTTGAAACTGTCAAAGAATCCGACATCTTCGAAGAGATTGGGGAATAACCAAAGACCAGGCGGGACAGTGAAGACAGTGATGCAGAACAGAATAAGACGGACAATGGCCATAGCGAAGAAGAGACCCAAAAGACCCATCATGCCGACACTTAGGTACCATACACCCTGTCTTAACATAATGGGCCAGAGGGGGAACATGATCACAGCCATAATTGCCACTAATGCGCCAGCTGCCAGAGCCTTCTGTTTCCACTGTGGTCCCTCATACAAAAAGACGTAATGTGTCATAGGATCCGTATCTTGGTGTTGTTCGACTTTCACGGTCCAAAGCCCCTTTACTCGTCCCTTGGATGGTGGTGGTTTGGCATGATTGTGGCCGGCGTGCGGGTCGGATTTGGAAACACGGAGGGCGAGTAACGAGAGGGGGAGCAATTTGAAGGCGTTCTCTGCGGACTCTTTATCTGTGACGGGTGGGAGTAACGATTTGGATTTCTTGGAGGCTTTGGCGTATGCAGGTGATTGGAGTGCGCGGAGGGCACGTTTAACTGGGTGGATTGTAAGTGATTGATCGGAGGAAATCGAATTAGCTATTCCCATACCTTTGAACATATCCTTCCTCTGCCCGTCAAGAATACATGTCCGTGACTTCAGGTTCTGAGATCTTAAGAACTGAGCAACAGCTATGGCTTTTGGATTTGGCGGTGCTTGCGAGTTCACTGGAACAGTGTGTTGCTGTTGCTGTTGCGGCTGCCCTGGTTTCGGAGGTCCTTGACCCTGGCCTTGGCCCTGCTGCTGCTGCTGTTGCTGTCTCTGCTGATGTTGCGCGATGGCTCTGGCCTTCAACTGATTGACGTATTGCTCCGGTGTCATGCCCTGTTTCGCGGCTTCAGCAGCAAGCTGTTGGCGCTGGAAGTTGCTGAATTGCTCTGGAGTCATTCCTCGCTTTGCGGCCTCTGCTGCAAGTTGTCTCTGCATCGCCTGTATCTGCTGAGGGCTGGGGCCGCGAACTCCAGGAGGAGCTCCCGGGGGACCACCGGGACCACCAGGACCACCGGCAGCAGGGCCAGCAGCACCAGGCGGAGGAGCTCCTGCAGCGGCTCCAGGAGGAGGACCGGTCGGACCGGAAGCACCAGGTGGTGGAGGTGGTGTCGCCATTGTTTAACAGTTACAGAACTGTCCTAGGAAGAGGATAGCGACTGTTTAATTCTTTAGGGAGTTGTTGTTGAGTTGTTCACAGTTGTCTCTCTCTCTCTCTCTCTTTGTTGGAAGGAAAGTGGCCAGATCTTTTTGACAGCGAATGACGAAAGCGGTAAAGGCTGAAAATCGAAGATCCGCGTCAAAGTCCGAGTACGAGGAAATTCTCGAGAAATTTAGATTAACGGGCGACTTCGACAGAATAACGGGATTCATATCAATTACATAGGAGGGATTAACGGAGATTTTCTTATTATTCGAATTGGTTTATTTCCGCGATTCAGGTGCACTAGGTTGGGAGGAATTGCTCGAGGTCAGGCGCTGGGGAAACAAGATGCGCTCCTGGTCTCCGCCATAGCCAGTTTCCTATCGCATCAATGATTCTACTGCTCGCGCCTCATGCCGAGCTACTACAAGCCTGATGAGAGTTCAATCCCGAGCTCGCTGTGGGAGACAGTGCTCTTGGTTAGTTTGATGTTTACAATTTGCACCGTAGAGTTACCGCTAAGCGTTGTATAGTCGCAAAGGGATGTTTCCTTTCAAGTCCCGATCAACTACATCACTCGCCCGGCTATATCTCTGACAGCTGCTTGCTTTGGAGACAAGACATATGAAGATGAATCCACTGCAATTTGTATCTCGAATCTGTTGTCAGTCGGATATCAACGATTAATCGTTGACCTGTATTGGTCTCCGAAGCGCAAACAATGGACCTTCTGTCCTGTTGCTATCCCGCTTGATGCGGTGGGCGCGACGGGGAATCCGGCAACCGCAGTGTCTTCTGCCCCATCTGCCGCTTTGTCTTCGGGGATTATCAGTGATGTAGGGAAAACCTCGACTTCTACTACGTCGCTAAGCACGACAACTTCCACGAGTGGATCGGACACAAGGGCAACAAATAACCCAGATAAGCGCGTCGACGAACAGCTTATTTCGGCCACTGTGACAGCAGCCCCGGCTAGTGGTGATCAGAGCTCATTGCTCTATGAACTTGGACCATACTCATGCACCCACACTCTCGATTTGTCCATGTTGATAAATGTAGTCTTCGAATACTTCGGGGGGACAGCAAACACACTACAGGCGCGCCTACTTTTTCTTGTGTTTAATATACATTCTGCTGCTGACGTCGAGGATCCGGAGCGCCCGGTTAAAATACCCGATGACGAACTCCCTGGTTCAGATCAGCTCCTTGGATCCATTATCGATGCGACACTTGGGACATACATGTACAGCCCTTCTCAGCTACAAGAGGAAAGAGGAAACTTGAACATGTCCTGGTATGAAACACCTGATTCATACTACCCAATTGCAGAATACTTTACAACAAATGAAGATGAGAGGGGTGTCCACAGCACCCCAGATGGATGGCCTTGCGGGAAATACGTGGAAATACAGAAGGCGAAGCGGCTTCTATTAGGTTGGGGGACCATTGACGATGAGCTCGGAAAGTATAACTTTGAGAACGATGAGGGTTTGGTTTTTGGCAAAGATACCCTTACAACCGCTGCTGAGGTGGATGCGAACCAGGGCGGAACCATCGAATCGGGATGCCTGTATGACCCGGATTCTTTGGATGTGCCTATCCAGGCTTCATGGTCCCAATCAACCAAAATAAACGGCTTCGAATCTTCCATGTCGGGTTCCGACATGAGTCCCCTGTCAAATCTCTCCAAAAACTTGAAGTTCTGCGGGATATCCCCACTGATAACTGAAACTCTCTCCAACGTGTCCGCCAAGGAAGACATCCGCCCATACCGAGACATATCCCATTCGATATGGTTCTGGGCCTCTGGAGAACCGTATAGCCCTCCTAATTCCGACCCCGACAACAACTATCGATGTGCGCTGATGGATACAACCCTGTCCGGAAATTGGCGAGCAACGGATTGTTCCAAACACTACTATGCCGCCTGCCGAGTCGACAATTCCCCCTATTCGTGGGTTTTAACATCAGATAAAACCTCCTTTGGAAGAGCCACGGGTGCATGTCCCGAAAACACTACATTCGGCGTCCCCCGAACCGGCCTTGAACAAACCCATCTTGCCGCTCTTTTGACCAAATCCAACTCTACATTGGACCTGTCATCGCCCGACGGAGATAGCAGCGGTATCTGGGTGAACTTCAATTCACTTGACGTGCAGTACTGCTGGGTCACCGGTGGCCCGAACGCCACCTGCCCATACTATGAGGACCAGGATGCGGCTGAGAGGCGACAAATCGTGGTCCCTACTGTTGCGGCTATAATCGTGCTTATTATTACGGCGCTGACGCTGTTCGTGAAGTGTAATGCGAATCGGCGAAATTCGAGGCGAAAGAGACGGGTCATCGAGGGGTGGGAGTATGAGGGTGTCCCCTCGTGATGGCCTCGAAATGCTCTTTGATTTTTATTTGCTATATTATATGTGGAATGGTATGGTGTGATATGATTAGGGTCTGTACGAAAGAGTTGCGGGCACGGCTTACTCTCATTCTCGTTTATACTTTGGCCACGTTTTGGACATATATTTGCATTTATTTTATCTAGTATATACTTTTGTACAGTTTGGGTATTCAAACACGGCCACGGTGGGGGGATATCTAATTGTTTTTCTCTATTCAAAGTTTTGAATCTCCGACACATGGGTTCTGGCTTTCATTCGTAAACTCACGAAACTACTTCCATCATCTCCTCCACAGTCCCAAACTTCTCCCTCACCTTCCCCACACTCTTCCCCCTCTCCTTCTCAGCCTGATCGATCCGTTCCCAATCCTGCCAGCTCGTAGGACGGAGACCTCGTCCCCTTGCTTCTGGAAGAACCCCATCCAAACCTAGCCCCGTGCTCCCCCCCTCAGCTACGTTCAAGAAAGGCCGTTGGCCAGATGAACTCATATTCTCAGCCCAATCATCTGCGATTGCGTCTGCCGTTGCGAAGGCGTCGGTCATGGTTGAGGCGATGACGCCTGTTGGGCCACGCTTCACCCATCCTGCGCAGTAGAGGCCGGGAAGGGTTGTGGCGCCGTTAGACGCGGTATCCTGTGCTTTGCCGGGGTCGATTATTCTCCCCAGGCCATCATTCGGTATTGTCCCTCTTCGGTGATCGAACTGAACGCCGAATTCTTCGAGTCCTGGGAGTGGGAGGGATTTGTACCCTATACTTCGGAAGCATGCGCTTGCGGGTATGTCTATCTGTGAGTTCGGGAGAGAGGTCACATTCGCAGATGGGGAGAAAGGGTCTGATTGGTCGAGTTGGTTCTTTGTGAAGGTTACGTGTGAGAGGGTGTTAGGTTGAGTTTTGGATTGGTGAAGCGATTGAGGAGAGAGGAGGAAGTCGAGAGACCATGATTTGGTGGCTTCTTGAGGGTTTGTGGTGGAACCCTTTGCGAGGAGTTGGACTATGCGTTTCTTTGCTCGTGGGAGGGATGCGATGACGGATTCGGAGGGGAGAAGGTCCTTTGGGATGGGGGCGAAGGAGACAGAGGGGAGCTGGAGTAATTCTCTGACTTCCTTTATTGTGAATGCGGCCTGCGGATTGTTAAAAGTCGGATATAACAATCGGTTTTCTGGGTTTCATGTTTTACTCACCTGCATAGGGCCCCTTCGACCAACCACTCGGACATTTCTAATTTTGCTCTTCGCAAGAGCTTCCAGAGCATACTCAGACATATCCGTCTTCCGTAGAACATCAACGTCCGTCAAAAGCGTTCTCGCAACATCAAGAGCAACATTTCCCTGCCCAATAATAACAGCATCCTCGCCAGCCGTGAGGTCAGGGTTGAGATCTCGGTACTCTGGAAGACCATTGTACCACCCGACAAATGCTCGAGCTGAGTATACACCGCTTGGGGCATCTTCACCGGGGAGACCGAGCTCCTTATCCTTGGAAGCCCCGTACGAGAAGAGTATTGCATCGTAATGCGGCTTCAGCGTACTAAGTGGGAGTGCAGAGCCTAATTCTACGTTTCCAATGAAGTTAAAACGGGGAGAACTGGCGACTTCCGTGAACTTGTCTTCGCAGTTCTTGCAATTTTGGCGTATAATTAGTACTAATTCTTATAAGTCTACGGATACATATGGACCTACTTTCACCTCAGGATGATCTGGGGCAACCCCAAAACGGACCAGTCCAAATGGAACAGGCAATTGTTCATACATATCAACAATTGAGCCTTCCACTTTGCTCATAAGCCTATATGCTGCATAAAAGCCCGCCGGTCCTGAACCGATGACGGCGACCCGGAATGGTCGGTCTGACTTGGGAACATTGCTGCTGTATGTTCTAAAAGGAGAAGAAACGGCCTTGAATCTCCCAAGTCTCGCAGTCTTATGAATATTTGAAGTGCATCGAGCACAAATGTATGGTATTCGAGGAGCATTCATCTTCATGACAGTGATATTCTTCTTCTTCTTCTCTCGATGGTCGCCGGCGATGTCAGTCGACTCATATCACGTGATATAAGATTTTTGCTCCTATCGTCGTCGTTGCCCCGACAACAATCACAACGGTCTGTTGACATCACTCAGCCCTACGAAATGGCTGGGCCCGTCCTCATAATTGGACTTTTCCCTTCCCTTGAGAGGTTGGGATTGCACTCTTTCCACATACCTATCCACCCAAATATCATACTTCCTCAACGTATCAGTCAGTCAGTCATTATTATTCTACCGCCGTGATGGCAGGGGCAGCGCCTCCGTTCCTCTACGGTTCCAACGCCGCCAATCGAAGCCCAGACAGAGGATTCAACCCAAAGGCAGTGACCCAGGCAAGCTGGTCTCCGCGGCAGGCACGGCCTAAACCGAGTGGCCCGTTGGTGAACTTCAATCGGCATCCGGATTCTGTAAGTGCTGTCTCTCAATTGCACGGGAAATGCAGGTCTAACAAACGCGCAGTATCAGGTTGCCGCATACGCAAGACCGAATGTCAAAGCGATGAGTCCACGGACGAAGGATAAAGTCAAGTATACGAGGATCGTCCAATTGTTTTTAAGGATATGTGCCCTGCTCGGGGCTCTTGGGATGCTGTTCTGCGTGATTTGCATTAAAGATACGTCAATTCCAATCGCCTGGATCATCCGTGTGGCGGTAAGTAAACCATTGCCACTGTCTCATATGTCTGTCGCCTGGATGCTGATTTGTTTCATAGCCTTCCGTGGCTGTTCTCCATACTATCTACGCAATCTTTCACCTCTGCCGTTCTCCCGTCGGCCGACCACCTGGCTCCACAGCCAGCTACATGCTGTTCGCTTCAATTCTGGACTCCGGTCTCATTCCTTTCTTTGTCTTCTCCGCTATGGTGTGTCGGACGGAATACACATCGGGTGCGTATGGCTGGTCCACGCTTTTCGAAGACCCCGAGATTACCAATAAAATCGTCTACACCACTTTCTTGATCAACATCGCCAATGGTGGGCTTCATTTGATATCCTTGATCATCTCGATCTATTTGGCTGTAATCTTCCGACAAATCACCCGACTCCCGCCAGATATGAATCCGTTGGAAGACAATTTGACAGCACGCCCTCACAAGAGAAACAAGTCTGAGATGAAGGAGAAACATCTGAGTTCAAGCACCATAGATTCAGCAGACAACCGCTTCTCTGCTGCCGAGGATCCTCTCATCTCCCCACCCCGTACTATTCCGTTTATGCACACACGAGCTGGTTCAGCTGCAAATGTTACGCCACCACGCACTTCGCAGGGACCCGACGGCAAGAGATCGAGCCATTATTCCTCCAAGTCGAACCGATTTTCGCGATCCGACTTGCCTAGTCAACAGCAGCGGATATACGAGCAGGCAAATGTCTCAAACACTTCTCTCAGTCGATCGACGGCACAGAAGAACCGCCCATCGTCTAGACCCACCTCCGCTATTATTTCCACACCTCCTCCATTGGAACCTTCTCGCGCAAGGCCAAAGTCAATAGCATATGATATCCGTGACCCGAGCCAGTCATCATCTCTCATGAAAGACAACTGGTTCACCTATCCTTCCTCACCGTCTCCCCCACCTACTGGCCGTGGATATCCCAACCACAATGACGGATCTCCATCGCCCACACGACCAACCACTGCGGACTACGACGCTGCCTATGCTGATCTCAACAACTGGAGCGCTTTCGGTAAGCACGACGATGGGTCTCCAAAACGCCCTGCGAGGAACCGTGGGGACTACACAGCTCTCGACCACGATCACGATGATCATGAAGACGATAACTTCCACATCCATGAGCCGAGGAACGGATTATACGACACAGAACGAGACTTGGGTGAACCAGATCGGGATTTCCTTGCTCCTAAAGATGATGTAGCTCGACAACCATCTCCGCGTGACCCATTGGGTATGAACCCGCCAACACCCCAGCCTTCTGAACCCATAAATACGGCTCTGGGCAACTCAAATGGCTTGGCTCGTCCTGCGCTCGTTGATCTGCCGAATCCTTCTGGAAACGGCGATCTATCGCTCCACCAAGACGATAACGTCGACGTGGAACCGACCCCGATCCCAAGCTACAAGAGCCCGACAAGTGCCGGGAAAATAAAATCCTGGAGGCGTAGGAGTGGAAAATCATCCGCGTACGAATCGCTCAAGGCCGACGACGAAGACGAGACAGACCCTCCACCAATTTCCAGCCTGAGCGTAAAACGCAGTTCCAAGACCCGTGATGGTGACCGTAAGGGCCGTGTCGTGAGCAACTCTGGCGTCGACCTAGATACAGGGCTCCAGCTCGGATCCGGCTCATCCACCTATGGAAATTACATTGCCGGTCTTGGCGTCGGAAGACGCAGGGACGTCAGTGGAAAGATCGCCGAAGAAGGTAGAGGCGGAACCGGTCTCCATGAAAGCGACAGCTTGACAGGGAATAATGATCGTGAGGAGGAGAATACCCCGAAGAAGAATGAGATAAGAGCTGCTGGATGGGCTAGATGGCGAGGATTGTAGGTGAGTATATCACCTACTTCTCTTGCTAACACCTTTCCAGTTCTCTTATATTATACCTATTTGGAGCACAACTATCCCGTTCATGTTGGAGTGATGATCTTTTTTCGGCATTTCGTTCTGGTTTAATTGATTATTTGATTATTGATTGCACCAAGGCGTCTACACTTATCTTTTTCGGCACCGCAGGAGTTCTGCCTTATCAAGTTTGATATGAGTTTTTTGTCTTTCCTTTTCATTATGTTTTGCATGTTAGCATTGGCCCTCCTTGTTAAAGAGGTTGGGATATGGATGAAAGCGTCTGTTTGTCTGGTTGTGTTTAAATTGACTGATTTATGTTGTTTGATTCTTGGTCTGATATTTGGAGGTATACTTTGTAGAGTAGGTACCTAGATAGTTGAATTCACATTCACTGAAAAAAAGGAACAAGGCACTGGAATATGCATTCTATCGGTGAACTATCCAATAATATTCAAAGCTCTTTCGTACGCACGTAGAGTGAGCAAGTAGGAGCCATTCGTTATACACATTCACTCCTAGGAGGTGGGTGGAGGGGGGGAGGGTAAGAAGGAGGGTCAAGCGGTCGTTATTCATGGCCAAAAAGAAGCTGGTAGACGCCCTCCCATAGACCGTGACGAGACAAAAAAAACATACGCAAAGGAAGTGAGACCTGAAAAAGGGGACAACAGCCTATGAGAAATCCTCTCCCTTCTCCTCAATACTGCTCTTGATACGGAGTAGGATGGTTGTCTTCCACTTGTCCAGTTTGCTGAGTTGGTCGTATTGGAATAGCTTGTCTGCGAAGGCCTCCTGGTCGCCTTCCTCGACTGTTCCGGTTAGGTCGACGAGGAGTTGGTGTTCTCTTGTGGAGGCGAAGGTGTTGTCGAGGTCTCGGTAGCTTTCGATGGCGCGGTTGGTTGCGACGAGGTCCTGGTGGTTTTGGGTCTGTCTTAGTGTTTGGAGAACTTGACAAGCGCAGGGGGGAAAGGAAGGGTAACTCACATTCGTAGCAAGATGGCAGATACCAGCCTTGAGGAAATAATCCTTCACAGACCACTTCATTAGGTGGTTGTTGACTGATGATTTGGCCACTCGTTCGTAGAACTCTGTGGCCTTGTAGTAATCTCCCTTGATGGCAGCCAAATCGGCAACCTTCAAATAATGCTTATTCGCAAGTCTGCCATCGTTCGTCAGCACTTTCTTCCTTCCTTCAAAATATGAAGCACGGAATATCGTCTTACGCTTCAGCGTTATCACCCTCAAACCATTCCGCAGCCTTCTCATAAGCCTCTAGAGCCTTAGTCTCATCCCCAATCTCGACTTCGTATACCTCCGCCAAATTCTGTTGATGAGTCGCAGCCCGTCTGAAATTTCCCTTCGAAATGTAGTGCTGAATAGCCACCGAGAGGACACGAGCAGCATCCTCAGGATCCGATTTGCGATATACCTTAAACGCTTCGGTCATGGTGTTCGCGGCATCATCTGGTTCGTTGAGGTTCTTGGTCTGAATAGCTGCTGCCCGCTCGAAGGCTTGCCCGGCTTCCTTAGCTGTATCGAAGTGTTAGCTCTCCTGCCCTGCCTTGAATTTTAAGCCTCTCTTCAATAGCTAGGCGATCTTACTCTGCTTTTGCACCCGGAAAGCGTTCGCTGCTTGGGTATATAGATCTGCGGCGTTCTCGTACTTCTCTGTCCGTCCGCCGAACATGCTGAAACCTCCAGATGCGCCCTGGAGGGCTTTGTCTGCCTGTAGTGACTTTGTTAACAGCCATTTACTAGGGGGTAGGCGGATAGCTATACCTTCTGTAGCAGAACGCGGGGGTCTTGTGCCATGGTTGCGGTAGTGGTTGTAGGCTTTCCTGGCAATAAATTCACCGAAGTAAGAGGAAGGTATATTATCCAGCTATATAGGCGATCAGGTACAGTGTATAGCTTCCTCAAAGTCGTAGGCTGCAGTCCGTTGATCTGTCTTGTTCTCACTCTGTAGGTGGTGGGGGGTTGATAGACGTATCGGCATCTCGCCTTTTGCGTCAGCCAGAACCACCGAACACGCTAAGGAGATCAGCCCTAAATTTTGGTTTGAGCTTCACAAGGAAAACCTTCAGCTTTCCTTTCACTTCTTGATTCACGACATCTTCGCAAGAGCATTGTTTTCACTCATTTGAATTTTATTCAAATCCTCCAGACCCCAGAGAATACAAACTCGTTGGATTCTAGGCCATTGTTTAGCTGACTCCCGCTACATTTACAATGGCTTTACGACCACTCCCGTACCAGCTTCTCAAGCTCTCCAGATCTCGCGCGCAAGCACGAGTCTTTACCCAGTTTCGCCATACGCATTCATCGAGCACGGAAAAGGATCCAATTGAGTCTTGTCTCTCAGAGCCCAGCTGGTCCGTGAAGTCACTCGTCCCAGACGCTACCAAGCAACCAAAGACACCTACGATAACCCCCAAACAACTCCACCATCTACTCCGCCTTTCCGCTCTCCCACAACCCTCCAACAAGGCCGAAGAGGACGAGATGCTAAAGACTCTCGAGTCTCAGATCCATTTCGTCAAGGAGGTGCAAAGCATTGACACAACTGACGTGGTCCCTCTGCGGAGAATTTGCGACGAAAGCGCCGAGGCACACGAGGAAAATACAATCCACCTTAGCGATCTGAAGGAAGCATTGGCGAAGGAACGTGTAGTGGGTAGAAATAAGAGAATCGAACGGACTCCAAGCGAAAAGACTCACGTTCCGGATGAAGGGATCTGGGACGGAAACGCTCTGGGCTCAGCGTCCAAAGTCATGGGGAAATATTTTGTGGTAAAATCTGGCTAGGGTTGAGGCTGTCTTTTGTAGGAGGATGCGAAGCCTCCATAAGACTGACCTACTGCCCTTCTCTTTCTTCCTGCTCCCCTCAAGCGCCTTCTCTTCTCTCCTTCCATGCCCCTTACTTCCTCGAATCCTGAAATCAGTGGCACGTGACCCTACGTCATCATCTCCTTCAAACACAGCCGCCTGAATCCATCGACAAACGGAGTCTCACTTTCTGTCCCGCTGTCTTTCATTCAGCAAATTTGGTCAATTGAGGACACTCTTGCTGTGGAAATTTCAGCTTACCTACCTGGCTGTACACTCTCTCGTTAAAGCAAAGCTTTGCAGCCGCTTCGATTTCCTTTCCTACTCCTACTTCATGTCGAGACGACCGAACGACCATGTTTCTACGAAGCAACAATCCTCCAAACAAGGGGAGGAGAGTCAGGGTTTAGCCTCGTTCTTGGACAGACAGGCACGTGGAGACCTAACGCTACTTATATCCGATATAACGGAGTCGATGCGGAAGGTTATCAGCGATAATTTCGACGCATCGACCGCAGCTCTCGACGAACAACGGGCGAAGGACAAGGAAAACTCCCAAGGCGAAAACAGAGAGCCATCTCGGGCAGAGGCAGACGCCTCACCACTTGACAATGGAGAAAACCGGCCAGGCATGCGTCCAAGGGAGGCATCGGCGTCGAGCCTAAGGGAAGTGAAGGCAGAAGCAGAGGCTCTCAGATACTTCAACGAATGGAGGGATTCAGTTATTCTTCGTGTCGGGGAGGCGGTAAATAAGGAGGAGACTGAGAAGCAACAGGGTGAGAGCGAATCACAAAAAGACACTGGCCAGGGCAAAAGTTCGTCGGACGCAGTCCCGAGCCCTGAACAGTTGGAAAATGATTCTAGGACACTACGCTATTTTTATCACCCGACGGATACCCCCCTTTCTCAACTCCCAATAGAGACGAAAATGTTAATTCTTCACTCACTTCTTTTGCTACTCCTGAGCCTGGAGCACTATAGTGCACATTCACGCGTTCTGCTCCTCAATATAGCTTCCAGCCTTGGCTTGTCTATGAAAATGCTGGTTGACGATGAGATTAAAGTTGCTCGAGGCCTACTAGAAGCTGCGAAGGAGATGTCTGGCGACGAAGAAACCAAAAAGAAAGTGGAGCAGAGCAGCATGGCTAGAAAATGGAAAGTCGGTCTCGCATCAGTGGGAGGAGCGGTTCTCATCGGGGTCACTGGAGGCTTAGCCGCTCCATTGATCGCTGCTGGTATAGGAACCGTCATGGGCGGGCTTGGTCTTGGTGCTACTGCCGCAGCCGGTTTACTTGGAACCGTCGCTGGCAGTGGTGTCATAATTGGTGGGATATTTGGTGCTTATGGTGGCCGAATGACGGGTAAAATGATGGATCAATATGCACGAGAGGTCGAAGACTTTGCTTTCATCCCCAACAATGGGTCTCGTACCACCTTCCGGAACGATGCCGAAGCAGCACAGCAAGACCGTCGGCTCAGGGTAACAATTGGTATCAGCGGATGGTTGACTGAAGAGGACGACGTCGTTGTCCCCTGGAAGGTCATTGGGCAAGACTCCGAAGTGTTCGCTCTTCGATGGGAACTTGAAGCTTTGATGAGGCTTGGAAATGCCATGACAGCCCTTGTCACTAGCGCGGCCTGGGTAGCTGGAAAGGAGGTTTTATCCAAGACCATCCTGGCCCAACTGATGAGTGCTGTTGCTCTACCATTTGGCCTACTCCAGATATCTCGCATCGTCGATAACCCGTTCAGCGTAGCCAAATCCCGAGCAGACAAGGCTGGAGAGGTCCTCGCCGATGCCTTGATAAACAAAGCTCAAGGTGAAAGACCAGTCACACTCATTGGATACTCTCTCGGCGCACGAGTTATTTTCTCCTGCCTGCGCAGTCTCGCCCGAAGACGAGCCTACGGGCTAGTCGAAACCGCCATCCTTATGGGTGCCCCCACCCCATCCTCCACCCACCACTGGCGCATGATGCGCACCGTTGTCAGCGGTCGTCTCGTAAATGTCTACTCCGAAAACGACACAATCCTCAAATTCCTCTACCGAACAAGTAGCATCCAGCTCGGCGTCGCGGGACTCCAAGATATAGAAGGCATCCCCGGCGTAGAAAGCATAGACGTCAGCAGCCTCATCAGCGGCCATCTACGCTACAGATACCTAATTGGCACCATCCTACTAAACATCGGCTTCCAAGACATCGACCTCAGCGAGGTCCGAAGGGAAGAGCGAGCCCTACGAATCAGAGATGAAGAAGAGGAGAGAGAGCGTGCGCAGCATGAGGAACAGAGGCATAAAGCTGACCTTACGGAAGAAGGACGGGCTGGTCCTGAAGATAGTGAGAGGAGTGAGGCGGTTAGGCTTGAGAAGCAGGTTGAGCAGAGGACGAGGAGGAAGATGATGAATCGGGAGATGGAGAAGATGAAGCTTGAGGGTGGTGAGAAGCAGGTTGAGAGGAAGCCGTTGGCTAGGAAGGAGAGGCCTGTTGGTTAGAGGGTTTAGATGTCGTTTATACTTGTGGTTTCGTCTAGATATTACTGAGATGCGATTGATTACCCCTTTTCGGTTGTTTCTTAGCGAGAGATATGATGAGGTAGAATGAGTACCTACGAATTTGATATCCAACAATTCGATTAAAAGGAAATTGCTTTAGATTGTCTATTCTACCTCATTTTAGTTTCATATTCTCATTATCATACCCGATCCTACCAACCCATCCACCATGCCATCCCATCTTTTCCATTTCCCCCAGACCCCAAAAACCAATACCAGACAAAATGAAAAGAAAAATCCGCCCCATCCCAACCTCAAACCTCAGCCTTCCACTCCCTCGCCCTCCTCGGAAACACCCTCTTATACAAACTAACGCCCACCGCATCCTGCGGATTAATCTTCGCATCAAACGTCGCCTTAAAATACCCATGCGTCCCCAAACTCTCCTTGATAAACCCACTCCTCCCCCTCTTCGTCCACAGCTGCAACGCCTTGAACCAATTCACATCCTCAGAGTTGAAGAACATGTAACGGATCGTTACGAGCTTCTTGTGAATTTTGTAAGGGTGGCCTGTGAGGATTACGCGTTTGGCGACGACGCGGGAGTGGTCTGGTGCGACTGTGGTGCCGGTGGCGATTAGTTGCGGGGTGGAGGTGGAGGTTTCGGGGACTTCGGTGGATTCGGTCATTGCGTCTGGGTCGGAGGCTTCGCCGTCTTCAGTTGTGGGTTTTTTGTTCTGGAAGACGAGGACGGGGATGGAACCCCATGTTACGGGGCCGATGAAGGAGGCCATTGCGTTTCGGCCTGGGTGCAGATATCTGTCGAATTTGTGGACGTTGTTTGGGGTTGTCCCTGAGGAGGAGAAGACGGGGTTGATGATTAGACGGCGGGGACCGCATTGGATGATTAGTTCGTCTTTTGATTTTAAGGGGGTTTCTATGGAGGAGTTTAGGGTCATGTTGATGTTTACGACGGTGTGTTTGTGTTCGTGTCGGAGGAGGGAGAAGAGGGAGAGGGGTTGATTAGATTGTTGGCGGAGAGAGGATGGGACGCCTTTGAGGTGTACTTCGACGCGGGTGCCTGGTTTGACACCTCCGACGAGGGCTTCGCGGATGACTCTGTTCTTCATTCCCCTGTAGTCGGGGACTTGGAGGAGTCGTCGCCAGTCCTCGGGTTCGTGGGCTTTGTCTTCATCAGTTTCCCAGTGGCTGGTTTTGAGGCTCTTTAAACCCCTATATCTTGCTAGTCGCTCCCTGGCTAGCACGTTCGGGTGGAGTTCGATCTCGTCGGGGAATTCGAGATCCTCTTCAGCGGCCGATTTGCGGCTCTCCCGGTATTCTTGTAGTTGTTGGGCTTCGTCTTCTGGAGACGGGTCGAGGAACATCTCAGATTGGGGATATTCGGAAGGGCCACCTTCGGTCATGGCATCCCGGTTATCTGGGTTCATCACACCGTCCTCAGGGCCGGATGGCTCCATCGCTAGGTCTCCGTCTCGGTCAATCTCATCCCCGTCCATGTCGGAACCGGAATCAGAAACGTCATCCAAATACCAGGCAGCTTGGTACGACGACGTTCCTTTGGGGAGCTTCTTTGGGACAGACGGTATGTGAGAGTTATCGTCGGAGAAATAGTGATGATCGTCGAGGAGAACCCCCTTCTTTTCTGTCTCCGGTAATGAAATGCCGTCATCCATGAATACGTCTTCAGGAGAGACAGTAGCAAGGTCGTCACGGTCTTCCGTGGGGGTCTCTAGTACCTCTGGCGTGCCAGAAGCATCAATAGGCATGGCATCTTCCTTCTTCGACTTCGTTGATGGCAGTGGAGCCGCAACCACGGAGTCAATTTGGTAGTCGCCCCAGCCAGAGATATGAGCTAGCCTGTCGGCTTTCAACCCTTTTCCTCTGACGACTCCGGTCAATACTACTTCGCTTTCCGTCTCAGAAGTAGCCTCTGGCCATTTTATATCTTCGATAAGCATCCAACTTCGCTCATCGCGCCAACGGATTCCTTTCGGTGTAGCTGTGCATAGGCCTCGAACAACATTGGCACACTCTTGTCGGGAATCAAGAGTATGTATTTTTTCTATCGTAGGGAAGAAGTGGGTTATAAAAGATTTTAATGAGGAGGTAACTTGGGGTCGCTTCTTCGCAGGCTCAACTGTATCCAACCCCTTTAATGAACGAAATTAGCATCCCCGGGATAATTTGAGGGAAAAGGAACCGAAATATGGGGCATATACACACCTGAACAACTGCCTGCACATTTGATATACCCTGCCCTTCAATCGACCGAAGAAGCAACTCCCCAGTCTCGTCTACTTCCTCCTTCGCCGATAAGATAAGAACCACGAAATCCGCCAGACGGCATGTATCCAATGCGCTGATCAAGTCCCGCTTCGCAGGAATATACATCACATTCTGTCTAAACCGCTCGATGCGCACTCGGCTGATCCCGCCTTGCGATACATCGCCCGGGGCCTCGACGCTCTCGTTAAGGAGGTGGATGGCTTGCTGCGTATCCACATCAGGGGTAAGAGGAATGATCGCAATATGCCTCGGAGCACCATTTTGACCCGCGAATATACTCGTCGCCTGTATCTTTTCCTGATGCTTAACCTGCTGCCTCTGGCGGGCTTGATTCCGTCGGTCGAGTTTCGACATCAGTTGTTGGTGGGGGGTTTTGCGACTGCCCCTCTCTGCTCGTTCGGCTTTTCCTACAGATACGTAAAAGTGGTGAGCGCTGCGCTATGAGTATGGCTGCTTTGGGAAACTCGCCGTACCTTTTGACAGTTCCTTAATGGCGCCCTTGGTCGCATGCTTGGACTTGAACGACTTTTGCGCTGACTTCGTCGTGCTGCGGTGGTGGTGGGTTACGGGTGCCATGCTGGGATTGCCTGACCCCTTGAATCTGTATGGGAGGGCCAGAGTTGCGACGGTGAGAACTGATCTAGCAGTAGATAATGTATAACCCAGCTGTACCTCACAGTAAAATCCCTCCTAGTATGCGTCGTTCGTTCTCAATAATTTTTCTGTCGGAGTCGCAAATATTCACCTTGTGCTGAACAAGCGAGTGCGAAATCTTGGCATTTTTTATCGCGGAAAGAAAAAAAAGTTGTGGATGGCTCTTTCTCTCTCCTCACGAACCACCAATTCAACGCTTTATCTACAACTCTTCTCATCTTCCTTTTCTACAGCTTCAGAGGAGCACTTACGTGCTTATCCTACAGCTATGGAAGTTCAAAAGGCTGCGCCTTCAAGGCCAGTAGCCCCGACAGCGAAAGCCACCGAAAAGCAGTACTTGACGGAAGCCGAGAAAAAATATGGACGAGGAAAGAAGATATCTACTCGCAGTATTAAAGACCGGAAACTTCGCACCAATTTAAAAGCGCTCGAGTCGAAATATAAGGAGGCTACACTCCAGGCTAAGGACGCGGAAATCCTTCTCGAGAATGAGGGCGGATTCCTCGAGCCGGAAGGAGAGCTTGAGAAGACGTATAAGGTCCGGCAGGATGATATCAAGAAGGATATTTCCGTGGAAACTGCGAAGAAGGGGTTTGAATTGAAGCTGGAAGATATGGGCCCATACAAGTGCGACTATACGAGGAACGGGAGAAAGCTACTCCTAGCTGGGCGGAAAGGGCATGTTGCGACAATGGACTGGCGCGGAGGCCAATTAGGCTGCGAACTACAACTAGGGGAAACCGTGAGGGACGCAAAGTGGTTGCATAACGATCAGTTCTTTGCGGTGGCCCAGAAGAAACATGTCTACATCTACGACCAAGCTGGTGTGGAGTTGCACTGTCTCGACAAGCACGTGGAAGCAACTCGTCTCGAATTCCTTCCTTACCATTTCCTCCTTGCTAGTGTTGTAAGTTTATGTTGAAGATAAGGCGGGCGTTGAGCTATACTAACATCTACACTAGGCTATGAGCGGATACCTAAAGTACACGGATACCTCCACCGGCCAGATCGTCGCAGAGCATTCCACCCGACTAGGTTCTCCAACCTCGATGTGCCAAAACCCTCATAACGCGATTCTACATGTTGGGCACCAAAATGGAACCGTCACCCTCTGGTCACCTAACTCCACAACCGCCCTAGTGAAGGCCCTGGTACACCGTGGTCCTGTGCGAGATCTCGCTGTGGACCGACAGGGTCGCTACATGGTATCGACAGGTCAGGACATGAAAATGGCAGTATGGGATATTCGCATGTTTAAAGAAATCCACTCATACTCCGTCCACCAACCAGGCTCTTCTGTAGCCATCAGCGACCGCGGCCTAACGGCTGTCGGCTGGGGAACTCAGGTCAGTGTATGGAGAGGCCTCTTCGACGCTGCCAAAGCAGACCAAGGAAAAGTCCAAAGCCCATACATGTCCTGGGGAAGGGAAGGCAAGCGTGTGGAAGATCTGAAATGGTGTCCATACGAAGATATCCTCGGAGCATCACACGACAAGGGCTTCTCCAGTTTGATCGTACCAGGCAGTGGAGAACCCAACTTCGATGCTCTTGAAGTGAACCCATACGAGAACACCAAACAGAGGCAAGAAGCCGAAGTACGCGGTCTTCTGAACAAGTTGCAACCAGAGATGATCTCGCTTGATCCCGATTTTGTCGGAAACATAGATCTAATCAGCGATAAGCAACGGCGGGAAGAAAGAGATCTCGATGCCAAGAAAGAGGATACCGTCGATAGGCTCAAGAATCGCGGGAAGGGGAGGAACAGTGCTCTGCGGAGGTATATTCGGAAGCGAGGCCGCACGAATGTCATTGATGAGAAGAGGCTTAAGGCTGAGGCCTTTAGAAAGGCCCAGACTTCTAAAGCCAAGGAGGAATTGCGCAAACAGAAAGCGGAGCTGGGTCCTGCTCTTGGTAGATTTGCTGCCAGGGAAACTTAAGGGTATGGAATTAAGCTCTTGCTTCAAAATCTGCATGGCCAATGGCCATTATTTGCCGCCAGCATAGGGCTGCGAAACCGAACCTTTGACGACATATCGAAAACGCTTTTCAGAGTATCAAGCGACGCATAACACGGAGTTCAATTCGTTACATAAGTCATCAGGCTTCTCGGCGTTCTACATTCAAGTGCGGCTTATCCTCACACTCCAAAAGCGGCAGTAACGAAGGGGGTACTCAGATAGTACCCGAGTTCTTCGGAGCCCCATTCTTCCACCTCTCCAAGCTAAGCTCATACGCACCACTCGCCTTCCACGCACTCACGATCAAATTAACAATATGCTCCACCCCCTTCCCATTCTTCACCTCCGCAAAGACCGTCGGTCCCCCCTCCCTCATCCTCGCTGCATCCCTCTCCATAACCCCCAAATCCGCACCAACCGCCTCCGCCAAATCAATCTTATTCACAACCAGAAGATCACTCCCCGTGATCCCCGGCCCTCCCTTTCGGGGAATCTTATCACCACCCGCAACGTCAATGACGTAGATTATAAAATCCGCCAACTCGCGGGAGTAGTTGGCGGCAAGGTTATCCCCCCCGGACTCGATTAGGAGGAGATCGGTTTGGAATTGGCCCTGGAGAGATTGTAGGGCGAGGAGATTTGCGCTTATGTCTTCGCGGACGGCGGCGTGGGGACAGCCTCCCGTTTCGATGGCGCGGATTCGTGGGGTTGGGAGGGCTTTGTGCCTGGTTAGGAATTCGGCGTCCTCTCTGGAAAATTGCTCCATTGTTAGCTTCTAAATTAGCATTGTGAAAGGGAAGGGGAGACATGTATAATGTATTAAACCCGATAGAGAAAAGAAACGAGACATGAACAGCGTAAAGCACCAAAGCGCCCACTTACCTCGTAAAAATATCATTCGTAACAGCCGCAATATTGAACTTATCCCTCAACGCAAGACACAGCGCAAGCATCAACGCCGTCTTCCCAGATCCGACTGGCCTAGTAGAGCAAAACAAAACCATAATTAGCCTTCTTCTTCTTCTTCTACTCCCCCCGCCCCTCTTCCCTTTTTTTCTTCCGGAAATACAATTACAACACAAAAAACTCACCCCCCAATCCCAATCGTAAACCCCCTATCCTTCCAATCCCTCCCTTCGATCAGCGGCATTTCCCGCCCGATATATGAGCCGGGACCATCGAGGATCTCGTGCGAGTGGCCGTGGGGATCGGCGCCTTCGTGGGAGTGGGAGTGCCCGCCGTCTTCGTGGGTGTGTGCCATTTTTGTTTTGGGGTTTGTTTTGGGTGGGTTGGAGGGAGGGGTTAGTTGGAGCTGTTGCTGTTTCTGTTACGGGCGTGAGTGTGTCAATGGGTGGTGCTTTGCCACGGATGTCTATCGGTATACCACTATGGAGGGATTACTTACCTGTTCTCTCTCACTTATATATACAAACACACAGGAACCGAAATTCAAACAAAGTTGGCGGGACGCGGGTTGAGATAAGCCTTTCTTTTCTTATTTATCATAGAAGGAATCGCTGATGTCATATTAATGTCTCCGTTATCTAGGTGGGGGACATCTAACAGGGGCTTCAACGGTGATATTCTACATACATACGAGACCTATATGTAGAGGACAGGACATATTGAGAGGGAGGATCGGATGTAGATAGATGTTACTGGTATCAATTTATGAAGCAACCTTTGTTCTACACGCAGGTTACAGAACAGACTGATGGGAAGAGAATGCACCGCAATGTCAATTTTGGCAGTTCGCCCGTTGGAGAACCAGCTCGATGCCCCATTCAGATACATACTTAATGAAATCCTCTCCTCCATCGGGGCCTGCGTATGACATACCACCAAGAAACAATACGCAGAAATATGAGAGCATAGAAGACCAACCCCTGGAATAAAAAGTAGAGCACAAAAGGGAACAAGCGGATGCCGTGGTAGAAGATAGGAGGAGTAAGGCAAATGGAGAATTCGTATATCAAAAAGACCAGGATAGATAGAGCTGAACGATGACCCCTTGAATAGATAGAGCCTTAATTCAAGCAAGAGCGGAAGCGAAAGTGTGTCCATAAATGCTAAGAAGATAGGATATATAGCAAAGAGGAAGAAGAAAACCCATTAACGAATTCCCCGTTCTTATAACTTCAAGAAAGAATACTCAAAATAAACCAAAAAAATTTTCGTTTGAAAAGGAAGAAAGAATTATAGACCATGCCTCCAACCAAGTTTCCCCCAAAACAGCAGTAAAGCAAAGAGCGCGCGCGGTAAAGGAGAAACGAGTAAACGTAACAAGAATAAGAGATACCATCGACCAACACGCAAAACAGTAAGAAGTACATTAGTTCAATATCGCATAGCGTATTTGGGGCGACGTGGTAACGCGACATGCATCGAACGATGCGCCGCGAGATTCAACCCAGAATACCAACAACAAAATCAACAAGTTTCTTTGCAGAACAGATTCAGATGCCATGTCAATTCCCAATCTACTCCAGAAAAGCCAGTCCCTTTCAGAACACAAGGGAGAAGAAAATAAGCGGGGGGGATAAGTAGCAAGGTATAGCAACCAGGAAGGGACGGCAAATATGATAACAATAGCGCCATGCTGAGGGGAACCGCCACAGACTGGGTTCCAAAAAAAGTAGTAAAGAATCTGAACTCCGCGGGAAGGGATACCCAAATAAAACGCCAACACCACACCAACGCCTTCTTGAGAAGAGAGAGATATATATTAAAGGGATCGAGGGAGAGAAACCATGCGAGTGAGAACATCACGCAGTGCCTTTCTGTCGTTTCCCGCCTACTCTGGGGCTGGCCTTCACCACTTTTGATGGCGGAGCGCCATTGACCTCTACCGAGTTTCCATCTTCACCTTCGACTTTGACTGTGCTTGCTCGACGACGCTTGTTGGTAACATTAGGGCTGGTATTCGCGCTCGTTCCTTGACTCCCGCTCGTGTTTGTCCCGGGCTGGCTTTGTTGCGCCACCATCGCGACAGGACCGGCCATGGGGTTCTGCGCTGGACTGGGGGTGTGCGCAGGGCCTCCGAGATGGGGTGAGCCGTGATTACCAGGTAATCCAAGATGGGCCATTCCAGGAGACGCAAAGTGGGTAGGACCATTGACGTTCGGTGTCCGTTGGCCGCCTTGGTGTGCAGGGTTCATCTGCCCTTGAGGCGGTAGCTGGGCCACGAGTTGCTTCAGAGCATCTTGGGGTGATAAATCAGGATTCTGTAGCGAAAACTGGAAGAGGGTTTGCATCTGGGAAATTGTTTCCGCGAGCTAAAAACGTGTTAGTTATCAATACTACGAGATGGGCAGAAGTGAGCGGCTTTACCTCTAAAAATCTCAAAACAGCAACAGGAACCCCATGTTCATTCACCATCGATTCGGGTATGCTAATCGCAGGCTGTGCAGGTTGCCTTTGACCCTTCTTATTGTTCGCTTTGCTCACTCTTGGGCTCTGTTTTGGGTCTGGCGATGCTGGTGGTTGAAGTAAACTTCGTGGAACATACTCGTTGTGTCCCGTCGTATCAAGTTCCAGTAGGTCAATCTTGCCGTGTGCGTCGAATTGGGCCTTCAGGTTCCCATGGGCGACCAGCTTTGTCATGTTAGAAGAAGCTAAACCGAGAAAAGGGTGGTTGAACTTACCTGGCATTCATTTGTGAACCAGTAAATGAATGTCGTCTTGGCGCTCTCCACGAGATGGCCTCCCGTCGAGAGATCCTTCTCTGATGCATTCTCAAATATCATCTGAATATGCTTTACGCCACTGTTGAACTGAGTCCAATAATACCGAGCAAGCACGGGGGTGGAGATCTCGAATTTCTTCGAGCCACCACGCTGGGAATCCCAAACACCCTGTCGTAGAACCCCTCCATGAGAGTAGAATCTCTCTACAAAGGTTTGGAAAGGGGACAAGTCTTTGGTTTGGGTTCGCGTCTGTAAAAAGTAATCAGTAATTGTGGCCTCAGCGAGAAAAGTAGCCAACTTACAGAGAATGCACTCAAATGATCCGCGAATGAAACTAATCGTTGAACAGCTTTTTTTAAAGGATTCATCTGTTGTTGCTGGAGCATCATGCTAGGGTGCGCCTGGGCCTGAGCCTGCTGGGCTTTCATCTGCGCTTCCTGGACAGACATCTGCTGCTGCTGCGGTTGTCGCTGTTGCTGTTGTTGCGGCTGCTGAGGTTGATTGGGGCCTTGACCCTGCTGTGGTTGCTGTTGTGGGCCTTGCTGTTGTTGAGGTTGAGATGAGGGTGGGAGTTGTTGGCCTGGCTGTTGTGATGGAGTATTACCACCCTGCGATGAAGGTGGTTGCGGTTGTGGAGTGGCATTCTGGCTTTCATGCATCGCCTGAGCATGTGCTGCAACTCGCTGCTGCGGTGTATGCTGACCTGCCTGCGAGGTATTGTTCGCCTGCTGTGCTGCTTGCTGCATGGCAAGGAACTGCTGCTGTTGTATATTTTGGGGTTGCCCATGATGCGGTTGGGCTTGCAATTGCTGCTGGAGGTGAGCAGGAATGTTCACCGCTCGTACGCCCGGGTTCGACTGGAGTGTTGCCATCTGTGCGGCCGTAACCCCTTGGGTACCGTTTGGTAGTGTGACAGGCATGCCACCATGTTGCGGTTGTTGCGGCTGTTGTGGGTGCTGCTGAGGCTGCTGCTGCTGTGGTTGCGGTTGTTGAGGATTTTGTTGAGGTTGTTGCGGTTGTTGGTGTTGTTGTTGCTGTTGCTGCTGGTGGTGCTGTTGCTGCTGGTGTTGTTGATGTTGCTGCTGCTGCTGCTGCTGCTGTTGATGTTGTTGTTGCTGCTGGTGCTGCATCATCATACGCTGCCTCATAAATTGTTGTTGTTGGTGCTGAAGCATCTGTGGGTTCGACGTGACTATGGTAGATAACGCGAGTTAGTTTCAGATATTCATAGCCTCATATATTTGACCTTCAGTAAGACTATCGGGAAATGATATGTCTTGATAGGGCCGAAACTTAATCGGGAAAAAGTCCTCTTACAATTCTGACCCATATGTTGCTGCTGGAAAATTTGAGGCCCTTGAGCCGGGCCTAGGTGAGAAAGCGCATGGGCACTAGGAACAGGGGCTCCAGGTCCTGTTGTCCCCGCTCCCGGTGGCATCCCGCCCACCATGGGCCCAGCTTGTGTCCCCTGAGGCCCCCCAGGTCCAGAAACTCCCGGATGCATCTGTTGCACCATACCCGGGCCCGGCGCTTGCCCGCCCATATGCGCAGCATTTGGATGTTGCCCTGGCCCCATTGGATGCCCAGGCGGTAGCCCTGGATGCTGGGCCATGCCAACTTGATGAGCAGGAAACGGCTGCGCCATCATCATTGCCGACAATCAGAGTCACCGACCACGGGACCGCAAAACAGACAGAGGTATCGTAGGAGGGCTCCTGGCGAACAATTCGAGAAGAGGACGAGGGCAGAGGACGGCAACAGATGGAAGTACCCTATTCAAGCCAAGACGCGACTAGCGCAGGCTAGGGCTCCTGGTATCGTGGTCGAGAAAGCGCGAAACTCGTGGTCATCGGTCGTTCCTCTCGTTCCCTCCACAAATTCAGTGAGCGCTATCGATGAGAGCACCGTTAGCGACCGATAGGACTCAAAAGTAACCCGTAGAAAGAAATAGAAAAGGATGACTGTGGAGGGGCAGGGGGGCGAGATAGGGACAAACCGTACCTTCAACGGAGCACTCGGGAGCAGAGCGCGATTCCCTGGCAGTATCACACGATGCCGGCCTTGGTAATCGAATGAGAGGAATAGTATTGGGGGTGGGAGCGACTGGAATACACCGGATGAACGACAGACGCAGCGCAATGTCGAGACTTCAAGTTGTTCCTTCTTCGGAGAACGGGCTGGTGTCGTGACAGAAGACGCTAGTCCTAGTTGGATAAGCGCTGCACGTGACACTCAAAACATGAGGCTCTTTTTAAGCGACTTGATGTTTTTTTTTCTTCATCTTTTTCTTTCTTTCTCACAATTCTTTTCTTTCTCAACAGCAACAGCAACATCTTCTTGACTTCTTGCTTGAAGTATATCTACACAGGGTCAATGATGTCCTCCAGCTCACTGCTAACTAACTAACTAACCAGTACCAACTATGGAGAAGCACACAGAACTCCAGCTCCAGGTTAGTACCTCCCCCTCATCTCTTCAATCGTTCAGCCCTTAAAAGATGACAAAAACATTCAACCTTCTTTCAACTTCCTGAGTCGACCTTGAAGAGACATCTCGGACCTTCCCTCTCCGGTTGGTCTGCTACTTGCCAGTATATTCTGTCTGATCACAACGGCAACTCATTCTACTGTTTTCACACAATCTTTGAATGTCTCAAGCTAATGTCTGTGACACTTTAGGATCTCGCAATAACAGCCTCTCCTACCCCTTCTCAACTAACAAATGTACGTATTCGATTTTCTTCTTGCACACACAACCCACTCTCCCAAAATGATGAAATTTTTTCCTACATTCGCAGTTTCCACGCTAGCCGTCGCATGAACCTATTAAGTCGACGTGTCGTTGAGCGTAAACCAAATGCCTAACCTTGGATGTCTGATTCCTTGAGAGTTACTCTTTACTTGCAAGAAAATATTTTGCTGGGCATATGCTAATATTTCCTCAGTGTTCGAAATAGTGAATCCCCCAATGCTCCTTGTCAGGAACGGCCCTATACCTCTTCACTCTGCACTCAGCTGGACTTGGTCCTGCTCATTTGTATACTACATTGCTGGCTCGACTGTTATGCTCTCGAGATTCTTAAAATCTCGCTTGAAGGTTGTCTAATGTCCCTTGATACCGATATACTCCTAGCCATATACAATACAAGACCTGTTTTACCCTACGAAACTATGACCTTGTAATTGTAACTTGAACCATTTATCCTCCCATTCTTCTGAACCTTCTCAGCAAACCCTCTCCAACCCTCCCCCCAGCTCAAATATCTCTCTCTTCTCTGCCAGTCTTTTGTACCATTAACCACTCACTGTCCGCGCGCTTCTTTTTCCGTGATCGACAAGACAAACCACTGTGGGTCTATTTATATCACGCTAGTCTTGAATAGGCATGGACTCTCTCGTAAATTTTCACTCATGACTAAGCTGGGAGCTGCCATCGGCCCGATTATTTTCCTTCTGCGTACCGAGCTCTTCCAGTCACCCGTAGTTCAACCGTGACCGTTGAAGGCAAAATAAAATATATCAAAAAGTTAGAGACAGAGAACGAATCTGCATTGACAAGTCTGCGCATGCCGTCCCACGAAGTAGCGCATTTACAATAACTCTCATCCGGCGGCCCTCCCTCGGTTTCAATACCATATGCATTCATCAATGCAATGGAGGATGCTATCGGTCGCCAGAGCATCTAGAGGGTCCTGCCGAATAATTGCCCATCGCCGTTATCCCCTCCCCTCCCGCAGCTTCCACCTCTCTCGGACCCTCCGATCTAACCCCCAAGATCCCAATGGGGTGCCAGACTCGGCGGTGAACAATACTGCCAATAATCCCTCGCCGACGGCTGACTCAGTTCCAAATAACAACCCCGTTGCGGAGGAGGGTAATGGCAATCAGCCACCTGCCGTTAAGACAAACAAAGATGCAAGTCCATATGGCTCCGCATCCCGTCGGGCAGTGAGGAACAGGAAGGAAAAAGAGCAAGCGGCTTCCACCCTAGCCGCTGCCGTACCTCAATGGTTCTATGAAAAGAATACAATTTTCCAGGACGACGTTGTGGAGTCGGAAGCTCCAGAGGTGCAAAAGGTTGGAATTCACAAGACTGAGATCGAATCCGAAGAGAAATCAGAGGCAGCGGCTCAGGGCGGTGACAATGGGAATGAGGGAGATTCCGGGACCCCAGATGTTCCGAGCAACCGTTATCTTTTAACGCAAGATATCTGGGATGAGCTCTACGTTTCGGCCAAGGCCGGGCTGGCGCTTCCCGCAGCAAAATACTCGAGCGATCCAGCCGTGGCGAAAGCGCATTTGATTCTACAATACCCCGGCGAAGACGGAATCACTTTTCTCGATGCTGTCGTTAAAAAGTTAGCTTCCAGCCTTAACACGAACATAGTCACGCTCAATGCGCAAGATATAGCGATGCTATGCAGCGAGCAAGAACGAACGGATATCGGATCACCTTCCACTTCAATCAGCGAGTTAGGATACGAAGTTTACAACTACAGAAGAGCTTTGGTATCAAATATCTCGACGGAGATGGAAGTAGCTGAAGAAGGGGACGAGGAGGACTTTGCCTCGGAATCCGATTTTCAGGATGAAACTGGCTCTGGTGTCGACAGACCTATTAATCCCTTCAGGTCAAGAACACTACAAGCAATTCTCAGACGCGCGCGTTCAGGAGGTGGATCTGCGAAATTTTTCCTCGCTCCATCTCCTAGCAGTGGTTCCCGTAACAGAGACGAGCACGCCTGGGCCCCCTTGATCGACGAATTGCTGTCAGTGTCGAAATCGAAACGGAATCCAGCAACATCTGCAGGTGCTCAATCTGCAGACACGGCAGCGTCCGAGGGTAGCACGTCTTCTAAGGCTCCGCAAACAGACCAATCGCAACCAGATCTCATAGTCCAGATTCAGGATTATACGGACATCCAGAACACGCGGAATGGATCAACGTTCCTCTCCTTACTCCATAAGCATATCCAAGCCAGGAGAAGGGCCGGTCAACGCGTTATGCTCGTTGGGACAGTATCTGCTCGTGGCTATGATATGTCATCTGTGAGGTACACTCTGAGGGCAATGCAGGAAAGGGAATACGCAGATAACTTTTCTCGGACAATTGTCGTTACGCCAGCAATGAATTCGACAGCAGTCAGCAAGGTTTTTGCAGAAGACCGAAAGCAAAGAATATTCGATATCAATATCCGCCATTTACGGACCATGCTTAGAATGAGACTCAATCACCCGAATCCTTCTGAGCTGGGAATTCTAAAGAACGAAGACTGGTCTTTAGACCCTACTTTGATACAGGATTCCGGTTTAAAAAGCACCTATTGGCCTTTTGATCGCATTCACAGAGTTGTCACCCTTGCGTTAGGCTCTGCCCCTCAACCAGAGAAGCTTGACATTGACCATATCCGTCGCGGAATTGAACTCGGGGAGCAGAGTGACAAAATCAGGGCCAAATGGATGGCTGATAAATACCCTTCGTCGAAAAGCGAGGCATCAACCGACCAAGTGGACCAGG
This sequence comes from Arachnomyces sp. PD_36, assembly GCA_032988195.1. Classification (NCBI taxonomy): domain Eukaryota; kingdom Fungi; phylum Ascomycota; class Eurotiomycetes; order Onygenales; family Arachnomycetaceae; genus Arachnomyces; species Arachnomyces sp. PD_36. The sequence goes on along the minus strand of JANTQE010000020.1, from coordinate 463,730 downwards.
AAACTCGGCTGAAGCAACTACGGGCAACGTGTAGCAAGTACGAGAAGAAACTCCTCAATGGCGTTGTCGATGCAGATCATATCCGCACAACGTTCTCTGATGTTCATGCACCAGTAGAAACTGTGGATGCTCTGAAAACGCTTACCTCCCTATCGCTCATTCGGCCAGAAGCTTTCACCTATGGAGTACTTTCCACAGACAAAATCCCCGGTCTACTACTCTACGGACCTCCCGGAACCGGGAAAACCATGCTTGCCAAGGCCGTCGCCAAAGAAAGCGGCGCAACCGTCCTCGAGGTCAGCGGATCCGAAGTATACGACATGTACGTCGGAGAAGGCGAAAAGAACGTAAAAGCAATCTTCAGCCTCGCCAAGAAACTCAGCCCATGCGTCGTCTTCATCGACGAAGCCGACGCCATCTTCTGTTCCCGAACAGGAGCAAGCAACCGCACAGCCCACCGCGAACTAATCAACCAATTCCTCCGCGAATGGGACGGCATGAACGACCTCTCCGCCTTCATAATGGTCGCCACAAACCGACCCTTCGACCTCGACGACGCCGTCCTCCGCCGCCTCCCACGCCGCCTCCTCGTCGACCTCCCCACCGAGCAAGACAGACACTCAATCCTAAAACTCCACCTCAAAGAAGAAACCATCGATCCCTCCGTCGACCTCGCAGACCTTGCCTCCCGCACCCCTCTCTACTCAGGCTCAGACCTCAAGAACCTCTGCGTCGCAGCCGCACTAGCCTGCGTCCGTGAGGAAAACGAACACGCCCTCCAACACAAGGGTGAAGAGCCCTACAAATACCCGGAACGCCGCACCCTCACAAGCGCGCACTTCGACCGAGCTATGCAGGAGATCAGCGCGTCCATCAGCGAAGATATGTCCTCTCTATCCGCTGTCAAGAAATTCGACGAAAAGTACGGAGATCGGAAGGGTAGGAGGAAGAAGAATGCTGGTTGGGGATTTACGCCTCCGGGCGAGGCGGAGAAGACTACTGAGACGGGGAGGGTAAGGAATTAGGATAGTTCTTCTGGTGTTTCCTTTCTCTTTGCTCGTTTGTTTGATTCGGCGTGATTATTCAACTATAGAGACATCTAATTTTCTTTTCCCTTTTCTTGCGCGCTGGGTAGAGGATCATGTATAGATATGTATGATTAGGAATAGTATTGTACTTTACATCTAACGGGAATCCGTTTCTTTTGGAAATGTTCTAATACTGTTGTGCCCTTTCTACTAGTATGTTGGTGCTATGATATATTGTTCGTGTACGGGGTTTACCTTGAAATATATATATCGATCTTGGGCCGGGATCCAGCACCGTCGGTAGCGGAACTCCACTTAAATGATCAATTATAGAAATAGGCCACCATTAAAACGTTGCCGAGTTCCTCCTGGGTTATATATATTCGTTTACGTCAGACTATATTACGATTAGGGGCTGTTGGCCACGACTCGCACTAGAGATCAATACGAGGGAATCAAGGAATTCCTGTAGAAATTTGTTCAACTAACGATATCATCACAAATCTATCAAGTAGTCGCCTACGGGCCAACTCATCCGAGAAAACAGTATGGGTCGCAGAGACGAGAGGTTCCAAAAAAACCCGGTAACTCAGGGGCAATACTCCACATCCCCAGTCTGACCTTTCCATTCAAAATGAACAACATCAACAATCTTCCTCAAAGAAACAGGATTAAGCAGACTCCGCGTACTATCCGCTAACCACGCTGTGTGCGTCTGCGACTGTTTTCGGTACGCATGATACAGAAGGTCCATCTCGCTTCGTCGCTTAGTGACGTTCGGCCCATCCTCGCCTAGCGTACCATACTCACTAAGCGCATCGAGGAGTTCTTGGTATGAGCCGTCTGAAGTAGAGGTATATTCGCACATGCTCGCACCTTCCCTTTCCTGCACACCGTGGAAAACCTCATATACCTTATGCTGAGACGCCATGAGCATCCAATTGCTTATCCCCATCACCACGAGCGCGCTGACGGAACTAGACCGAATAGCTTTGGCTGAGAGACGCCAACAGGAGGAAAACAAACCATCAAGGTATTCACAGAGATTTCCTCGGATGCCCCGTAAGATGACATTTTCCCTCAGCCTTCGCATTGTATCGCTACGGAAGTCGATTAGGTCGTTGATGTAGCAACAAGCCTCTGCTAGTAATTGGTACTCTTCCCTGGTGATCTGTTTTCCAAGGCCAATGGATGCATTCATGACGCCGACGTATATAGCGAGGTCGATGTAGCGATGGGAAAGCATGCTAGTCATACGGCTGCCGTAAGCCCCGTGAGGTCGCCGAGGACGTGAATGATCCCGATAATACCCGAGGATTTGGAACTGGATTAACAGAGCCACGTTGTTGTCGAACTGCCAATGGTGACCAATCCTGCGAGATTGCAAAGCTTTAAAAAGGCCATAGCTGCTGCACCGACTTCTTGGAGCAGAGATATGGACTTGTCGTCTGCTGCTTCACAGTAGTCGGCTATCAGGATACCATTTGCCGCTTCCGAAACAGCTTTTGCGAGGACCTCGTCACAGAAGCCCCCCCCACAGGCGATGGCGAAGAAGTGTTTAGCATCCGCGAGGAGCTTAATCCGTTCATTGGTCGGATACAGTTGATGATACACGGATGGTTCTGTGTCACAAGCTGGGTTGGGCCGTCGATCGGGGGCCTGTATATCAGATAAAAAGGATGTTGGCCCGAGACAAGAATCAGGGAGGGGCTGTTCGTCTGCATTTGAAAGGACGAATTCAGCCACTGCGGTGTGAAGGTCCTTCGCGGTGAATATTTGACGTGGGTTCCACTCGTTCTCTTTTTCGTTGACCAGGCTAGCCAATTCAACCATTCTTTTCACTGCAGCACATTCGTTGCGCTCTAGCAACGATTCCGCCGTGGCTTCGGGAGGAACTGGGTAGACCCCATTGCAGTTGCACTCGACCCGGGGGTCGTAACGTTGTCTCAAAATATTTGTCTGGTTACAGGACGGAGCGGTCTCACCTCCCAGGAGTATCTCTCCAGAGTCGACTCTGAAGTGAAAAGAAGAAATGATACGTTTCAGATTTTCGTGTTTTTTAAAAAGGGCGAGGAGGTTTTCGTCTCGGAAGAAGCTCACCATCTCGTCGATAGACATGATAGACCCGGCACCGTACCGATCGACCCTCGGGTTTGAAAGCCATGCATCTACCCAGGCTAGATACACGTCCAATCTGAGGTTCCCCGTGCGCAACATTTTGGAGATATTATCAAGGGGGTTAAGGGTCAAATTAAGGCTCAAAGGTGACTTTGGAAAGGGTATGGGGCTCTCTCTTCCCTTATCTAGGTCCGTGGAGCGGAGGGTCGGTATGGGTGCTTGTGCGAACACCCCCGAGAAGGTTCTCGGAGGTAAGCGTTCAGCCAGCCCAGTGAAATATAATGACAATGGCTTGACTTCCTTTTAGTATGATTGGGCTGTTCCAATTATGCAATAGAATCTTCATGGGTTGCACACAGAAATTGAAAATTTGAGGAATGATCATACCAGCTTGGTAGGCGCGAGGAAAGATTACCCTATCGGTGATAGAGGAGTGGTCGCATACGCCTGCATATCACATGCCATATACGAGCGCCACGATCTCTTAGTTATAGGAGTGAATAAATCGAGTTTTCGACTGTGAATTGTCTAGAAAAAGCTGCATGTTTCATCGATTTAGAGCTTCTCACCAATCTGACAAAAGTCGAGGACGGTCCACCGTAGGCAGGGCTACCCCCCCTTCATCTGGCATCGATAAGAAAAAAACCTTCAGATATTGAGGACGAAATATCTTGATGCAAAGTGCGGCAACGACCGTGACCTAATGGCATGTACTTAAGATGCACAACAACTGATCTATTAGCTGGCATCAGATGAACAGGTAGAAATAGCGTGGGCTACTTCATGATGGTCTTCAATTGCTCTAGCATTCACCGTTGCCGAAGAGCGGAGGCAAAGCCTCTTGCCTCAAGACGTCACTTAAAGATGTGGCTCTATATAATGACCAAAAAAAGGGTTTCTTCCGGAACGAAGTACGGGAAATAGTCATGAGAGTTTCTAGGCAAAATTATACCAATTTAAGATAAATGATGGCATGGTTTCAGTCCGTCCTAGTAGGGTAGCCGGGCTCTTCATAGAAGAACGAAGCAACGACGCTCAAAACATGCTTTGGACTAAGAAAGTGATGGCATGAACGGGCCACCTCACTGGAGATCCCGTTAGGTTGCTTCTCGTATCATAACCTCAAGAGCGTATGCCATGGCATGTAATGGGAGAGTGGCGGTTGAGCGCGCCTCGTCTCTCCTCCGTGCCTCAACTTTTGACAGCAGACAAAAATAATAGCAAGTACAGTTATAGATTAACTGCTAGACGATGAAAGTGCTTTTAGCGATAATAACTGCCAAACACTGGCGAAACCCCGTTAAGATTGCTCGTAGTTGTGAAGGTTCGTCCGACGTTGCAAAGCGATGAAGGAAGGATCGTGAGATTTCTTTGCGCTCACCTGACATGCAACCCTTTTCACACGCTGCTTGTTCAGCTCTCTCCGCATACAAGATCTCCGAATTCTGCTCCCCATTCCTGTCTTATCCTCTACCGTTTATATTATTTTTACCACAAATTCAACAAGTCGCGGGGAATATTTCCCCTTCCCATTATTTTAATACTGCAATATGGAGTACCCATGTGGCGGCGGGGTATCTTCGCAACCCTCCGCCGTTTTCTCCTCCGTCCACCGCAAAGCACGCGAACCGCGCGAGGACGCCGTGCGGGCAGCTAGGAAACATTTGCGCGAAATTGTCCGCGATGACTGGACCTTCGAACCCTCGTCGTCACTTTCTGGAGCTTCTTCGCCGAAGCTCCCATCGGCCCGAAGCAAAGAAATACAGGAATGGAGGGAACGTGAGCTTGATACTTCCTGCTCGGATACGGAGGGTCAGGGCGTTGGCGCATCGGATGTGCGGTCACCATCAGCTATTGTTGAGGATGGGTCGCCTGGGGATGAATCCCCCGATACTGTGGAGCGCAGAGTACTCGAACGTCGGACGAAGCGGAGGAGACTAGCAGAGGAGGAAATGAGCTGGAATACTGGGTTGCGAACCTACGTTGAGAGACGGGATGCTTGGTCTGGAGCTCAAGTCATGAAAAGAGAACATCCACCAGCTTCGCGAAAGCCTAGTTCTAAGCTATCCAACGAGCAAGCTGGAGATATTCCCGCCGACGGGCAAAGTGGCAAGGATAGTAGGGCCAGTGCCGAGGATGTGGAGATGGTGGATCATGAATCATGCATGTCATCTTCACTCCCAATGTCCGCGACTGCGGATACATCCATAACCACAGCCCCAGACATTCAACCCGACGACTCAAGCTTCACACCAGGGACGCAACAACCCGAAGATGCCACCCCGACGGCGACTAAAGACGACCCTGAACCCCTCATCCCCGTCGTGCCACCAATTATCCCCCTCTCAAACCCCATCCGCGCCTCAATCGACTCCTCAATCTACCCATCCATCTACAGCAAAGTCGTCGTCCAATCCCTCACCCCCACAATCCCCATCAACCTCGCCGACATGACCAAATGCCTCGTCCAGGGCTGGAAATCCGACGGCCAATGGCCACCGCAGACCACCACAGCACCGGACCCTCTCGCCGGCAAACGAAAACCCGCAGTCGCCCAATATACGCCCGTGGGCGGTATAATCGGTGCCTCAGGAACAGGGGCAACCAAGACCCAACCAACTGAACCTCCCCCCACGACAGCACGACAGAAAAGGGGGAGTGGGGTCGGTGGTACGGTGAGGAAAGTCCTAGGTTTTCCTCTTCACCCCTTTCATCTTCGTCGTGGGAGTCAAGCCACGACGGAACATGGGGAATCTCATGAGATACATAATACGAAGTAATTAGGTTGGGTTGCATATGAGCATGAGTTTCTTTCATTTATTTCCCCCCTGGTTAAGTGTGTGTGTATGTGATTTTTTCTGCTGTGTTATTTGAGCTGGCTATGAATGGTTTTTTGTTTATGCATCTAGGGGAGTGGATGGCGTCTGTTTCTTTTGGGTATTTGGTTTCCTGGAGTTTATATCTGTCATCATGTTATGCCCTTTAAGTCAATGGCTCTAGGATATGATTCTATCGAGTAATTGAGTAATGTCAAATTGAAGCCCCCCATATACGGGGGCGATCATATTTTCGAAGTATCTTGTCTACATTTCTCCTACCTGTTTGTCCTCATATTGTGTCACAGAAAGGGGTCAATGGAATGCTTGTAAGACAAGTGATAAGACTCAAGTGCTTGCCCAAGGGTAGTGAGTGACAATTCAATTCCATTCAGGTCCATCAAACCCTAGCTCGTGTCGCGGGTCTATGCAAATGTTGTACATCTAAATTAACTCCGTACCCCCATGTCCTATATAACGGTTACCACTTCGGAACGCGTACATTCATGTCGTCTCATGCTTAAGAAGTAAAAGAAATAACCTGCCCTTTAAAAAAAATGCAACATTGGAAAAGAAAATTGATGGTGGGAAGAGGGAGAGAGGAAGGGAGGGAGCGAGGAAACGGGCTGGGAAAGCCCCTTTTTGTGACGCCGTATCAACCACATAGAAAAAGTAATGACCACAATGCCGCTCGAACGCGATATGAAAAACCCCAATTTTGCAAAGACTCGAAAAAAAAAGACACGCAGGATGCGTGAACTGCCTGATAATGGAGTTCAAATATAAAAGTCCTCATCTGCTAAAACCCGGCTCGGTTCCTTCTCCACACTCTTCTTGCCGGGATTATGTATCAAACGAGGGAACACCTCCATCCCCTCCAAGGTCCCAAAGAATGCCTCTAGCGCTGTAAAAAGCGCAGCCTTCCCATTATCCTCTGGCGTAGAGACACTAATTTCCTTTGGCTGGTTGCCGCGACGAACGTAGTATTTCCCTCCATGGAACGACCAGCCATCCTTTAGGCAGTTTTCCAGTTCGCGATTCGCGAATGCGCGGGCTTCGTGAAAGAATTTGGGGGCCTTGGGTGCACGGTATGGAGCCATTGCCATAACGTCCGTGACGAAATCGGCGGTTATCATGATGTCGCCACATCTTCTTTTCAAACGGCCTGATAGTACCTCAATGACGAAGAGGGAGAAGTGGCGGAAAGTTTTGACATATTTGACCATCAGTGAAGTATCGCTGGAGACTCGTTCGATGTAGTCGATGACGGGGAGGATGGATGTTACTGTCTCAACTAGAGATGGGAGTATTAATAATACGAAGGATTTTTCCAGTAGTTTGGGCTCCTGCATGATTTGCATTGTGAGGTGGTGTACAGCTTCCATGAGTACTTCAATCATTTTCACAACAGCGTAGAGGCAATCGCGGCTGTTCACATCGATTTCAAGGAGTAGGTCGCGAAACACCCGCCCTACAGCCTGCACGATAGGTTTTGCGAGGATCCATGCGGCGGAGGTTTCGAAGGCCTTTTCGATGTAAGCTGGAAAAACGCAGTAGAAGAGAAACAATCGGAGAGTCGGCTGTTGATAGTCCCCCTTTTCGGGGGTGTCTGACATAGCCGTGAATAGTTGGTCAACCAGATATATCTGTTGTCCATCGACCGCAGCACGCTCGGATACACTCTGTATGAACGTGATAAGTTGCGTCGAGACCTTAGGAGTTGATAGCCGAAGACCGTAGCTCTTCAACTTAGCCACAATGTAGGTAGGATCTGTAGCTGGAAGCGGGAACGACGATGGGTTTGTGAAGAAATCGTCTACCGGGCATATTCCTTGTGCGTACTGTTGCAAGAATCCAACAATGCGATGAACAAATTCCACATATAGTTTGTGACTGGTATCTTCACTATTTCCGAGCTCATTGTAGTTGGTTTTCATACTAGTCATGAGTTTTTCGAAAATGGATTTATACTCCTCGCGCCGACTGCTACCAGAGCGGCCCTGGGCGGATAAACTGTGCTGCATATTCGACAGCAAGCTGGAGATAAGAGACAGTCTTCGGTCACTGAACTCCGCAAGCGTGATACCATAGCGCTTGGTTTCTCGATCCACAGAGAAAGGAAGGTTCTGGAAGAGTGGATTCTCAACATCGGCATTCAGCAGGGCGTTGGTAAGTTGGTGCTGAAATTTCAGCATCGTACCCCTTTCCACAAGGGAAGATGCCCAGATATCCATAATGGCAACCTTGCACTCGGTGTAAAAACTCGGACTTTTTTCGACTAAGCTGGCTAGGAAGTGGGCCGTGAACTTCCTAGTTTGATTCGTTAACCTAAGAGAAGCCCACGAATCGCCATCATATGGATTCAGGTAGTCACTCCAAGACCGCCGTTTATGTTTGACGAGAACCTGTACAACGGATGTCCACGAGTCCACAACTTTGAGTAGAATCTTATCGTCGGGACTCTGATCTTCACCAAAGCAATTCGAAACGAGACGGGAAACAGATGGCCGAATAATGTTGTCTAGAAGATCAATGGCTGGATCGGATTTGTCAGTGTGCTCGTCGTAAACCTCTTCGAACACGCCCCAATCGCCATAGTCCTGACTATCCTCGCTAGTGTCAATTTTCGCGCCTGTGGCCGCTACACGCCCGTCGGCACGAGTATAAGCAAGCACTACATCTAGTGAGTGGTATACAACCGAGTTTATCCTGGGAGTTTTCGAGTTGAAAAGGCCAAGCAACTTTATTATCGGTACCTTAGCTAAGAGCACCCTTGCATGATCCATAGTTTTTGAGGCATCGATTGAATCTTTCAAGCTTGTAAGCGCGTTGTTCAAGATCGATTCAATCTGCCGTTGATTCTCCGCGATAGCTGATTCAAGAACTTGTCGGGAGAACAGGTTTACAGAATTATCCTGAGCTTCGACCTCAGTTCGAGCAACAGCATGTTGTTTTAACATCTCGTTGGTGAAGTAGCTGTGCCAGTCTGCAAATGCTTCTAACTCCTTGATATCCTCATCGGTTGAGAGCTTAAACCGTGCGAGTCTCGCCCAAGCGCGAATACTGATCCTGCAAGCCTCTATATGCGAACTTGCGGGATGAACCAAATCTCGTATCGTCTCTAGTCTTGGCCTGTAGCCGTCGGGAGTCGCCCAGTAGAGAGTACAAAGAAGGTCGTGGTGGTTTTTCAGCGCATCTAGGTCTTTCTGGAGAAGCTGCTGCTCCTTTGGATAGACTCTGCCGTGATTCGGGAGCAATCGCCAGGCGAAACTTCGAATCTTCTTCTTCTCATATAAGCTAGACATCAACTGCAATCCACGGCCGACAATTTTGAGGAAGATATGGAAACAGCAATCTCTCGGCTCTACCTCCAAGACAGGAGACTTATCAAGTTTCTCAAGGAAGTAAGGAGAGCCGTAGCTTTGTTCATTGCGAAGATGGCCAAACTCGTGCTTAGCAAAGAAATCGAATAGAGTGTCGAAGACGGTCTTGCAGTTTTTCCAACCCCAGTTGTTTATCAGACAGTAACATCGGTGGAACAATGCTCTGCAATACCTATGAAAGGAGCTATACTGATTCGGCGGGTTCGAGGGGTAAAACCAGAGCACCCGGGATAGCAAACGATTGACTAGTTTCCAGTTTTCATGGGCTTTTGTATACCGAGAGCCTACCTGGAGTGTTCCGATGTCGTCCATCTCGTCGAGGGGAAGGAGGGTAAATACGTCATGCCAGATTATTTCCATGGTACGGACGTTGCTGGTTGCTTCGGGTTGCATGGAGTGTGCAGAGAGGAGCCCCATCGTAGCGTAGTCTTCAAAACATCCTCTAAAACCAATGTCACTGTCTAATACGGCGCGAGCTGCCAAATAAGACTCAACGTATGGGCGGCCCTCACCAACCCCTATATCACGTTTCTCGTGCAATTTGTTCTCTTCAAGAAATTTTCGAATTTCTGCTATTCCGTTCTTGCTAAGGACAAAGGACAGGAGCCTTCGCGCGGCATTTTTAACGATATCATGAGCTTCCGTTGATTGAGCCGGTAGAACCTTTTCGTCCAAGGAGATTTGTCTGACTTGGTTGGCAATTATGAGGTTGAAACACATCAGGAGTAATTGCGGTATCTGTGATTGAGCGGTAGGGGGAGTAGTGCTGATATTGCGGATTGGAGACTTGTCGATAAGCTTGTAGGACAGCTCAAGACACTTCCCTATGAAATCTGACCTGTCCGTAGGATTCCCAAAGGACAAAGTGTCCGTTATCCATCGAATAATTGACCTGTAGAGATGCGAGGAGGCTATTGATGTTATAGAAACTGCCCCTGGTGGTGTACCCGCGACCTTATATACGTCTTGGAGCACAGTGTCCACGGCGAGGCTCAGTTCCGAAGATACTGCCTCGTTCCATTGGCCCCATTTGAAAATTCGATCTCCGAATTGAATAGGAGTCACACCCCAGTCTTTGTCTAGATCCCTAGAGAGGACATTCAAAGAACGAGAAAATTCTCCGCTCCCGATGAAAGTAGATTCGCGAAAGAATGTACCGAACGGCAGCGGTGAAATATCGAAATCAATGGGATACGGGGTACCGGCTGAAAACCCACGGAGTGCTAGAATCTCAACATCTTCGGCTGGTTGGGTGGAGTGAGCACCATCTTCCACAGTGATGATTTCTGTTTGACGGTGTTCCGCTGCATCAGCATCGATACGTCGCGGGCGACGTTTCCTTGGTCGATGAGGTTTGGCTGGTCCCGCTTCGGGTTGAGGCGCTGGTTGAGGAGTACTGTCCGCAAGAAAACGAGCAAGTTGATACCCTTCTGGCTGGCCTGGCTGATTGTACGCCTTATTAAGCACTTCAAGTGACTTCTTGAAAGCATTCGAGTTATTTGGCACCCTGTTCACGGGCTTGGAAGATTCTAGTTGAGCGGGTCGAGTGACGTTCCTTTTCAACGAGGAGATTCCAAGCCTTCTTTTTACCACCCATTTGCTCCCAATCTGAGTGGGACGAGTGGGTTGACGGGCCCTTTCACCAAGGATCTGGAACGCGCCTTGCTCCTGCCTGCCCGTAGACCTCGGGATTGGGTCATTAGCGGGAGCCTCCTGGGGGATGTCAGTTGGCGGTTGGAGACTACTGGTATCTAATCCATCTTGAGGGTCTTCCGGGGTAAAATTCCCACTTTTGGTTTTCATCCGATATAGTTGATTCAATCCTTGACCGCGTGCGGGACGCTGCCTTAGTTTTGGTTTTGGTGCATTATCCACCGTCTTGTTCGGACGAATATTACCGGATTTCCACTCATACAGCGACTGGTTAGTATTAGCTGTGTCGATTTTTGAGCCCAATCTCAAGAATTTACGAGTTGGACTTCCTCGACCTTGATCACGACGTGAACGTGCTTGTCTCGCAGCAATTCTCATAAACTGCGGTTGGGTTTGTCGAGGGTGATTCACAAGATCAGGCGCATCTAATATACCAAGTCTTGGTGGCTTCGGTTTCTTAGGAGTACTCTTTGTAGTTCGAGTAGACTTTGCGGTTCCTCGGGATCTGCTAACAACACCGGTAAGGCTCGTTTGATAAGTTCGATGTGATCTTTTGGATGGAGGTAAATGGTCAACGGGCTTCTCCCTGCTTTGATGTTTTCTTGCTAGAGCTGGAACGCTTTTCTTCGGCTTCGATACCTTTGGTTGGCGTGGAACGGATGGAAACATGGCATCAATGCGATTGTCTTCGGGTATGTCACCATCAATATCTCCCTGTCCCTCTAATGGCATATCAAAGCCCATCAAGTCTGCCAAAGCATCTCGCGACTTTTCTTGAATCACGGGTGATACATCTTCTGCATCCGACTCATCGGATATGGGAAAGGCGCTTCTCCAGTCCCGAGAGCGTGATGGGGTCGTGCTATTTCTCGTCCTCATAATTCGTTTTGCGACTCCTTTGGCAGATTCATCCCTTCCCAGGGTTGACGATGCGAGTCTCTTCTGGGCAGCTTTGGCACTGCTCTCCTGCTTCTTGAGATCAAGTCTTAACCACGACGCGGGCAAGACACCGTGCATTTTCCGACGTAACCGTCTCACTTCAATATCATCCCTATCTGATGGTTCAGCTGCTTCTGATTCGGACGAATAGACCGGAACAGGCTCTTCGTGGGGTTCAGTGTCGTGTTCTGAAGAAGCTACGGTTTCGACAGCCGCGACGTCTCGAGGCGTTGGTCTAGGCCCGGTAACCGGGGTGTTTGGGGGCAAATAGGATACATCTGGCGGTACGCGAAACCCTTCAGGAGGTTGAGTTTGGGACGATGAGTTATCCCCTGAGATAGGAGGTGATGGAGGTACATTTGAGGGTGAATCCCGTAGGTTCGTTGCTGCGGGCGGAATTTCGTTGTGTTTTTGAGGTTTCTGCGTGGGAGTAGATGATATCCACGTGCGATTTTTCTTTCCATAGGTTGTAGTCAACTTGCGTCTTTTGCTAGAATGACTGTCAGACCTTGAAAGCGGGCGTGTTGGAGTTGCAAGTTCCTCGGACTGTTCAATGGGGGCGGGAATATCAGGTTCAGGTGGAATACTCGGCGGGGCTATCGAAGTCCTCGACCGAGATTCGTCGCCAGGTAACGACGGAGGGAACTGGAACGTATCAGGGGGGACATTCTGAGATAGATCCTGTGAATTATCCCCGACCTCAAAGCTTTGACCCTGGCTTTCATCGGTTGGTTTGGACGTATCGTGGGTTTCCTTGTTAGATACCCGTGTTGGCCTATAACCTCGGTCCTTCAAAAGATTCCGGTACTTGGCATCCTCGAGGAGATAGGGGTAAAGTTGGATAGGATTTCGTTGTCTTAGATCCCTTCCAGAACGAGCTGTTGCTGCTGCTAGAATCTCCTCAGGAATATCACATAGAGGTGGCATATTTTCCACGCTATGCAAGAGTTCGGATGCCGCTTCGGGATCCTTTCCAAGTAAAGACTCCATGGAGGACGAAGGAGACGAAAGAGGAGAGTCACTCTCACTTTCAACGTCTCGAAGAGACTGGGGGGCATCATCTGGCTTATTGATGAGTGGTAGTTGGCGAGTCTTCTTCGGCGTAATATGTGCCTCGAATTGTAGCTCATCAGGAGACGAAGATGGTTCCCAGAATCTGTCGTTGGCTTTAGGGTCTGTATTGCTTTTTGCATCTGATATATGGCGTATAGATTTCTGGGGGGCTTGGGTGCCCAGAGGGTCTGCTTCTGCTCCATCATGTCCCTCTTCCTTCTCCTCAAGTACTTCCATATCCAGGTCCACAGGCTCAGGCTCAAAGACATCAGGAATAATCTGACTGTCATGATTTCCACCCCCAATGCCCTCTTCCTCGGTATTTAACCCCGACTCCTTTTCGTTCTCAAGCTTCTCATAGGAGAGATCCAAAGATTCCACATCAGAAATCGGAGGCACAACTTGGCTCTCATCCTTCCCATCGTCCCGTAAATCTTCATTATTATCGTCCGGTCCATTCCCTCCGTCACCCAGATTCCCCGTCTCTCCAGAAGCTGCCTTAGCATTCGGTGTCTCGACATCATCGCCACCCCCTTCTGTCTTCCTACTCTTGCTCCCCTTCAAGCTATCAAATTCATCCTCATCTTCTGATTCAGAGCCCGAGTCCGGGACAAATCCTCGCTCCCTCCATTGATCCATTTCTTAAGCGAGTATCACGTCCCATGATCTAGACCATCACTAGATCTCGCTTCGGAATCGATATCCGGGAGGAATTGCGTTGGTGGTGAGAGTTGTGGTATCTTGTCGATCTGCTGTGTGTCTTCAAAACCGTTAAAACGCGTTGACGAGCGAGGAGACGCGACGTCAAATTGATCGGAGATTTGTAAACTCCGGATTTTTTGATGAAGATCGAGATCGAGAAAACATCGATCAAAAGATTAAAGAAACGTCAACACAGTTAAACTCATAGAAAGCGCACTTTTTAACAGTTTATTACTTGTTTGTTAAGTCTCTTTTCTAAGCATTCTTCTCAATGAGTAAAATTCGTGGACTCGTCCCAGTCCTGTTGGCTACAGGATTGGGCGTTCTCAATGGTATGCCCGCTCTCAACCTACATACACTCCCATTCCCTACAGCAGAGATATCTAACTAATTATTAAACAGGCTACGTGATATTCAAGCCTGCCTACCAAGATCTGGAGAACAAAAAACTCGAGAAACTCCAGTGCGCAACTCCCAATTCAAGCGTCTCTCTACAATCCGTCCCACCTACTAACCACCACCACTAGGGAATCCCAATCCACAGAACTTGGCCCTGACCTAAAGCCTGTCCCTATCCCCGGCGCTGATATACCTTCCACTCCTACAAGCTCAACCCTCGACGGACAGCCTCCGCAAACATGGACGCGGAAGATCCACGGGTGGTATACAGGCGCAACCTCCACACCAACCGCCCCCTCACCCACGACCGCGAACAAGCAGAATGATGAAACGAAAGACAATTGAGCTCGACGGTACACTCTGTTAGGAAATAGAGAGTAAGAGTAACTGGACGGGCATCACGAAGTCGAAGCTCGGGTTTGCGCCAAATCGTTGCGCTCGCGGATAGCTCGCGCCGGGGTAATGAGCATCCGAAGGGAGAGGGAATCGGGCACATGCTTGAGTGGGATTGCGGGTAAGCTCTGCCCCGTCTTCCCGGGATCCCGGCTTCATTGCTACTCAGAGTAGAGAGTGAAGGCTAGCCGTCACACCCGTTACTCGCGACTAGGTGCTGTTACATATACCACTGTTGCGGCTTGGGCCTCGGTTGCTCAAAGTAAGAGTAAGGAGGAAGGGTCAAGGGAAACTGTCAGGCCTTCGGAACGGGTGAAGGAATACAGGCATTGGATATGTTGAAGTGCTAGAGCCATATACTCGTATAAGATACTTTTTATAGTATTTGTTCCTTTCGTAAATTCGACTACTCTTCCCGTTAAAGGGGTTCAAAGAGCGTGTGATATCTCTTGCCCCCCCATACGGTGGCAACCCCGAACGCATCAAGCTGCGAACGTAAACACCATGTTCTCCATTCCCTAACAGTCCCTTGGACACCCGTCAGCCGAAACTCATATTCCAACCCTGAGTATAGATGTTCACAACTCCAGTACAAACAAGCGCTAAGAAAAAACTAATACACATTCCCCTGACCCTCAATCAAACCTCCTCAACCAGCTTCCCACTTCCACCGGCCTGGGGAATTTGGCTCCCACTCCCATTGCCAAGCACCCTACCCGCAGGAACCCCAATCCATTCGTTCGGAACACCAACCCGACAGGACTCGCGGCTGCTGACCCAGCGGGTCATAGTTGGCGTGGGCTTGTCAGATTCAGGGGTTGCCTGGGCGTTTCGGGGTGTAGCCTCGCCAGCGGTCTCTGCGGCAGAGATCTTACCCCGTCGTTTGGGGGCTTGCTTCTTTAAGAGTTTGTTGATGGTGTCCATCTGTTGATGTGTGAGCTTCGATCACTAGGTCATAGAGTAAGGGGTTGATTCCGGGGAAATACCTTCTCTTCCTCGTTGCGTTTTTCGCTTAGATTCTTCCTTCTTCGCGCCATCTCAGCACGTCGCATAGCATGTTCTTCTGCTGTCAAGTGTTTCTTGACTTGGGGTTCTATAGGGCTACATTAGTTGGCCGTATATCAGGAATAATAAAGTAATATGCTACAAATAGAGCCAGGATACTTACCCATTGGAAGCTGGAGGAAATCACCACCAAGGTCTACGCGACCTCGTTGCCTCTTGGTCATCTTGCCATTTGGAGTGCTCGCTCGGCTCCCAGTAGCAGGGGTACCAAGTTCACTTTCACTTTCATCCTCTTCGTCTCCTTCTTCAAGGTCCTGGTCTTCTGTTCCGCCCTCTGCCGCAGAGAGAGGTGCTGGAAGATTAACTTCGTCATCATCCTCACCTTCAGCGTCAGAGTCAAGCTCAGAAAGCTCTTCATCGTCGTCATCATCGTCATCATCTAGTTCCATATTCTTGGCATCTATATTCCTCACTCGGGTCTCTGCCGCAGGAGTAACGGTTAATGCAGGCTTCGCTGCCGCCTGTTTCTTCGATACTGGAACAGGCGATTCGTCATCCATATCAACATCGCCGTCAGCGTCCACATCGTCGTCTTGGTCAGAAGCATCCTGATCAGCGCCTTCCTCGTAGTCGTTCTCGTCTTCCTCGTCCATTTCATCGTCTGTGTCGACTTCGACAATCTTCCTCTTATTCCGGCTATTCCTTGGGCCCGTCATAATTTCAGCTTCAGCGAAAATATTATGCGGCCGCTGTTTAGCACCCCCTGTGGTTACTTCACGGAGTTTGCTTGACGGCATTTTGACTGTTAGCCGAATGGATTTTGCGGATTCCTCAGGTGAATTTGGGGTAGAACGCGACACGGTCACTGAAGGAGATGAAGGGCTGCCGCCTGTAATTCTGCGTGGTCTTGACATCGCGTTAGATGGGGCCGGACTGGAGGCATTGATCAGAGCCGCACGAGCACGGAGAGAGCGCCGCGGTGACATGATGCTTTATGCGAAGAAAATGCTTGAGATATCAAATAGAATATCTTGAAAGGAAGGGTGGACAATCTTTGTGGCAAAGTGGGTGAAGATGTAGATATAGTTGTAGGTGTGGGTGCAAGTCGTGAGAGGATATTGCGGGAAGAACAATTAGAACGGGATGGTGAGGTTATTTGAAAGGAAATTGGGACTGTCAGTGAATACCATGAGCAGCCCTGTTGTGGTACAAATCGATCGCAGGAGACATAACGAGCCAACAATAGGATATTCGCATTCATAGTGCGTCAGGCCATGTCATCAATCGTCCGGTCATTATGTGGCTGTCTCTCTCCGATGACCCGTTGAAGAACATCTTTTCAAGTTCCAACTTGCGCTTTCATCCGGGGTATGTGAAAAATGCCATGAATAAATGAAAAGATGTGGAGGCCTCCGCGGTCAGTCCCAGAGATTACAGCATGGCCAACCGGACGAGATTCACACAGATGTGCCTTCTTTTTTGAAGCGCACGGTTACTCGTAACTCGTGAGAATCACAGCCCCGACGCCTCATGCTCTCCCAATGACAGGCATGGAAGGGCTGGGCCACCATCATGGTCAAAGACATGGCATGTAAGAAATGCACCAAGGGCTGCAAGGAAGCAAGGGGAACAAACATGATCTTAAAATCCAAAACGGAGATTTGACAAAGAAGACCTTCACCCTTTGAAGTTGAGTGGCGGCCAGTCGACGTACCTGGTCGTTTGCTGCAGCTCGGATATCCAGCTCCAAAGCTGCCAATCGTCGCCGTCCTCACCAGTAGTAGGGGTTTCAGTTCTTCCCCCTCTCTTACGCCCTGGCTAAAAGGGCTTTCTAGTGCATCCAAGAGTCCTAGAGCACAAGGGGACGGGACAGTGGATAAACCCGAGCGTGGATGATATAAGACCGACGGTCGCTTCGATGATGACTGTAGCACTTCTGGTTTCGATGGGATGCCGGGGTCCTCTATGGATAACTTATACAATGAGAAATGGCTCTGCCATGTGAAATATCCGATATATAAAAATCTTAACCTCCAACAGCTTCCAAGACGATAGGGGAAAGAAGATATCAAAGATCCTTCAATACGAGGATACGAAGAAGCTTGGTAGATTTGGCATTTACGATACGATACATAATAGATACGCAAATTGGGTGAATTTATTTCACTGACATCACGCGCTTACCATACGAGAACGAACTCATATGTGCCGAGGCAATTGTCACGTGTGGATATTTCCATATCAACTCTCCGTCAGACCAGACAAGACGCTCTTGTTTAATCCACAGCCACCAGCTCTGCTCTACATGCGCAAACCCTCTCTACGTGATAAGAGACAACATGGGCGATTCCTCAGACGATAAGAAGACCTCCATCCCAGTATGGCAGAGGAAATCCACGGAACCCTCTCCGGAACCGCAATCCTCCCCGAAAGAGCAGGGCGATAAACCCGAGGCGTCGAGCTCGTCTCTACTGGAGCAAGCTTCGCGATTCCTAGAAGACGAGTCAATTCGGGATGCTCCGACAGATAAAAAGATTGCTTTCCTGGAATCTAAAGGTCTACGGAACGAAGACATCCAGAAGCTCCTAGGAGTCTCGCGCAATACCGAAGCCACTGCCAACGGAGAGGAATCTCCGTCGACAACGGTAGCACAATCTAATACCGAAGCGGAAGCACCTACAGCCCAATCCTCCCAACCCCAAGCCACCGCCTTTCCTTCTTCCTCCTCCAGCCCCTCTACGCCATCCACCTCAACACGGAAAGATGCGCCCCCCATAATAACATACCCCGAATTCCTCTTCAAATCCCCCAAACCACCCCCCCTAATAACCTTCCGCGGCGTCCTATACACCCTCTACGGCGCCGCCGGTCTCGCAACCGGAATCTACGGCCTAAGCCAATACGTCGTAACCCCCATGCTCGAAACCCTCTCCACAGCCCGGCACGACCTCGCCGAAACAGCCCACGAAAACCTCCGAACCCTAAACTCCAAACTCGAGCAGAACGTCTCTACAATCCCTCCACCTCCAACCCGCGGCGGCAAGAGATCAGGCGCAGAAGAAGGGGACGGGGACGAGGAATCCAGCGACTCAGACGAAACCGACTCCGCAGCCTCAGACCCAACGGAGCTATTCCACCGGGACATCGCAACACAAACAACCTCCTCCGACTTCTCTTCTTCTACAACCACACCCACCCTAACCGACACCGCAACCAAAGACCCCCACGAAACAATAACATCCCACACCAAACGCCTCCAAACAATCTCCTCACATCTCTCCGAATTCCTCACCATCGAGAACGAAGCAAGCAAGAACACTACTTCGGGGAGTAACTTCCAAGGTCGACTCTCGGAGCTGCAGACATACCTCACAAGTCTCACGTATAGCTCCCCAAGCTATCTGAACTCAAGTCTATACGGTGTATACGGCGGTGACGCCGGGCTGGGAAACGTCGGAAGCGGGAAGCCAGGGGATGGGGGCCGAGCTACGGGTATGGCGAGGGCGGAGGAGGATGCGATTACTGCGTTCAAGGCGGATATTAGAGGTGTCAAGGGGGCGTTGTTGAGCGCGAGGAACTTTCCTGCTGGTGGGGTGAGGGTTGGGAGTGCGGCTGCGAGGTAGTTGATGTCTGTTTCCTCGTTCTTGTTCATTGGCATGGCGTTACGCCGTTCGTTTTTTCTACTAGGCTTAGTATATGTTTTATAATGTATATCAGACGGTTTCTGATAAATTGGGCTTCGAGGTATTGACTTCGGATTCTTAGCTATGTTTTCTAGATATATTATTGGCATTGGACTCATATACCATAGGCAGCATAGGAGTGCATGCATGTCAATATAGTTCATGCGTATGACCTCATTGATACCGAAAGAATTACATTGCTACACCAGCCGAAATGAAATAATTTTACTATCGTAACTAGAGAAACCCCTCTTGAGGACCAGAAATAAATAAATCACCATCTCTCATTCATTTTTCTCATCTCAATTCTTCATTTTTAGGTCAAGTTTCCGTTTCGAAATCAAAAGCGAAATCGACATACATAATTGTGCAAATGGCTATTAAAGAAGCAAAAAAAAAGAATGGGAACATAAGGACACAAGGTGTAAGTCTCCCCAATAGCTAACTGCCCACCCAACAATTCCTCTCCTGGGGATGACCAAAGTGACAGACAGGGACGGGAATATCATATGCATATGCGCTGACTTGTCCCGGGAAGCACGAAGCTCAAGGAGAGGATGACCCATCAAGGAATCTATGGGGTTCCTTTACTCATGGCGATCAAGCGTTTAACACCAACCTAAATAAGCACCACGAGTTAGCAAGTCTTCAATAACAGGCAAAGGGGACTCAATGACAAAGTACTCACCATCCAGTTCCCACACTCATCAGTCCGATTAGTCAAGATATCCAGATGAATAGAATGCGCAGCATCAAAGTTCTTAGCCTGCAAGTGCTGCGACAACTCGACCATTTTCTCAATAGTGTTTGGTTTGAGAAGATCCTCGTTGTTCAAGTGGTCGAATAGGATGTTTAGACGTTTTTCCGTATCGTTAACCTTACTCATGAAGGCGGGTGGTGCTCGTGATTTGATACGTTGCATGTCGGATGACAGGATCTCGAAGACGGGCTGGGCGTTGGGTGGAATGTGGGAGCGGTCGCCGGATGCTAGTGATATTAATATGAGTCAAGATTCAATGTTTCCTGGGTGGTAGTTAACTTACGGTACTTCTGGGGAGCGGGTGTAGCCTTCTTCTGCGATTGTGCCGTACTTGGTCGAGAGCCAGGAGCAGGCCCTGGTGGAGGTGGTTGAGCAGCCCCCTGGTTCATAGATTGTTGAGGAGATGCTGGTGCGTAGGGGCTTTGTGGTGGGGGCATCCCAGCCTGTGGTGGGGCATATGCTGATGGGGGTGGAGGGGGAGGGGCGCCTGCCTGAGGTGGTGGCATTGGTCCTCGCGGTTGTGGCTGGCCTGCAGACTGAGCGGCTGGGTTAGGTGCGTATCGGTTGGATGGTGGTGGACCAGATGGAGGAGCATTGTATGGAGAAGGTCCACGTGGGATGGGTGGAGGTTGCATTCCCTGGTTAGGAGCAACAGGGGCTCCGTAGGCACTGGTCGCCGAGGATGGGGTTTCAGGCGCCTGGTATCCCTGGGGAGGTCCAGTTGGGGGAGGTGGAGTCATGCGAGGTGGAGCTGGGCCCTTTGGTGGAGGTGCAATTGGGGGCGATGTCATCGGCTGAGACATAGGAGGCTGGCCTGGCATTGGAGCACCAGCACTTGGCTGGTTTCCGAAAGGTGAACCGATCCTGTTGACGCCGCCGCTTGGAGTGCCTCGTCTTGACGTTGGGGGCTTCACGAAACCCTCTGGCAGATCATTCCACGCAGGAAGGTTAGTGGCGTTGGCATAAGAGGAGATTTGTGGCTGGTCGTTTTGGGCTCGTGGGGGTGGTCCTGGGGGAGGTGCACCAAAGTGTTGTGGTGGTGGCTGCACAGGAGCCGCGGCTGCACTTGCTCTCGCCTGGTGTTGCGGAGGTTGATATCCACCGGGAGTATATCCTGCGGCAGAACCACCACCGTATGGGCCGGTTGCCTGGGCAGGAGCCGGAGGCGCATAGGGGTTTGATGTTTGAGACGCAGGAGTAAATGAAGTCGTGGGCTGGAAGGGACTAGGTTGCGGGATAGGCTTGGGAGTCAACCGAGAAGCAGCGGGCTGGCGCTCAACAGCCTTCTGGGCTGGTTTCCTGGTAGCTAGCCTGATCCTGTTCCGAGCAACCTCGGCTTCGGGATGCTTTTCTGGAAGCAAGTCAAGATACTTCTCTGCGATCTGAAGCTGGCCGTGGGTTGCGACGACGTTGGCGTATTCCAAATACTTGTCATACAAGAGCCCAAGTTTCCAGTCTGAAGTCTTTTGTTTCTCCTGGTCCTGGAAATTGGTGACCTGTCGGAAGATCGTGACCTTCTCGATGAGGGTCTGGAGAGCTCGTACGTGGATTGAGAAGCTGCTGTCATCCACTGCATTTTCAATGGCATTCTTTTCGCTCTCCTGAAGTTCATCAATCCAAGTCGAGACAACCTTCTCTAGCTTCGATCCAGCCAAGTAGCAGAACGAAGCCTCCTTGCGTCCCTCAGAGTTGTTTCCAGCCTTGACTTGTTCCTCGAGCCTGTCACCGAGAGCTTCGCAAAGATCAGGGAACTCCTTCTCATCAGCAAAAGTGCAAAGAGCAGCCATGACCTCCTTCCAGTTAGCGAGATCTGCATTGTGAACAACATCCCAAAGATTCTTTCCAACAACTGAAGCCAGCAGGCGAAGATAGTTGGGTCCCTCAGCCTGCTTGGAGAAGTAAGCTTCCTGAGCTTTCTCAATGCACTTTTGACCTCCGCAGATGGCGATCATGAACGCATCCGACATGCGATCCTCCTCAAGGCAAACTGAAAGTGCTTTCTCAAATTCACCCAATAGAAGAGCTCTCGTAATCCTGCGATCCGCCTCAGACTCTGAGCCAGTGTAGATCTGGAAAGGATTGTTCGTTGTCGCACCCTTGGAAGCAGCCAGGTCAGTCAAGAAACTCTCTCCTTCCGGGGTGCCATCGAAGATCGATGTTATCCTCTTATGCTTTCTCCCACCAGCCGGCTTCGGCTTGTCTTCAGGAACACCATTGGCCTCCTTGTCCAAGTTAAGTTTCGATAATCCATCAGCCGCCTCTTCAGTGTCGTCTGAGAACCCGAGATAGTTCACAAGCTCTTTGCGGGGGTTGCCAGAAATCAGGGTCTTGATAACTCTCCAATCAGCCTTCTCCTCCTCATCCTGAGAGTTCTCAATCCTAGTTTCGCAAATAGTGTTTAGATCTCCCTCCTTCAATGAGGTCTCGAAACTCTCGGTTGCGCTGCTAACTTTAGAGTCGACCTCGAAAGTGCTGATCCTGATCTTTGAAGCCCTAGATCCGGGGGTGCCAGGCTCAACTAGACCAGTCGAAACGACTCTTCCGCCAAATCCAAAGGAGACACTTGATGGCCTCTCCAACCACTTAGGTGGCTTTGGAAGAGAAAATGTGGAAACCTGGGGTTGTGTCTGTGCCTTGGCAAAGAAGTCTTCGCCGTCAAGAGCCTGGTTTTGGCTGGCGGTGGCTTGGGCAGCCTCTGAACTCGTGTTTTGGATTGTCTGGACAGCAATCTTTCCATCGAAGGAGGCCGTGGCGAAGAAGTTGGGGTTGTGTGGATTCCAGCGGGTTTGGAATGTCCAGTTTGTGACAACGGGGAACTCTCCGAATGGCTGGCCGGTTTGGGTATTCCAGCAGATGGTACGGTTATCCTTTCCGGAAGAGAGTAGGAGATCCGGATCGTGTGCACACCAGGAGAGTGATAGAACACCGGAGTCGTGTCCCCTCAATGTCTAAAAGGAGTCAGCCACCCACTTGTTTCTGTCGGATGGAAACCGAACTTACCCGTTCAGGGGCATTGGAGTTTCTGAGATCCCAAACCAAGATTAAAGGTTCCGACTCAAGGGGGATAGATGTCATAAGTTTCGTGGGCTATAAATATCTCGTTAGAAAATATTGCTGGGGGATATATATCGGTGCGCCCATTTACCTTCTCTGGATCCCATGCAACAGCACTAACGGCCTTCCTCCCAAGGTTGTTCAAAGTCAAGCTCTCCTTCTTTGTCTTTACATCCCACACAGTCACGAACCCAGCACTGCTACCCGTAACCATGATATGGGAAACCTTCTTGTTCCAGTCGAGACATTCGATATCGTCAGCCCGCGCCGCAGTATTTCCCAGTCGGAAGGGGCTGTCAAGGTTATTGAGATCGGAGATAAAGAGCTGCACGCGATTAGCAACCATTGATATGCCGTAAAATATAGATCGTAATCCATACCTCTCCCTTCGCTCCTCCTGTAGCTAGTAGGTTCGAATGCTTCGGGTTAAACTGTAGAGCCTTGATTGCGCCTGTGTGCTTTGTGGATCTCGAGACCAAAGGATCACTAGAAAGCGGTCAACCAAGTTATCCTTTCCCATATGTCCAGATTCTCCTAACCTTGCCCCATTGAGAAGCTTATCAGCATCCCATAGATCCAACGAACCATTCTCTAAGGCACCCGCGATAACACCGCGAGAATCATCCTCTCCTTCAGTCCACGCAAGATCATGAAACCTGCAAACCAAAGCAAAACATTAGCAGCAGCCCACCCCCCACAAGTCGTAATTCTCAATCTCACCCCGAATCCGTGCTAATCTTCGCAGCAGCAGTCGGCTCTGAACCAGGCTTATCCAAGCCCAAATCCCACAACTCTAGACATGTCTCATTGGAGAAATCTGCGTCGACGGCACCCGCGCGTGTTCCGGTGGCTATGAACGGTGCCTTGGATCCGGGAGACCAGGCGAAGGATGCCGTTCGTGGGATCTCCCGTAGACGCACCATAGTTGATATATGGGGCGGCGAAAAGGGGGCCGGCCGGGGGGAAGGGTTTAGAAAATCGTTAAAACTGAGCCGATAAGAATTGGAAAAATGGGAAATGAACCAGGATCTGGAGGTAGAAAATGCCAGAGACCTGTCCAGAGAAGTCCAGGTCGTGAGGGAAACAGAGGTAGGTCCCAATGACAGATCCAGTGAATATGGAAATTCAGATCTGTTGAAGCTGGTTCTCAAGGTGTCCTTCTGGATATTCTGGGCACAGGCCACACTAGCGGGATCCAGTGATCTGGGCTGGGTATTGTCACGTGATAGTTATCGTGATTTTGTTCGGCCTGGAGAGAAACAATACAATGTGAGAACAATCTGAAGGGAAGGTTCTGGATGGGTGATTTTATATGTGCTCTTTTGAATATTGTTATTGTTGCCAAATATATTCCAGAGCTTCGGGCAGAGAAACAATCATTCCACGCCCGTCATGACCGAAGCGACACGCTTAAAGAGCACCATCTATGTGGGGGGATTGGATCAAGCAGTTACTGCTCGAACACTGAGTGAAGCATTTCTACCATTCGGGGAGGTGGTAGATATCTCTCTCCCCAAGCCTGAAGCCCCGTCTTCCACCGACCTGCACCGAGGATTTGGCTATGTCGAGTTTGAGCTTGCGAGCGATGCGGCGGAAGCTATCGATAACATGGACCAAAGCGAGCTCTATGGTCGCATAATAAAAGTCGCGGCTGCAAGGCCGCAGAAGGATAGTAATGAAGGTCTCGGGAGCAAGACAGCTATTTGGGAGCAGGTTAGATCCCCTACTTTAGTCCCTCCAGGAACTTTGACTGACTGGTTTGATGTTTTACTAGGAGGGATACCTTTCCAAGCATGCCGTCAGCGACGAGGATAGACTTGCTACTGAACAAGCCAAAGAGGTTCCCAATGGTAGACCAGAGGATCCGATGCAGGGACTAGAAGGACTCGATGTTGCGGGTCCAAAACAAGCTTGAACCTGAAAATATACGAGTGAGCCCAAGGGAGAGATATGAACCAGGTATGAATGCCATTTTTTGTAGTATTTTCTTGGTTTCCTTGCTCCACACAACAGTCCCCTAAATATTTGCAGATACCAATGAAACCACCATCCTGAATCAGAACAAGTTGTAGAGGTCCGTCCTCGTCAATTTTACAGTACTTGTAGCCAGACAACCACCGGCTCCCATCCCCATCTCGCATCCCAATCCAACCACAACCACGCCCTCCACTCAATGCCGATCCTCAGGCTTGGAACGAGTAAGACGCAGGGTCTTGTCTTGCATGAATTTCCTGCCACTGGTATAGACACCTGCGCCGAGAGCAACGCTACGAGAGGGGAAGGGTCAGTAACGGACGGGGTGTCAATTCGGTTAATGCGATCGAGGGGGTATCTTACAGAAGGACGAAGCCTAGATAGATAGAACCATTAGCATGTAAATAACGCAACAAGAAGTCATGAGTAGTCTCACCAATGGGAATCAACTCTGGAGGAGTTCTCTTCAATGTCCGTAGACGCTGGGAGATGGTGTGCGCTGTCCCCAATAACCATTAGCAAACCGTCTCAATTGATCGTAACTAGCCATGGCCGTGCAATTGGCTTTCGCATCGGGTCATTGCCTACCACTCTGTCCCTCCTTCTGGATGATCCTGTCAGTAATCTGTACGATGATGATAGGGCATAAACAGAGATGGAAGAAATCGGAAGACTCACGGGAGTTGGCATCCGCAGAGCCCTGGTGGACTGCATCCTCAAAGCCCGAGTTGGCAACATTTTGGATAATTAATTGTTGAGAGGTAATGACAGAATCTGCCCGAACCGAGAGAGCGTTAATAAATCGATTGTTTTTCTTTCGATCAAGTGGAGAGACAGCAAAAGAGAGAAGAGAGACTTTACTTTTTGGTGTTGGAGTTGATGTTCGATCGGGGAAACTGATTCGCCACAAACACAGAGCCTCGCTTCACGGGACTGACTTTCAGGTGAGGTAAGCCTAAGCCTAAGCGTGTGCCAGTTGAGCTTCTTTCTCTTCATTCCACTTCAAGGTTTCTTTTCCCTCCAGAAAGAAACTCCCCTCCCTTTCCCAACCTCCAGTTATCAACAACCACACTTGAATCCTATTCTATTAGGTCAATTGCCTTTCGAATCTCTTCGTCAAAATGGGTGCCATTCCTGAAGCTGATCCCGATGAGCCCGTCGAGACAAAGCCATTCAAGTTCGTCACTGGTAAGAATAATTCGGAACCAAAATAATGACTGCATCGATCAATTGCTGACCTCTATCTAGCTGGTACGTAGGAAAATATACCTTACTCGCCCGGGAGTAGCCCGAGATACCCCATGGACCAGTTTATCTGCCGTCAGAGCGCTGGAGAGTCAGGTTGTCGACGGTCGTTTATACTCATGTGGTCTTTACTCAACAGGTTACGATGCTCGTTTCCCCAACCAGAACCAGTACGCAACACCCCAATGACCCATTAAATCTCTACTCTCGCTAACATTCTCCCCGAAGGACGAAACACTGCTGGCAAAACTATGTCGACTACCACAAATGCGCCCTAGCCAAGGGTGAAGACTTCCGTCCATGCAAACAGGTACTTATCCCGAACCTCCACCATCCATTGCGAGCATCAACCCATCCTCCCGAGACGCATAATATACCTAGATATCATCTACACCGTACTAATCCTGCGTCTAGTTCTACCTCGCCTACCGATCACTCTGCCCCAAGGCCTGGACCGACCGATGGGATGACCAACGCGGTAAGTTTATCACTTCAATCACGCCAACCGCGCTCTATATCCCACAAACCGCCTACTAACCCCCTCACCAGAGGCCGGCAACTTCCCCGCCCGATTGGATAAATAGACACCCCCAGATCCGTTATTAAGTCAAAAGAAAAAAGAGGAACACATAGCAACTTGATAGCAATTGAAAACCCGGATCTTACCAACTCCACGCAGCCAGCGACGCGCTCTGAAAAACGCCTGCGGAGACCCTTTTCTATTTACCTACGAATGAAGGATGGGTGAGAGGAGTTTATGTACTTGTATATATAAGTATTTTTGTGGCAGTATGAAAAAAGAACCCAAAAAAAAAGGAAGGCATCTTATGTCTGTTTGGATTATGTTTTTGAATAGATATTGGTCTCTACGTGTCTTTTGCTAACGTGCCCCGTCTATTCGACCTTATATCTTCACTTTGGAAGCTTTCATCCGATTCAACCCCTCGGTGAATGGGCGCTTAGTAGAACTCCCCGAAGCCGACGAAAACACGTGATATAAAATATGGGGATGTTGATATCAACATCGATATAAAAAGGGATTGCAAGGTTAAGGGATAATAAAATTCCATGTAGACGTCAATACTAATAGTCGACGTGTATTTATTGAATCGTTCGATCTATGTCCTCCTCACCAGTCAACTTGACCATCCATTCAGAATCCAATTCCCAACTCCAATTTGTTCCATCTTAAATCTAGCAAGTCTATATATCCAAACGTAAACCAGGAAATATGGCCTCCTCCGTCGCAATGCTTTGAAATTAGCCAAATCGTGTATATATCCGGAGTCGTAGTAGTAACCCTCGCCTCTAGACTCCCAGCGAGATGATTAAACATTGAATATTATCTGCAGAGACAATCCCGCCGTATAATCTCCAGGAAAAATGATATCCAGAAAATCTGTCCCTAGTGCGCCTCTAAGCCGAAATTAGCTCGAAACCTCTATATCACACTACCTTCGTCGCCTTTGTCGCCCTTCGCCTTCAGCATCCTATACACCTTCTTATGCTGTTCCAAAAACAAGAACGTCGCAATCGTCTGCGGCCCAAGGCGAATAAAACTCGGTAACCACCCACGGAAAACCCACGTCACACCCTCTTTCGCACAAATATCCTTCAGCAGCTTAAGAAGACTCTGCCTCGACTCCGGACCCGCGCTCATGATCCTCGTCTTCACCACGTCTACGGGACTGCATGTCGTAGTCGCCACGAACCCGGCCATAAACGACGCCGTGAAATGCGTCGTAAGATTATCCAACATCCCACCATAATCGATACAGACCCGTTTGAAGACATCATACGTAACGAGCTGCGAAGTCGTCATGAGGACCGCACGCGCCGAATTCGGGAACACGCCGCGGAATAAACTCGTCGCGCCTTCTGAGCGTACCATTTGCGATAAGCCGTGGAAGACGTGTTTGTAGTTTCGCCGTTTGGCGGCTGGGAGGGCGGCGTCGGATTGCATGCGGACGTTTAGTACGTCGGCTGGGTTTCCGGCCAGACCGCCTAGGAAGCCTGATGTGGAGGCCATGGCGACTAGGGTTAGGAAGGAGGGTGGGGAGGAGGAATTGGAGGATATGCGTGATTTCATTTCCTCGTAGACGCCGAAGCGGGTGGTGGAGTAGGTTATTTGGCGGAGGAGGGAGGCGGAGAGCTGGGTTCACTGGCGGTTAGTGGAATGGTCGATATCTATGTAGTTGGATAGGGGGAAGCATACCCCGTTGTAGAGCCCCAGGACGCCATTGTTCTTGCAGATGTGGACAAAGGTCCCAACCATGCCTTTCGGTCCATCAGGAGCTCGAGTTTGTAGTCGAACCTAAACCAATTGTAAACAACCGACTCTCAAGTAGCTAAGCTGATATAAGGTCTGCAAATACCTTCACTACAACCCATTATGTTAGTAAACTATCCAGTCCAAGAAGCAATTGAGTCCAAAACTTACAGAGATCCAAAGGATGTGTCACCGCCGCAGCACAACAAGACGCTGATCCCCCAAACCAGAACGGGTAGTGTACTTTCTCAGTCTCCTGCGCCCGACTTGGGCGTGAATCCTCCGCCCTGCCATGTTTCGTCATATTTACGGATAGGATAACAGTGCCATCACACCGTGCGAAAGGGTCAATGAATCTCAGAGACCTTGGCTGATAGAAAATAGAGATATGAGTCGACGATGATAAGACTGGGGACCATGGGCATCATAGAGATAAGCGCAAGAGCATCGCTTGCTTAGAAAAAAGTAAAGATCCCCGAGGTTATCCGAGTCTCGACCGACAGCCGAGTCAACTGGAGCTGTACCTTGCTAAACTAGAAGTGGAAGTAGTTAGGGCTAGGGCTTCGGAGGTTGAGTTTCGCCGATCAAAAAGAGTCAGCGACAAAGCTCGACATAGCTTGATGGAGCTACGGAAAGGAAGAACAAGAAGCTATCACATCGAGATTGGGGACAGCAGCTATGCGGTTATATGCTACGGGTCGCGCGATACGCGCAAGCAGTACCAGATGGTCAATTGCGTCCTCATCAAGAAGACTGCGGCCAGCTTTCTTTCAGCAACAGTCCCCGAGAGGAGCTACGGTCAGATATGCGAGTACGACGACAGCGAAACAGTCGCCAGCTGCTGCTGAGACCTCTACAAATCCTGTTGAGAACCGCGCAAGTCAATTGAACGCATCTTCGGCCGGGGGAATCGCGGTAGAGGACAAAACCTATACGACGGATGAATGGTCCAATGCTCCGCCACATATTGTCTCCCATGTCGGACGATGCCTCTACCTGGACGAGAATCACCCCCTAGCTATCACCCGGAAGCTTATCGAGAGCGTATTCCCAAGCCCGACGTATGGGAACTATGTTGAGCCCAAACCCGTCGTTACCCCATCCGAAAACTTCGATGTCCTAGGATTCCCTCCAGACCACCCGGGCCGAAGTCGAACGGATACATACTACGTTAACAAGGAGAATGTGCTACGGACACACTCCAGCGCACACCAACAACGCTACTTCCAGCGTATGAACGAGAATGAAAAGACCCGCCCCGAAGAAGTAGGCTACACCCTCATGGCCGACGTATACCGCCGCGACGCCATCGACCGCAGCCACTACCCTGTCTTCCACCAAATGGAACTCGCGCGACTCTGGAAACGCTCCGACTCCACCGTCAGCGAAATCCTAAAAGACCTCGAAACCATCCCCCGGCACGACGTCAAAGTCGAAGACCCCAACCCAGCAGTCCACCCAGAACGCAACCCCCTCCAAGAAGGCCAAATAACCCTCGAAGAAACCGAAGCCATAGCCGCCCACCTCAAACGCTCCCTCGAACGTCTCGTCGTAAAGATCTTCACCGAAGCCGCCAAAGCATCGGCATCCACCTCCGCAGCAGCCCAAGAACCCCTAAAAGTCCGCTGGATAGAAGCCTACTTCCCATTCACAAGCCCTTCCTACGAACTCGAAGTTTTCTACCAAGGCGACTGGCTCGAAGTCCTAGGCTGCGGCGTCATAAAAAAGGACCTCCTAAACTCATCCGATGTCCCTAACCGCATCGGCTGGGCAGCTGGTCTCGGCATCGAGCGCATCGCAATGCTCCTCTTCAATATCCCCGATATCCGCCTCTTCTGGTCCCAGGATCAGCGCTTCCTCTCACAATTTCGTGCTGGGGAAATTACACGCTTTGTGCCTTTCTCCAAGCACCCTGCCTGCTACAAGGATGTGTCGTTCTGGCTCCGCTCGTCGAGTGCGAGTGGGGGAGGTGGACTTGTCCCGTTCCATGAGAATGATATGATGGAAGTGGTACGTGCCGTTGCGGGTGATCTTGTCGAAGATGTGACGCCCGTGGATGAGTTCACGCACCCGAAGACTGGGAGGAAGAGTGTTTGCTATAGGATCAATTACAGGAGTCTGGAGCGGACGTTGACGAATGAAGAGACGAATGATTTGCACGAGAAGGTGAGAGAGAGGCTGGTTGAGAAGCTGGGAGTCGAGCTACGGTGATAGACCTGTGTCTCCAGACGTTTGTGCTCCTGAGTTTTCGGTTGTTCTGTAACAATAATCCTCATCGGATGGGCCCCCTTGTTGTATATCATCTGTTGTACATTACCACCCCCTTCGCACTTTCTTCTAGATGTATTCTCCACTTATTCCCAATAATATAATGAGGCGGTTTCAAATAGACCTATATATCCTTTTAGTAGTAGACACGAGGCCAAACCCAGGAGAACACAGAACGAAGATGTAGGCGAGTGAGATCCTGATATACATTGGTAGTAATAATAATAGTAGTAGTAAGAAAAGTAATATATAGAGAATCGAAATCCAACAAGATGAGACGGTGAGGAAGAGGAAAGGAGATATAATGAAACATGTATAAAAACAGAAACAGAAATAACGCCTATTTCCCGTCATTAATGATGCTTTCAGTCCCTAGTTATTTTGAGTGTTTTGTTCCTCTTTCACATTATATAGTTACCCCCAATTAACGTATTCGTACAGATCAAAAAAAGAATTGAAAGGTGATGCAGTTGGTGAATTAAAAGGGCCTCCCCCAAAAACGAGATGATGTGAGGAGGTTGTATAGCGGCTGTAGGAATGGGAAGGGTATGTATGTATATGATATGTGAGGTAGGTGCGTAGATTGGTGGGTGGAGTTCATCAGCGGGAGGAGATATGGTATGGAGTGGAGAGAAGATGATTTTTGTGTGTGGTGATGGCGAGGGCGATATTGGTTATTTATTCTCAGTGATCCCGAGTGATCATGAGTTCTTGACGACACCAACTTTCGCGGCCTATATTGAAATAAACTTGGTTAGTTCCGAAGGATACCTCTGGAGAAAGCGTGGAATAGAGAAACTCACCCTGAGCACGCGACCATTCAGAATGAATCCCTTGGTCTGCGCATCCATGATATCGCCATCTTCCAAACCCTCGGCCTTGGTCATAAACGTAGCCTCATGGCGGTTGGGGTCGAACTTCTGCCTCTTCCCATCTTCAGTGAGTTCGGCAGGGTTGAACCTCTCCAGGCCATGTTTCTTGAGGGTGTTCATGATAACATTCTCAGTCATCTTCAGACCGTGGAAGAGGTCGTAAAGCTCTTTGTTGGCTTCAGACTGGCTGGCGACCTTGTCTCCCGGAACGGCGCAAAGAGCTCGGTCAAGGTTGTCAATTGATTCGATCAAGTCTTGTCCGAAGCGCTGGATGGCGAAGGCACGGGCTGCGTCGACGTCGCGGCGGGTACGCTCTTGGAGATTTCGGAAATCGGCAACAGAGCGGAGGTATTTATCCTAAAGTTTGAGAAAACTGTTAGCAATCGCAATACGGATAAAAAATTTAAGGTCTCCGGATTCTTGTCTCATATCCGCAACCCGAGATTAGAAGAAGCTACAACATACCTTCAGCTCAACAATCTCCTTCTTCTTTGCCTCCAGTTCTTTCTGCACAGCATCATCTCCGTTTCCTGATGCTTCCGCAGCTCCATTCTCCCCCTTCTTGTCTCCATTACCATTGCCCTCCTTCTCCGTTGAGAGGTACCTCTGGGTTAATCGCGGAGGGAACGGCTTAATAGTCTGTGTAAGGGGCTGGAGACCTGATGTCCTTGATCTCGTGGCAAAGGTGGAAGCGGATCGGAGGGAGGAAGAGGAGGAAGAGATGGAGCGGAAAGAGAATGCAGATCCAGCTGCCTGGGTTTGTCTTACTGCCCGAGGAATCATGTTTCTGTGAGGTGGAGGATATAGGGTATTAAAACCTTGACAGAGGACTGCTTGATGCTTGAGTGAATTGAATAAAAGTTGAGAGTGAATTCAATTGTTGATATCTTGTTGATATCTTTTTCTTCGAGGATCAAAAAAATCACTTTGAAGCAAAATTTCGGGGTTAAGCTGGATAATCATTCTTCCGTTATAAACTCTACTTATATAAGCAGCCCTACTTTCCATCATGTTGAGGCATGCCTTCGAGTGATACTTGACACTCAGAACTTACAACATTGAAAGGTGAATAACGGACCCCTATTTGTTCAAAGTGATGGCTAATACTGATGTAAGATTGCCCTCACCAGCTAAAGGTGATGGCAGTACCATGGAATGAGCGCAGAAAGAAGCGAAAGAAGAGTCAGATTGTCCGTCTTCTGCCCCCCTGATGACAGTCCGCTCGTCATTGACCTCCTCTGGAGAAAGCTGCACCATGTATTTGTTCAAAGTGATGGCTAAGACTGATGTAAGTCTGCCCTTATCAGCTGGCGATGACGGCACAGTTAAGTGCGTGCGGGAAGAAGCTTAAGAGGAGTCATATATTGTCTGTCTGCTGCCCCCTCAGAAGGCAGTCTGCGCGTCATTGACCTACTCTAGAGAAAGCTTCGACAGGTTGAAGGTATATAAAGACCGGATATAGCAAGCCAGAGAGCTTGTTAACTAAAGAAACCACTTATCCAAACTTTAGGTAAGAAGAATACAGCTCATCCCAACACGGAAGGAACAATCAGGAGAATATCAAACCACGATGGATTTTCAAAACCTCCCAGTAGATATTCACTATCTCATTCTGGAGCAACTTGTTCTTATAGAGGACTATGGCGTCCACCAGGAGATTTGCGCCCCGGTCCTAGGGAAACGCGACTGTCAATCGTGGACCAATATTGTCCAATACCAACAGGTTTGCCGTAGGTGCACTTCGGGGCTTCCCATCCGTCGCTTTGCTGCCAGCTTGCTCACATTCGAATAGGACTATGGAGGGACTGTTTGAAGACTCTCCTACCCAAATACGCGCCTGTTTCTATAATGATTCACCACGCCCCTGACTCATTGGCCATAAAGGCCACGAAATTCTTTCTCGAGAAGGACGGACGGACGCGGTCATCGTCCTTGGAATATAGGCCCTGGTATTACGAAGAAAAAGTTCTCGTAAATGCTCTCTATCGTCAATCTGCCGAATGTCTTCGGCTACTGCTTCCTGCTGATCTCCCCCGGGTGCTTAAGACGCGTATGAAGGGATACTTCAAAAACCTCCCTCATATTGCTGCGGATCTTGGCCAGACTTCTGCTTTGAAGCTACTTCATCATCACGGTGTGCCACTCGATAGCGTAATACACGATGATCGATTTCGTCCCGTGGACAGAGCCGTTATGAAAAATCGCATGGATGCCATGATGTATTTATTCATGACATACCCTCACGTTTTGGTCTTCCAAGAGTTCCCGATGCGAACCTGGCCTATTGAGCACGTTGCCAAATGCGGCACGATCCCGATGATGCGCGCACTCTTGAAGCTACCGTCAGCCTTTTCCGATCGTGCCCGTTATAAACGCCGATCACTCCTCGACCGGTCCCTCCTTGGCTTAAACTTCGAGATGACAATATACCTCCTCAATAAACGGCACAAGGCCAAGATTGCACATACCTGGTACAGGTCCATCAACTTGGCTCTTGAGGTTGCCCCATTGCACGTCATTCGCCGGATGATAGAAGTCCGCAAGGAATGCGATTTGCCGCATGATATATGGGGATTTGAAGGGAGGGACATTGCTCTTCGTCGTGGTGATCATAAGATCATGGACTTACTGGTTGAGTCCGACCCGGATGGACCCCACAGGGCTGCGGATAGGATACGTCGCAGATCAATATTGACGCGGATGTGGAATGATATAAGACACCCGCCTGAGTACACTATTGTGTGTAATGCGCCTGGGCTCGGTTCAGATGGTCTCTTCCACAGATAGAAAGAAGCGGACGGTTCACCAAGGTCTCTTCAACAGGTAGAATGGGCAAAAACAATTCCAAAAATTAAATATAATCGATATTCACTCAACGTTCCTTATAAACAGTCATATCCAACGTATGTACATATAAGCAAAAAAGACCAGTCATCCAACCAAGTAGAAGAATGTAAGCATAAGTACACTGCCCAAGGCTAGACAGGGCAAGAATGTGCAGCGAAAGGAAGGAGCAAGATAGTGAAGGACGCTGATTGCATGTCATCGTGCCATCATATAGAAAGAAGTTGCAATAAAAAAAAGATTGTGCGCCAGGCATTAGTTCTTAAGTTCATGAAGATAGTAAGGTTGGAAGAAGATATGAAAAGGTGGATGTGGATGACGGGTGTTGAATATATATGAGAAGGAAGGGGCCAGATGAGGCGGGTAGAATAGTTGATAAAAAAAAACAGAAATCAAAGGAAAGGGGGAATCTCTGAAGGGAATTATAAAAGTAATGTAACAAGTTACCAGGCGACAGACCTGTGGTCCAATAGATCATATACGAAGATCAATGGTCTTCTGCTCTCCCTCATGATACAGCTATAGCCCCGGAGTCGGCGACTTCGCGCTTAGGGGGGTCAGGCAACTTCATTGGCTCGGTAGTATCTTCCTGTGGTGGAGTGAGAGCAGGCATCTTGGGGACCACCATCATTTCCATCTTTCGCTCAATATCCGCGAAGAGGTTGCAGACTTCAGCGTCAGCGTAGATCTTGATCGATTCCACGTCCCGCCTATTAGGTCCACCGAGAGAAGACGCCACGTCACCGTCCTCCTCTGGGCTTCGCGGTGGTGTGACCTCCTCTATTGTACTAGAGCTATCGCTGTTTTTGTTGCTTGACGTCTCTAGAACCAGTGTAGCGGCAATATGTTCGAGTAGCTTCTGACGGATGCGTGAGCGACGGGTCTCCGCACGCTGCCACTTGGAGAGCCATTCGTCGATCGATGCATCGAGTTCTGAGAGGGCTTCTTCCTGTTTGACGATGCTTTCTCGAGAGAATTTGGAGAGTCGTGGGGATCTGAGGTAGGTGATCATCCGGGTGTGTAAGCTTCGACGGCCGGATCGGAGGGAATTGTATGTGGTGCGGAGGTATTCGCATCGCTCGTCAAGCACGCGAAGTTCCTTCGAAGGCGTTAGTGACTTTCTTCATCTAGCGAAACGAGGTTTGTGCTTACCAGTGATAGTGTTTTCATATCAGTGTACTTTAGTATTTCGTACTTCTTTGCCTGGACCCTCGCCTGTGTTTGCAGTCTATCGATCTCTGACCTAGGGAGGAGAAACCGCGCATCGGGGACAGGGAATCCAAAGGGGAGGCCCTGATCACTGATATCTTCGGCAGAGGCGTGTTGCTTGCTCATCCTCCTCTTGGCGATGGTATCTTGCATCCTTGATCTGCCCCGTTCCATAATTGGCACAGATGTCTCGGAGTGGTTTCGTTTGTGGTCATTAGGGTATACTCTTCGGCGGTCGGGAGGTGTCGCTGGTACAAAGGGTCTCGCCGTATTGTTTCGGTTGAGCCTGCGGTCGGGGGAGCCCATCATCTTATTATTAGTTTTATTAACATTTGGGGACGTCCATGGACTTGGAGACCCCCTCCCGTCGACGGCCGAGTGAGGATCGCGACGGTTATCCGGTCGCTGTCCCTTGAAGACCAGGTTGAAGGGGTCTTGTCGGTTACTCTCAGCTGGGGCGGTAATCGGGGCACAGGGCTGCATGTTTCTGGCTGCATTTTCTGGGAAGTTTGTATTTAGGCTGGGTTTGCGGTTGTGGTTGGCAATAGGTTTTCGAGCAATCATTCGGGGTGACTTTGGGGGAACGGCCGGTGGTGTGGTAGGGATGTTGTCAATTTTGTTCTCTTGGGCAAGCGAAGAAGGATCCGGGATTTCAGGAGGCTTTTCGTCTGATGTTATAATTAATGCGGCCAAACCTTCAGGGAGTGCGGTGGATGATGCTCGCTTCATGGACTTGACTCGAACATCTTCGTCGTCTTCCATTGGGGATGGCTCCAGTTTCTTGACGGGAGACTCCTGTTTCGTCTCAGGAGGCTCTTGTTTCTTCTCGGCAGGCTCCCGCTTCTTCTCAACCGGTTCCGGCTGAAGGATAGCTGGCTCCCTTACCGGCCTCAGTACATTGCTTTCGAAGAAGCTTCGTCCCCAAGATGCACCTGGAGCACTATTGGATCTCTCATGTACAGGAAATTTGCCAGGGATTGTGGCTAAATGCTGTCTTAGCCCGGGTCCACCAAACCGCTAGAGAAAGAATGAGAGAATAGTCACTTACGTGAGTCCAGTTGGCCCTCCTGAACGGTGGTCATCGGCTCCAGCCCCAGTTCAGGAACACATATCTTCCTTCGTCGAGGAAGACCTTCCTTCTGCGAGAAGCTCGTTTTCGACCCAGGAGGGAATTGCCAACCGGCAGCATCCCGGAGAGCAGGACTGGATTGACTAACAGCCAGCTCGCGGACCTGCTCTAATTCGGGAGTGTGCCTCCCGGGGGATGGAACGGGCTTTCTGCGTAGAGGCCATAGTTGATATCTTGATCTCTCTGTAGGAGTTCGCCGCCCAGAATCACAATACTCTGGAGTTCTGTAGTCGAACTGCATAGTTTGTGAGCAAATTGAGGTTTCTGGCACTTGATTTCGTAGAGAGGATCGTCTCCATGGCTGCGAGAAACGCAGCCGGATCGATGGAAAATGCATGAACTTACCACTGGAGAGGTTGCCCTGGCTATAATATTATTCAAGCCGACGTGGATTTGAGCATTTTGGGGATCATGCACAGTCGAAGCCATTGCTTGGTTGATTGTCAGCTGGGCTGCAGAATGGTAGTATATAAAGCATTAAAATAGAGGGACGTGCTCTCTGTAATAACAATATCACTATAACGAAAATTCCTACTCTTACGGCCGATGATAGACAAACAATATCAGGGGCGATATTGCTCTTATCAAGCCAACCGACAGTCTCCGTGCGTCCTCACTCCACGCCCAGTCTCAATGGCGGCGAGATCGCAACTCCTCTTCTCCCCAAGTAGCCATGCCAGTTGCGGCCATATCCACAGAGATGCTGGAGAGTGGGCGGGAGACGCTAGTCAAGGGTGTCCAGGCTGGGATGAAGTGACAGGCGCGCAGGTTGAAACGACAGACCCTTGAGTCTCATGAGGAATTTGTATGTCGGATCCTGTCTCCGAGGTCACGGATCGTCGGAGAACAGGGATCTGTCTTGCAACACGGAGAGAATGGAGGTCTCCGAACAGGGACAGGGGGAGAACCACGTTCTCTGAGTCCCACCTTACGAAGTATATTTCTGTTCAGGAAGTCCTTGAAGTGTTTGGTTGATTCATGATAGTCGCAGAGTCAGGTGTTCCTATCCTTAGATATTATTGTCGTATTTTGTTCTCGTTTTCTGGTACACTTTTCAGAGCGATCATAACGAGGCTTGCTAAGTTGCCAGGAAGAAAGAAGAGGCCCAATGGACGGTCCGCATGCAGCCATGATCGAGAGAGATCTCGAAAAATGGAGACAGTGAAAGTCTGCTGAAGCCACAGATACCGAAGAGTCGAATAGATGATGAGATATGCGTGGGACTCACAGTGCTGAAGATACATATGCAATGAACCCCTACCTATATTTGATTTTAGAACATCAGCATTCCCAACGCTTTTAATTGAGTATTCATGAATGACTGCCGACGGGGAGAGACGAGGTGAGATGGGTTGGAGTAGGGTGCTACGGATGTGACTCGGGTTATCTTGTCCGCGAGCCCAGGCGCACTGGGTGGGCGAAGCGAACGAAGCAGGTTCTCCAATCAACCCCGATAGTACAAGCAGCAGCTTCTCAATCTGTGAGGAAACAACCGCTGTCGTCATCGTGGCCTTCCTCACACAGCGCCTGGAACATCATCGAGCGACTGTTTGAGGATGATGAGAATTAGGGCACATCCGGATGCTCTCCCGAGCAGTCCGCGTTCCCACCGTGGCGCTCCTCGTCGTTTCTACCCTCATCCTCAAGGGTTTCCAGTTGCTCCTGGAAGACCGTTATTATCCATGGACCTGGGTGCAAAACAAAGAGATGAAGCACAAAGCTTGCCTGTGGTGATAATATTATCGATAACAGAACCGGGTCGAGCAAGGACAACCCTTCGCTCGCAAGCGAAAAGAAGCTAGCCGTAGCGTCGACGCTGGTCCCAAACTAGTAAGTTAGCGCCGGTGAGGGATCAGACGAAAAGACTCTGTGACTTCGCCAATTCTCACTTTTCGGGTCTGATACTCGTTTCATCTTCTCACCAGATCGATCTTGGCAGGCAAGTCTAACTGCTTCAAGCAATCGATATGCCCTGGAATGGCAGCGGATGGGCCAAAGGCTAGTCAAAGTGGGAGAGGGGTAAGGAAGTATCCCAAACGACTTCGAAACTAAAAGTCGACATGAGTAAGGGACGCTCCAGAGGCTCTCTCGCAATATACTATTCTTGGTCTAGTTGCCTTTGTAACCCACAAGTTCCATTCCTTACTCTTTCTTCGGGTTTACTATGGGTCAACCTGCCAAGGTACAAGCGAGGTACATAAGGCCAGCCCACCTCACGCTCCTGAGGCTTGGTGGTGGTGAGGGTGAACTTCCATATTAAGATATATCATGCCCTCTGTTATAGCCAGGGTTTATTACTCTCTTCCCGCTTTGCTTACTGCAAAGGTCTTCTGAATCCGTTCAACGGCTTCGGGGGATCGACCTGTTCCCCCGTTCCCTCGAAGATGCCTTGTACGAGGACGAGACGATTGCTCTGCCTCCCTATTCTCTGCCTTTCCCCCATGATCGTCAATCCTATCGGCCATCCCACTCTTCTTCTTCATTTCGCGATCCGAAATTGAAACAAAGACGAGAGTCGCATCCATCTCTGGAGTCTCCCAAAGAAGCTCTCGGGATCATCCACCCCTTTTCAACTACAGTTTGATCGGCTTCATCTGAACCTTCTCTTTCCTATATTGGGATCATCGAAAACTCTAGTAGCGAAACTGCCTTGTCGACAACGTGGTGGGAGAAGCCCGTGCAATTCATCAAATTCTCCGAGTCGACTCCGAAAATCCATGGCAAACCCGCCTCTCTTTCCCCTCCTTTCCCTCTCCCCGATCTTCAATATCAATTTAAATCTCCCTCTTCAAACGCATCTCTTCAATCCTGCAGAGTCATTCTTTTACTAACAAACGAAACCGCAAGGTACTTCTCACAATGTGTGTCTGGTCATCCCCAGTTTCTTCGTCTTCCCTGCTCAGATCCTGCATGCAGCGGGAGCAAATGATGGTACTTTGTCTGATCACAAGGAGTCGTGGGCAGGTCTGGAAAGGAGCAGAAAAGGCACTCAATCATCGATAGATTTAAAGAGTGCGTTGGACAAAGGTATCGGAGTATCCATGCCCTATATCGGAAATGTAGACTTCTTGTAGGGAAACGCGGCTTCTCCCCCAAGCCCAATTAGATATATAGAGAGTACATATACATTTGTTGGCCATATGATCACAAACGAAGAGTTCTGGCGGTGTGATGGAAACTTTCCAGCCTGCGTCGCATCCCCAGCCGTGCTGTTGGTTAATTCTCTGGAGCACATGGCTACCATGTGTGAAGCATGCATGTCCTTTGAGGACACCAATCCTACGCAAATCTGGGAAAGGGAAGATTGCCAAAAAAGTTCAGGCAAAGTCAAAATGGTGTGCTTGATTGCAGCCAACTAAGTATTAGCCTTTGCGTTTTATGTAAGAGAAAGGGATCTCGATGAAGCAATGATCATTCTGCAGACTTATCTTGAACGATCCTACGTCAGTTCTGCATAGCGAAAACATGTCCGAAGCTGAAAAGGGATGCGATGCCCTAAATAGAGGCTGTTCTTGTTGATCGCCTCTTCGCCCTCCTCCATTGAATATGTATACGAGAAACCTATCGGCGGACGTCCGAATCAGATGTCTTTTCACGAAGAACATCTCGTCTTACCTGCAGCCGCCCTTGGTCCCCTCTCACTGTCGATTATGTGCTGGTCTCAATTTAGCCTATACGAACCTTCGAGAGCAAAATAGACGCATCCAGGCCGGGGCAGCCGAGACTTCTGAGCAATAACGGCGTTTCCCGATGCCGGTTTCTCCTGCAAGGGACTTCCCTCTTCTTGGAATATAAGAAATTCCAATCGATAGATTGCCTGTGGCTCAACTGCCCGAGATTGCGAAGATATGACAGAGGAGTGGGAAAGTGTGTCCATTGCCGTCCATGGCAGGCTTAGGTCCCGAAGAGAGTAAACCGGGGGGTAGGAAAGCCCCGTCTTTTTCATCCTGGATATCCAGGATTTGGACGGGGTGGTGTCGTAGGGATGGCTCAAACCAGGAGACTGGGATCTTGTAAAAGACAAGCATTTGCGAGGAGAAAGAATATCATCCAAATCATGGAGAGGTAACGCAGCGCCAGAAGATTGGGAATGAAAGCTCTCAACAGGGCAGCGAGTATAACCATACATCTGTTCCCAATGCCGTCTAGCATTCTCGTCGAACAATACGGATAATATCAAAGTCTTCTCCCATCCCAATGCTCTGGGTACACCCTAGAAGTCACTTCAAAGAAGTCAGAGGATAGGTTTGATGTAAATTGATCAATTTGGTCATCCCGCGGGTGAGGGGTGGTGGTCAGGGGAAGGAAAAATAAACGCGGCTTCGCCGATAACGATAAACAAAAGAACAAGAGGGGGAGGGACTGATTGTCACGCGCTAGGGAAGAGGGACATATGCAGGCTAACTGAATTTGTGCGTTGAGATGTCGTCCCCAGGCCTGTCGGTATGCAGCAGATTCCTGTCAGTCACAGCATGTCTTAAAAAATTTTAGTTTGTTTTGGGATTTTTCGTCTCATCTTTTGTTTGATTCTCTCTCGCCAAGACGTCAACCCAGCCTCTTTTCCCTCTCGGAGTTCTCCACAACTCCACGCTTCAAGTGCACAAGAGTTTAAACGTGAAAGAGATGGATAAGACCGATCCACTCGTAGAGGAGCCAAGGTCCAAGGATTGTGCCTTGGTACAGCGGGTGAAGTCCTGGGCTCCGTGTTTCCAGCAGTCCCCGGTGCCATCACAATGAAGAAAAGGGATTGCCCTTCTTTTTCGTCTCATCTTTTGGAGAAATACGAGAGAAACCAACAGTCGACAAACAAAAATAGTAAACCCGAGTCATACAATGTCAAAAGAAGGGTCGCGGAGCCTTTCTAGCTCATGACAAACAATGAGGATTCGTGGACTTTCTCCCACTTTGCATACCGTGGGGGGAAGAAGCCAGAGTCTGAGGCTTGAGAGAGAAGACATCTCGCCGGAATCGCTGGAAAATGGTTCAACAGCCACAGCGGGAAGTCGTCTCACTTCCACAGCTCTTTCATAATCATCATGTCGGGCTCCTTCACCCCGAGTACTCAAGCAGAGCTGGGGACGGTTCCATGGCTATATCTGTTAATCATATAATATGTCCCACAGCTTGGTTCTCTTCCCCGAAGTCCCCGAAGTCGGGACGAGTGTTCTCACTTTTGTCCCCTGAAAATCAATGGTGAGAAGTTCTGATATAGGTCGGGATGTATGCCATATCATTCAGCTTTTGAAACTCTTCGCATTTCCTCCTCAATTTCTCCCCACCGGACCTCTTGTTGCGCGAAAACCAACCTTTCCTTTCTCGACTTTTGTCCCGTTGCTGAGAAACAGGGAGACGATGGCTTGAGTCAGGTCTTGATGAGAAATTTCCTGTTGGACGAGATAGGTTATGAGTCCGATGCTTCTCGGAGTGTTTCTTGAGAAGGCTGGAAGCTGGGAAGTAAGCTCAATGTTAGTCTTGCACCGTGCATTAGACCTACCGAGGGTCAATATAATATTAATTACCCCCGATTCATGAACTTCGTGTGTTGCTGCAGGTCTGTTCAACTTCTGTGTGGGTTGTCGAGGGTGTTTGTCGTGTTGAGGCAGAGATCACGAGGTCGATGTGCAATGCAAAATGTGGTTGGAGGCTTTTCGTCTTCGGACAAGTCCGTTGCTCTACCACATGGCCTTCCCATACTTTTTTTACCTTTTGCGATTTATGAAAAGGACCCTTTTCCTTTCCAACTCTGAGCATGGCTGCAGTAGTCGTCCCTGAACCTGCGCCAATGTCTTCTTCTATTCGCCAGCCGTCAATTGTCTGCCACGAACCTGTGGGACTTCCCGTTTCCATCACCTGTTAGCGGCCTCTCATGGCAATAATAACGTGAGATCTCTCTCAGTCTTGCAGATGCATATGAGAATACGATTCAGCGCCATGACTTACATGATTGCAACCCTGAGAGTTTTTCCTTCAGGCGTTCAATTGTTCCTCCAGTCAACCCCCCAATGTTTGAGGTCTGCCTCGAGAGACGATCGACCAGCAAATGTCTGCACATCCTCTTTTCTTTGCCACCAAGTGAAAAGTCCCATCGACCTCTCGTTCCCGTGTTGATCAGACAAAATGGAAGCCGCGTTCAGACCATTTCAGGCGGGGCAAGGATGCCGTTCCTCCTCGTCTGCGACCTCTTCCTTCTCTTCTGCACTTCTCGCAGATTCGCTCCCTTCTCTTTCTCGATCAAGCAAACAAGCAACACATTCCTTCGATCGCTGGCCGTTGCAAGAGATACGTACCCGCAGATCGTCACGATAGCGATCGCGATCCCTTATCCCCTCATCTATAGTTGGTGGGTTCGCCCCGATAAACTGATCCTCGAGGCCTACACGTGCTTGAATCCCTCGCTTATCCGTTATTCGGGTCCATCTTTTTAGGAATCCCGAGAATCCTTTAATCCTGAGCGACGTTAAGAATAATGATCCGCGCCATTGCGACCCCCTCTGTTATGCGATGGGCGTTGAAGAAAGGCTCAGCCCCCAAATAATCTGAATCTAGAGGAGGAGT
This sequence comes from Arachnomyces sp. PD_36, assembly GCA_032988195.1. Classification (NCBI taxonomy): domain Eukaryota; kingdom Fungi; phylum Ascomycota; class Eurotiomycetes; order Onygenales; family Arachnomycetaceae; genus Arachnomyces; species Arachnomyces sp. PD_36. Next base: position 420,379 of record JANTQE010000020.1, on the reverse strand, counting down.
TATCTTATGAAATGTGAAGGAAGTTATGCAGTATCTCTACTGTTGTTTCTTCGTTGTCTCAGCTTACTTCTCGCTTCATTGTCGAGAGCTCGAAGGATGTGTTATCTTGATTCGGAAGCTGTTGGAAGCCCGATCGGAATCACCAATGAGCTCAAGCCAGTCGACTTTGGAATGCCAAACAGCAATGTCTGCGCCTGCCTTGTTCTCGGGACCAGTTGCGCCCGGAGAGTGAATGATGAAACCCCCATAATTTGCTCGTGCTGTGATGAGGCTTGTATCCTTGGCTTATGCCTGATCGCCTTTAATTCTTGATACAGGACGAAGTCTCAGGGAAGGGACTTTTCCCAGCCTATCAAATATTTCCTACTCCCAAATCCACTGGACACTGTTCATCCATATAGATCGTAAGATTATATGCTTCTGTTTAGAGAAAGCGTATCTTCGAATACCTTGACCAAATCTCTACTGTTACCGAACCCGGCAGCCCATCCAACCGTGCTTTGGGGATGCCATCCCTCAAATGGGATGAAATTCACTGGACCAAGAGCAGGCGATACCCTCTTTCCAAAACCTCGTTGGGACCTTTTAATATTCTTCTCGGATATTTACACGAAGGAGTATCAAAATGGTGACCACAACAAAACAGAATAAACTATCACAGCCAAGGACTTTTTTCCGATTCTTCGAACTAACGAGAGATATAATCGAAAGTAAGACGATGAAATCTCTAATGAAGGGTTCAACTTTCTCAAACCTCAAATTTTCAACCCTTACAGAACCAAGCGGGCACATACAGCTCTGGCAAACCACCTGTGCTCAAATGCATATTGACACATTTGCGGGCAGGTGAGTTATTGGGGGAGTGATATGCTCTCACTGCCACCCTATCGTGGGCATCAGTGCATGTTCTGTGTCTAGAGACCAGAATATCAAGGCTAGGCATAGAAACATATTTGCTAACAAAGAAAAGGCCCGGAACTCGTCCCTCATCCATGACAAGGCAAGGGGACAAGCCAAGGGTGGAATAAAGCGCCAGAATAGAATCACGGGTTCACCCATCTGAGATCTTATCCTATGATGAGGCACCATGTGATCAATGCAAGGTATTATCTCATTTGTTATTCAAGATGTCAAAAGAAGAAAAGCCTTTGGTGCCTTGGTCCAATTGAGTTGTAAGATGCTGAGCGGTTTGGTTCAAGTGCGAGGCAATGTTCCGAGAGTGTTGAGGACTGATGAGCCCCGAACGATACGCTGCTCTGATCAATAAAGAATCCATCGGGTTGGGTGGGACACGTCGCCCCCCCGCTCGACCGGACCAAGTGGTCTCCTCCCAGAAGAGGCTGCTGGACTTTGACGGATATGCAATAAACGACAGGAGGAAGCCTTTCGGCGCAGCCGAGAAGGGAGTTGCCGTCCCAAACGGATCGAGGGTAACGCACGAACGAGGTGGTTGATCACACCGAACTTAATTCGAGTGGTTGATACCAACGTGTGGAAATACAGAGGCTCTTTGGTCTACAAGGAAGGGATCGGAATCCCCATGTTCTGATCTCCCGACGGTACAACTCGAACTTCTGTGCCTTTTGAGAGTCATAAGATCGAGTTCGCGTTCGCATCATTTGTCTCCCAGAAAATAAAAAAAGAATCATTTCTTGATGCTGGATGTGGGTCCTGTAAGCGCCGCAAAATGTGATGCGGGAAAGAGTCGTGCGATCGCTGAGGCTTGGCGGAGGCTGCCGTTCAGGCGATTGTCGCGGTTTGTTTATCGGAACAACAAGAGAGAGAGGGATTCAAGGAGTACTAATTTCATATGTACTTTTTTCTTTGGGGGGCAAGATGGGGGAATAGATATTACCATCAATCCCCTCAAGACTTTCCACTGACCTTTATCCCCACCAGCCTCCTTCCTCCTTCCCCTTCTCTCCTAAGTAACGCAGCTCCCCCGACGTCCCGTGAACCACTGCGTCCCCGTATTTAACAGCAGTATCAGTTTACATCTGGGTTGTTTTTGTTACCACATCCCGACTAAATAATTTATGCCGCGATGTGGTTTGGTCCCGAATTCATCGGTCAAGAGGTAACATTCTCGAAGCCAAATCCATCGACCTGGGTTTTGAAAGAACAGATTTCCGAACATGCCGATTCCTATAACCAGGAAGACTGTGAGGAGCTGGACCTAATTCCAGAGGCTCGAGCGGTCTTCACTTGCTCGAGGCGCGATGGAGAGGGGCCGGAGGAGGCCATTATCAAAATACTCATGCAGTTCGTTATTCTCCCCAATGTTTCTCTCCCATGTGTATTAATTCTAATCAACTTTCGCTAACTTGCTTTTTCCTAGGATCCCTTGGGAGGGAACGGAGGGGAAATCAGCCAAAAAGCGAGCCGCACAAGCTGGCTCTTCAGAGAGCTTGGAGTTCGAAGCTGGTGCTCTGGATATATTGACCGATGCCAATAGCTCATCCACGCCCATTATACTGGCAGCCAAAGAGGCGAAACAAACCAAGAATATGTGGGTTCCGGGGGGGGTTTCTTGGTTTCATAGCTATGACCAAGCTGCCCGGCGCTAGGATTGATCAGATTCAAGATTTGGATCGTGAGGAACGTGAGGAGATGAGACAAAGTTTCAAGAAAGCTTGGAAGTCAGTGGACATATATCTACCCTGATACACGTCCCTCTCTACTCATATTGATACTATGTTAGTGAGTGTTTTGCAGCCGGAGTTGCTCCGGGGGATACAGCAATTCGAAACTTGCTTTGGGACCATGAACATAAAAAATGGTAAGGCACCTCCCATCTCTATCTCTCTCGTGATGCGTCGCAAGATTCACATAGAGAACTAACGAGGGTGACTGAAAGTTATATCGTTGATTTCGGCGTTTGGTACTAATCGGAAAGATATGGTCCGTGGCGCGATGGCCTCCTCACGCAATGGAATCTGATGGTCTACCTTCCGGGTAGTGAATGGGCGCCTTAGAAAGGTCAGCGCTGCTCCCTATTGCCCAATACCCTCGATTTATATTACTTCATACCTCTACTTTCTAGGGTATATATACAGATACATAAAAGAAAGAACGTACTAAGGTCAAACCAGATTTTACAAAGATTACCAGGTTTTAATTGTGTACAGACGAAACAAAGGAACAACATACCCGGCCATCTGCCCATGCCAATTCCATCTCCCACCCAAACTCTCTATCTATTCTGCAATCTATTCGGGACTACACCACCGGGGGAGACTGGATGCTCTGTCACTCGAACGCAGTCGCCGCTTACACGGAACCTATAAGAGTAACCCAACCACCCACCCCCATTCATTCTCCCACCTCACACGCACCCCTTTTTTTCACTCAAAACCTTCCACGCAAAAGTCTCGGTCCGAGAATGCTTCTTCATTTTGGGGGAAGCGGCTTTATCCGGGTAAGAGGAGACATGGAGGGCATTTTGAAATCGTATTTCCGCCGAATATTGTTGGTTTCAAGAAAGCCCCCCGAGGCTGGAGAGCGCTTTTGTAAGAGCTAGGATATATGAGTACGTAATAATGGGAAGAACCCATCGCCATGCCGTCTTCCGAATGGCGGTAGAGCTCATATTGGGAATATCTTGAGACCAGCTAGTTAGTCGCTAATTTCTGTAATGGATCCGGACGAGAATATCATTGAAGTGCAGAACCAGGAAGGGCCTGCCTTGATTGAGTAATTGGAGAAAAAGTACTGGGTAATATGTATGCTATATATATATTTTTGGCACACTCGAACAGTTATCGAGGATGATCACAACTTTGGGGAACAGGCGCAGTGCATCTGGATGTCCACCATAAAAAGGCCCTCCCAGCTAAAATAACGGGCCATCAGGAACCGCCAGTTTAATGAAGTGAGCCAAAAGATACTTCCCTTTCCCGTCTTTGTCGTCTTAGTGAACAAAAGTTTGTGATAATTCTCTTCGACACCTCTATAAAGCGGTCACGTGGCACATGACTAATGGCGTCTTTATCTCGACGACCAAAGTTTTACCCCTGGAACGGGGATGGAGCTCACAATCTTCGTCCTTGCACCAGCGAACAACATTCCGGTTGATGACGCGGACAATGAGCCTCATATCTCGTCGAAATCTGGGGAGCATAGAGTACCGTAATTGATATGGGACTGTGAGCGCCTAACCCGTACCTGATTCATGCAGCTTCGAAGTTCAGGAACAGGGGAAAGAAGGGATATCACCCCCCTGGCGCCAGTAGCTCAAACACGACGTTTGCATCATCTCCCTAGAAAATAAAAGAGAGAAAGAAACGTTGCACAGGGTTTCTCCGCGACGTATCCTTCTCCCTGGATCGGCCCTACTCTCCCCTTGCGTTGTTGTAGTTGAACCCTCCTCTCATAGATGAGGGAGCCTCATTCTCCCCTTCCCTGGGGACCACGGTCTTGGTAGATCATGGCAATGTATCCCCCCTACATTGATGCGTCATTTGCAAGAGGGGAGGCCTCCCCTGCCTATCTTCGAGTGTTTCGGTAATTCTGACGTCGATCATCACAGGTAAGGAGACAGCGAGTATGTTATATCAAATTCCCGTGCCGTGGAGGGGGGGAAGGAGAACGTATGTACGCCAAAGGCAGGCAATCCTTCTCCCAAACAACCGTGTGTAAAGTCGAAATCCCCCGCACCCATTGTCCCTGGTATAGGTTATCAGCTCAACAATACCCATACATTAGGACAATAGCACCGCGGGTTCTAATAGGGTCTACGATCGATGCGTGTGGTATCCCTGGTGTCGATCGCAAAGAGCTGTGGAGAGGTGGTGCCTATTACAGGGTCGTAATGAGTTGAACCCCCTTTATATATCTAGAGGATTCTTTGGGGAGAGAAAACGAGCAAGGACGAAGCTATATAAAGCCCTTCATATCCAGCATATCTCATGGTTCTCCAACCCCAAGTCCTCCCAGAACCTCGAACAAGCATCTCAAACCCACCCCAAAAAGACGAAGAGAAACCATACCTACCCCCTTTATCCTTTCAACCATGAAATTCTTCGCCATCATCACCGTAGCCATGCTAGCTGGACTTTCCAGCGCGTCAGCGTCTGCAGAATGCGCGGGCGAACAATGTAAGCGACATAACCAAGAAAACAACACCAACCCCCATCCGCTCGCTCATACCCCACAATGATATATGACGGCGAAGTTGCTAAATGATTCTTCTTCACATAGCACTCTGTGATACCGTTCCATGCTGCGCAGGCCTAGTCTGCCAGGAAGTGAGCAGGTCTGCTCTTGCATGTTACCCTCCGGGAGGGCGAGTTCCAACCGGTATGTATATCATCCCCAGTATCCCGAGCACATGTTTCTAGTAGTTACAACAGAAACTGAAACTTATCTTAGAATCGGAATCCCTCCGAACTCGGAACCCACAGGGGTTGCGGAGGACTTTAGGAAGGCATGCCGTGGATATGGCCGACTGAAGTTGGGGTGACGTGATCAATCGGGTGATGTTGAAGTAGGGAGGTCTTGGGATAGTAATAGTTCACAATATACCAGAAATTCTGAAACGTTGAGCCTTTCATCTCTTCTTGTCATACATCATAGAAGTAAAAACGAGGGTGGATTGTCGCAGGTTATCCCAGGGATCCCAGCCCTACCATTCGTGCGCCACGAAGAATTCATATCCATCCTAGTTGGCTTGGATGGAAACATTGTTTCCCGGGAATCCCAAGAAAGCTTAGCTTCAGCCAAGCCGACAACCCAAATATAAGCAATTCCCTAAGTAGCCAACTAACTACCAAGAACTCACTTCATGAACGTGCCTCGGCATCGTCTGGATACTGTCTTCATAATCGATATGAGCTGCCCAGAATCAGTATTCAGATAGTATGTCCATCCTCACATGTAAGTATTGAGACTTGGTATCAAAAATTGCCAACTGAATGATTGTCGTCGTAATAGGAAATATATTCACCATTTTGGATTCTTCGCGAACAAGAAGAAGAGAAAAACCCGAGTAACTATACCAGGCGACATAACTTATACCAAGTTTTTCAGAAGGAACAAATCTTGCAAGAAAAACTGAGCAAGAGCTTGGAATTATAAATGCGTGAGGCTCCGGAAAACACGACCAAGATATCTTCTTTCTCGATGGAAATGGAATTGGAGATGAGAGCGACACCGAGTGCACTCAGAGGACCAACGCAAGGCAGGGAAAGCCTGCGAAGGCTTCGTTCTCAAAAGCTGAGAACAGAAATGGGCTGGTAAAGAGTCAAGGGAGGAGTTTGGGGCCATAATTCAAGCTATGTTGGGCGCAACGAATTAATAGCTTGACAAGTCCAGATTTCTCGTGGGCGGGGACTTGCATGAGTGAGTACATATATTCATGTGTGCAGAAAAGAAAGTATTCTCGTTGCCTCTTCTTCATATAGGAAAGAACTGGGCAACGATTGCTAGCCCTGTCAATAACGAGGTTCATCTGCGCCAACCAAAGCGGACCTCTCTCGCGCATCGAGTTTTGAGGGTCCAGACTTGGCTATGACGGATGACAAGTTAAAATACTCTGTCCTTTTGTCTGAACATGGAAGGAGAGAGGTGTTCGCCAGCTGAGAACACGCATTTTGTACTGGGAAGCCCGCACAAGTTGGGGGATAAAAATACGAGGCAGCTGAACGAGGCATGGATATGTATACATTTCCCACTCACCCCGCCATGTTTCTCGTATAATGAAACCGCCAAGTGAGTTGTGTATGTCCATGCGAGGAGTATTTATACTCTGGAATATCTCACAGATGAAGAGACGTACGTATAAATTCATATTTCCGTGCACGCTCGAGCCAAATAATTTCTTACTTGACCGAATACCTTAATTATTCGTCTCACATCAACCCTGCATATAAGCCGTCGTCATGAAGCTCACTATTATTTCCGCCATGGCCTTGCTGGCCACGTTGACTGTCGCTCAAGAATGTATCGGTCAAGGAGGTAGAGAAATCCTAGCCTACTTCCAGATTATGTTCACCTTTAAGGCTGACTAAACGACATATCGTAGAGCCTTGTGAGTTGTTCGGACAACCTTGCTGCGGAGGAAATCTCTGTCGCGGTGACACGGCTGGCGACTTGAAATGCCAGCCTCCTTGGTAGGAGGCTGATTAGTGAGAGGCCTTGGTAAATACCCAATCCCTCCTTCACGGATCAGCGCCGCTAATCTTTAATACAGACGAAGAAGAACGGCGTCTCCCCGGTCGGAGAATTAGATAAAACCCTCTTGCGAGGGCGGGATCAACATCGGGCATTCTTTCTCAGAGACACATTCCTTTCTTAGATTCTCTGGCAGAAGTATTGGGAATTTTCCGGGAATGAGGATTTCGTTGTTTATCCGAGTCCAGGCGGAGTATCGTGCATATTCGCGAACCACAAGAGAAGGCTGAGTGAACATAGGGAAGAAAGGTTGAGCGTTATTGACGAATATGAGAAACCGTTGGATTTTGAGACCTCTCTCGTGGCCTGCCTAATCATGTGGCCGTATTTATTCGTCGAATCGTAGAATTCAGTGAAAGAGAGCGGGTAAGCACGGAAGTAACCTGCGGTCTCTGATATCAACAGAGGCAAAGTTAGCAAGGCGCATCCACATCGGTTGGGTATGTCAAGGACAATAATGGGAGGCCTTGAGTGCCCACACCGGAATGTTCCCTTGGTCCGGATGATATTTGTGCAATGTTGAGTTGGCCGTTGAACTCGGCAAAGTTATGCGACTAGGGACGGACATCGTACAGGAGATTCCATCCATGAAAGAGAAAAAGAGAAAGGAGAACGAATGCGAGGAAGAGAAACACAGCCCATCTTCGAAGAGAAGAAATACGATGATTAGCAGGCGGCAAGACCGACCGACAGTGTTCTCAGGAGACGTCTGTGGCGTATATCGTGTGGCGTAGCGGCTGTGGCGCAGTTACAGACGGAGATCGAAGAAATTGTTTGGACGCAGCGCCAGAATTCAATCTTTCTTTCTCGCACGAGCGCTCTCGCATTTCTCGCATTTCTCGCATCCCTCAAGTCGAACTTTCACAGCCGCCGATCCGAAATGCCGGGGAGAACAAGGCCGATTGAGAAATTTGCCCAGGCCACAGCCAAATGCTCCCTGGAGGTCTGTTTGCCCTTCTACCCGCTTTGGGTATCCATGTATCTATACCCTGAGGCTCACATTTCATAGGCTGCAACGTATGGCAAATGCATTGTCGCCGATTATAATGCCGGTCACAAAGATATGTGTGTCAAGGAATTCATGAGGCTGAAAGACTGCTATCTGGTAAACCTTACCCCTGGTGATGTACGAGAGAAAGAAGCCTTAACCTTTCAATATAGGCAGCGTCGAAGAAGGCCTAGGGAGAGACACGGGGAAGCAGCAGTGGAACCATGGATTATGACAGTTGCAGCAGAGAGGGATGAGGAGGAGGATCTTGGAGTCAACGGGATCTCGCGGATAATAGTCGTATCTCGGATCCTGGAGGAAGGAGAGTAATCAAGATAATCGGGTGAAGGATCCGAGAGCGGTTTCGCAGTCCTCCGAATGTAGTGATTTGATTGAAGTGTAGGATATGGATTGGCCGACTCCGGCTGTATGTCTGAGGAATCCAGGGGAGGAAGCTCCTGTGGGTCATCTCTCCGCCACGATCAGCTCCTGAAGACAGGATGATCTGAGATCTTACGTCCTTTGGGACCCAAAGCCACGCTGCTTGCGGTATCAGATGACGGACTTCGTGGAAAGACTCCGATCTTGCAGGAGATCTGGGTGTCCCAAGCTTCAATTTAACGGTGCGGCAGTGCTCGCGGATATCCCTATCCCATCTGCGTCAAGCGATCTTCATGTGCTCTGCCTAGAAATGATTATTTCCGCATGGAGTTAATTTGATGTACATATTGTGGCTCTTTGAGCGGAGCGCGTACTCCGTCTCCGTTGCTTGGTGGTTGTTCGTTCCGAGTTGTTGCTGCGCAAAAAGCGAAAATGCAGCGCCTACCACCATCGTCATCAGAAAGGGGGCTCATCCAGCAATCAAGGGAAACACGACAACTCATACAGAGAACCATCACATAATTCACTAGTATATATCTCTCTTCCGCCTTGCCTCTCTTCACATTTTTCTCTTCTCAATCATCAAACAAAAGTGGTCACAGGCTTGTTCCAGAAGATCAACCATCCCACCACGAAACTTCTAGGCCATCTTGCACAGCCCACCTCACAAGATCAGTGGCAAAGCTCTCTCAACCATATATCTACAACTTCTACCTCCCACACTACGACGACATATCCTCTGCGACGGCAATCTTCAAGACTCTCACATCACATCTCACACAATTACCATGGCAGCATCACCATCTACGCGCCGACGCCCTTCCACCCTCTCCCTCGACCTCTCCAACCTCCCAGCCCTCTCCCATCCCTCTCCACCATCAAACACCCTCCTAATAACCAACCTCAACGACCTCAAACTCTTCCAACCCGCCTCCCTCGCCGAAATCCGCTCCCAAATAAACGCTATTACCCCCCTAAACTCCTTCTCCCCGCTCCCCTCCTTCCGAAGAATCGTCTGCTCCTTCGCATCCATCGACTCCGCAATCCAAATCCGCCAGATCCTCGAAAGCAACAACGCCCACTCCATCCTGGGAATCAACAACATCAAATCCCTCCAAACCTGCCGCATATACTTCGGAGAACACACCCCCGTCGAAGACGCCTCTGAATCGCGAAAGCGAAAACTCCTCGAGGCACCCCAGTCCCAGAAACTATTCTTCATCAGCCCACCACCCAGCCCGCCACACGGATGGGTCATGCGCAACGAAGAGGAGCCTAACAAGCAAGTCCACGCCAGCGACCTCGCGGACGCATTAGCGAAACTCCGAACAGCTGCGGCCCCACCACCACCACACCCACCACACACTGATCCCGATACACCAGTCTCCCCACCTTTCGGAGCAGATGGGAACCTCGAACACGCAAGACAGCCAAGTTGGCCCACCAATGCGTCTCCGTCGATGCCACTCCGCCAGCGGAGCGGAAGCAGCACAATCGTCTATGACCCAGAGCAGCACGGGAGCAGCCCTCACCTACCTGCTGTGATGGTCGAAGATACGGATCCAATCCTCGACACCCCAGTTACCATGGAGATGGATATTGATACGAGTCCGACTGAGGGAGAAGGTCCTCGGATCATGGCACATACTCCCCGCCCACCTGTCGAATTGATGGAGTGAATTGACATTGAGGAACATACGATACGATACGGATTGGGAGTCTTCTTTTTCCTTTTTCTTTTCTCTTCTATTTCATTGTCTTAATTTTCCTATTGGTCTCATATTTTATCTCGGGGGGAGTTGTGTCTTTTCTTCGAAAGCGAGTTTCACTTGGGGATACCTCAGCCCCTTTTCTCATTATTCTCTTCTATTCATTCTCATGGAGCTATGGGCATACGGGTGGCATTCTTGCATTTGGTGAACCGGGTTGGCGGAGTACTCTTCATCATTACTCAGTGAGAATAACAATCAAATAACCATTGACATCAAAAAGCAACGCTCTCCACGCTCTTCTATATAAATCGTGATATCTCTAATTCATCATCTCATAATCTAACCCCAAAGAAGCGAACAAACCTAGTCAAATCTAATACCACCCCTCTCCTTCATCCTCCTCCACCCTCCTCGCCCCAACCCACTCCCCACTGGGAGTCCTCAACGCAAACGGCGCATCCCTAAGCGAAACAACCATATCCTCCCTCAACTCCCAGGGAAAATAAACCCTAAAAACACGTGGCTGACGAATCAACCGCAGGGGATCGAGGAGCTTCTTCTCGCCGGGGTAGAAGCTGCTTGAATCTGCTGCTGAGCGGAGGGTTATGTGTAGGTTTACGAGGCCTGGCATGTGTGGGGTGCTAGTTGCAGCAGAGGAGGATGTGAAAGCTGGTGGGGCAGTGGAGTGGGAAGAGGAGGAAGGAGGGGAGGCGGAGAGGGTACGGCAGAGGCGGAGCCAGGTTGATTCGTCATAGGGCGGGTAGGCATCCATCCACGTGAGGGCGCGGACGGTCCAGTGGAGGTTAAGGTGGCGGATGGAGTGGAGGCGGTAGGGGAGGATGGTGGTGGAGAGGTTGAGGATGGTGTCTACGTGGTTAAAGTCGAATGTGTTTTGGGTATAGAGAATATCAATCGCTTCGGAGTATCTGTTGAGGGTTTTATGTAGAGGCCGCAGCAGGGGAGGCGAGTTGGCTTTCTTTTTTAAGGCAGATAATCGGGAGGGAGGGGTGTATTAGGGGAGGGAAGACGTACACTTTTCGGCAGCTTTTCAGGAGCGATAACAACCCTCCATCTCGCTCGCTGAACCCATGCTTAGGACGGGAATAATAACCACCCAGATGAGTCGTATATCCCCAACAATCATGATCTCTCTCTTTCCTCTTCGCCCTCACAACAATCTCATTCCCGGTCTCACCTTCACCCAGCCCCTGCTCGTCACCAAAAGCACAGCATCGAACATGAGCCAACCTCCTCCCCTTCTCCATCCTCACAACATGCAAGCACCGCCCCCCACCCTCCCCAGCCCCATCAGCAAGAGCATACGCGTAAACCAACTTCCTCAACTCCAACGGCAACCGAAACAGATCCGAACACGCCTGCGCATTCGTCTCCCCCGCCCTCCCTAACTCTTTTTTCCTCCTCCCAATCCCAAACCTCACACTCCTCTCCCCATCACCCTGCCCCTCCCCGAAAGACCACACTCTAGCCCTCTCCATGCCGGGCCCCGGCGAAAGTGTCAACCTCCTCTTCCTCCTCACCCCCAACGGCTCCGGCGCATTCCTCGCCCGAAACTCCAGCGCCGTAGCACGCATCCAATCATCCCTTCTAGCCCCAACCCGACTCCTATTCTTGATTCTATCCGTCGAGCCATTATTCTGACCACTCCTCTTCCCTTTCCTTTTGCCCCTTTTTCTGCTCTGTGTAGTGTCCGCAACATTCGCGTCGTCCGCAGCGGAGCTGGAATCGGGCGTATTATTTGCGGCCGTGGAGTTCGTCGTTGTGGGGAGGATCCTCGAGAGGGGTTCAAGGACGACCTCCCGTACGAGGTCGACGAGTTTGTTGGTTTCGGGTTCCATTCATACGGATCTGGGTGGCCCTCTTCGCCCTGGTACCAATTGAGAAGAAGATACGAAGACGCAGCGGGATAAGGAAGTACTCTCTCAAGGGAATGATAAGAGAAAAATCCCCAAAAAAAAAGACGCAAAACGCTGTGCGACGGACGGGGGTTCCCCACCGCCTTTCAAGCAAACAAACAGCCACCCAGTACGGAGAGGAGAGGAGGCTAAGGAAAGAGCGATATAATGACTGCAAATATATCCATAACAAAGGCGTCTTGTCCCTTAAGAGACAATCATTTTGGCGACAGGATTCATCCCAAGTCCCAGGCAAGACTTCGGCTTCTCTTTCGGCTTCACTGGATTAGGAAGTCGAAACTCTCCAAGATAAGGGTTGTGGGCTAAGCATTTGCCAAGACGGGACTAGGGGTAGTAGCGTGGTCTTTTATCCACCTTGTCTCGGAAAGGAAAGTGGTCACACGACATCATACTCTTTACGCTTTGCTAAAGGGAAAGTAATATCTTCATCTAAGACTATATATGTACATATATACAAGAAGGTTAATACGTTATCTACTTGCGTTTTCAACTAAAAACCTAGGCCGGTGTCCCGTAGAACACACCACGACCGTTGGTTCCAACAAAAACAAGTCCAGCCTCGTTCTTATTCGCAGCAAGTGCCGCGCCACTGACGGTGCCGAAGCCTCTCTCACCCTGGATGTCAGTCCAAGTCTTACCAACATCAGTGCTAACATGGAGAGACGAGAGTTCTCCAGAAGTCAAGAAAGCATAGACATTCCAATAGTCGTTCGCTCCCTTACCGAGTGCAATAGCGTAGACGTCGCTAATGCCATCACCGCTGGTCTTGGTGAAAGTTGAGCCGAAATCGGTGGTGTGGAAGACACCTGCGTCGGTGGAGACCCAGACGTCACCCGCAATAGCAGGGTTGACTTCGATGTCGTTGATGGTCTTGGAGGCGCCCAAGGTAGCTGACGAGTTCTGGAAAGTAGCCCCAGAGTCGGTGCTGACGAAGAATTGCGCGCCACTTCCGGCGTAGAAGACAGTACCGTTCTTCTTGTCGGATGCGATCTTAGCCGCGGCGGGAAGGCTAGCAACTTCGTTGAAAGCCTTTTCGTTAGAAGACACAACAACGCCAGCGACCTCGGTGGACCAGAGGATAGTGTCCGCATCAGCGGAGTATGCGACCTTTCCTCCGTAGTAACCAGCTGCATCACCAGCGTATACGCTCCAGCTGCTTGCCCAGTACTCGGAGACAGCGATTTGGGAGGCGGTACCCGCGGGATCAGTGCCAACGCGGACGACAGCATTGGGCTTGTTACCGGCGTAGTCTGTGAAAGGTATTAGTACAGCTTCCCACGGAAAGCACGGGCTTTCATGTATACATACCGACACCACTGTTGCTAGCAAAGAGAGGGTTGGTCCACGCATCCTTTGGCACTTCGGTCAACGTCTCGTTGAATGTGAATCCGCCAACATCGCCAACAGCAGCCATTAGGGAGGCCCCACTTTCTGCAGAAGCCAAATCCAAAACAGCAGTCTCTTCAATCCCGTCTGCAAGCGACTGGATAGTGACGTTGTGAACAGTGTCCCAGTTGGTGAGATCGTGACCACCGTAGATGGTCAATCCGGTGCCGTAGAGCCAGTGGTCGCTGTCGAACGGGTTGATCTCTAGAGACTCGATCATCCAACCGAGCTCCTTGGTGTCATCTGCAGCACGGTGAGAAGTGATCCATGGGGCTTTGGGCGTCTTTACGCAAAGAGTCAGCTTATAATTTCAATTTTGGGATGAAAATGGGCATATCCTTACGCTCATGTCATAGTACAAGTTCTTCTCAGGGTAAGCGGTCCATTCCCAGATAGTAGACCAGGTTGCGCCCTAGAAAGGTATCAGTACACCATTACCTTACCGCCAACAGAAGGCTCTACTCACAGAGTCGTTCGATCGGTAGAGCTGCGCGTCAGGCCACCACAAGTTCAAGGTTGCAGCCATGATGGTACCAGGGTTGAGCAAATCGACAGCAAGGCCTCCGAATCCGAAAGCGAGGTCGGCTCCAGAGACAGGGGTGATATCAGTCCAAGTGTTGTCGACGAGATCGTATCGCTGAATGGTACCGTTTCCACCATCATAGGGACCGGATGTGTTGCTGTAAGTGAGATATAGGACCTGCTCATCGGGGGAGAGCCTGCACTTGTGGGGTAGGAATCCAGTAGGCTGGCCTGGGACGGCTTCCCATGTCTCTCCGGCGTCCTCGGAGACAAAGACGGACGCGGCTTTGTCGGCGGTACCGACGAAAATTCGGGACGTGGCACCGTCAAGTAGGTCGGAGGTGGTGTCGAATTCTATGAATGCAAGACCTTGAATATCACTGTTCAATCCAGTGGTGTCGGATGGATCGGCAATGTATTCGCCTTTCATGCAGAGCACGAGTTAGCCCACCCTCAGCGAATGAAGCGTATGGGTATGACAAACTCACCAACAGCAGTGAAGCTCTCAACTTGAGTGAAAGTAGCACCCTGATCGGTACTCTTCCACAGACCATTCCCACTGCGAGCACCGAAGTAGATGATTTCGTTGTTGTTAGGGTCAACAGCAAGACGCTCGCCCATTCCACGGCCGGGCATGTTGCCTCCAACCTTGAATGGAAGGTCGGTAAAAGTCCATGTCTCTCCACCGTCCGCACTGCTGATGATCGATCCGTTGGTTGGGTCCCTATTTTCTCCAACATTAATACCAATTTTCCCGCCCCAATTGTTGTCCGAAAGTTCAACGGTGTATCCCGTACCAGTCATTGGTGTACAATCCCACCGCAGCGTAAACACGGTCCGCATCGGTAGGGTCAGCCGCAACTGCATCAATACCCCAGTTGTGCCTTTACAACCATCTTTCCGTCAGCCAACCATTAAAACAACTCTGAACTCTCCCACGAACAGTATCTCAGCTCCAGGGGAATTATTCACCACTCAGCATTCGACGCAATAAAATCCGTCAACGGCGTCCACGAATCATCATCAGGATTCAACCGATAAAGACCTCCAATATCCGTCCTGGCATAAGCAACACCCTCCTTAGCCTGACTGAAGATAATTCCAGGAACGAAACCACCTCCACCACCGAAATGGACATTTTCCCACGTATATCCCTCCTGGGCGGTGGCAGCGAGGGGCAGAGCCGCGGCCGCCAGGGCCAATTTGGGTAGAAATGAAAGGATGGCCATCCTTCTTTTTCTTCAAATGAAAAAAAGGAGTGTGAAGTTACTAATGGAGGAAAGGAACGGAATGAATGAGATGGTCACTGACACAAATCAGTCGAGCGAAGAAAGAGAAGAAGAAGAGAAAAAGATTCTAGAAAGAATCCAAGAGGAGCTTTCATTATATTTCGACGTCGTTGCTGATCCTCGGGTCGAGCACGACGGAGCAGTCCCTCATGATGACAATGAGCATAGTGACAGATCAATGGCGGAAAATATATGTTCAATCCTCTTAAATATAGTATCCAATATATTATGTGGCGGGCCCAGTCTTCTTCCACCTGCGCCAAAAACCTCCCAAGTAATTAATTAACATCCATGGATAATATGAAACTGCTCAAAAGTTCGCAGAAGAAAGTTGTTTCTTCTCTGCGGAGACGGAAGGAAAAGAACAATCGAAGAAGATCACGGGATCTGGGGAAAACAGGGGTCAGCCAATCAAAAGTCTGCACCGGAGATTAGGTGGGCGGTTTGGCGATGGGCAAGCTGGCGGTTTCAACGGGCCGATTAGAGTGCTCTTCCTTTTCAGGAACGGAGCGGACGCGAGGTTAATTAACTCAAAGATTTCATAAAAGCTTTAAGTTAGAGCATGCCGCTTGTCCGTCTGGAAAGCCAGGCGAGATCAATTGAGATGTGGATTGTCCAGAAACACCACGCTTAAAGAACGATATTCAACGAGGTCGCGATCGACTCGAAAAATGGTCGCGGTTCCCAGATGAAGCGCTCACCAAGCAAACGTTGGAACTGCAAACAAAATCAAGTGTTAGGTGAAATGTACAGATGCCGGCGTCCGGCGGAACGATCTGTGGAGGGGCTTCCCTGGCCGGGTCAATCGACCGCTCCCAGGCCCTTACCTTCAACTCAAGCTTTTATAAACCTAGCAGAATGCTGGAAGAATGGAAGGGGATACGACCTGCCAGCATCAGAAGGTACCGCTGATGGTGTCTCTAACCGTCCAACGAGGAAGTCTGGAGATGGAAGATTGGGGCTCCGATAAGCTCATGGGAGCTAGTCCATATTGGGCCACCCACTACGTCATTGCATCCCCAAATAGATATAAGCTTAAACAGACCTACAAGAGCTTCACGCTGTTCGACGTTTCTATGATGGATATCAATGGTGAATTCATTTGCTCCCAGGTACTAGAGCTAGAAAAGCATGACTGCCGACTCCCTGACGACCCGTGGCCCCAGTACAGCGGCCAATTCACCTACGATGCCTTTCAAGGAGTGGGGGTTCATTATATCTGATTCCTCCCAGGAGACAAGATCCTGACGCAAGCACTACGTTAGCCTCGCCATCGAATATAGGGTGTTTAGGAATAAAATTACCTCCATAGAAACGATCATCCCACGAATAAGTAACCGCCAGCTGTCCAGGTCAACCTGACTTTGAAGTTGTTGTCTCGTGAGGACTCCCGGCATACCCACGTCGAAAAGAGACCTATCTTCGTCCGCTACGCCAGACGAGGGAGCAACGGAAGACTCTGACTTGGCTTCACCCGTCGTGCCATCTTCGCCAGAAGCCCGGTCGTGAGCGAGAGACACGTAGCGTCGACTGTCAAGCTTGCGACTGAGATTTTCGTCAAGCACATTCCATTCGAGGCTCTCCGGGTCTGCAGTCGTCAGCTAGGTACCTAAACCGACAGTGTGTTTGTCTAAACTCACCTAGAAGAAACTGAGGCCTGAACGACGCTTTGTAGCGCATCTTTGGACAGGAGTGGATGTAGAAGCCTAAAGCGGAGGTTAGATCTACCTTTTAACGGTACCGACAGAAGTTAGCTTACCCATATAATATAAGAGGTAGCCTTCTTCCTGGGTTAACGCGATTTCCCTCATCGCACTTATTTTACCAAATTCAAATTCTCCAAAACTGGGATCGTAGCTATCAAAATTGACTCTTAGCCTCAGAAAACCATGAAGAATTGCTCTTCGCCAAACTTACAAGATATAAACCGAGCTCACGGCATGCGGCAGAAGATCCAAGACCGCAACCGCAATAAGCTTACCATCCAACCGGTAACATTGATGATATGAACCCAGCTTTCTCTCGCCGGGAACTTCAGTTTCTTTATAGGTAGACCGCTTGAGACCCGTGCAGAGGAATCGTTTGAAACTTGCGTGGCTCCATTTAGACGGGGCTTCCTGATGTATAGTTGTCTGGTACTTCAGAAAGACGTCGAATCTAGCAGAGGAAATTGTGAGCTGTCTGAGCTGTCTGCAAGATACCCCTCCGTTGGGAGGCAGAGGACGTACTTCTCCTGAGTGAAGGTATCTGGCTCAGTGACAACTTCGAACCGATGGGCTGGTTCGATAGGTTGTTTGGTCGATGGGTTTATGGGCCGCTTTACGTTCACGTATTCAGTTTCATAGACTGATTTTAAAAGGTCGAAGAACTGTTTGCGTAGCCTCTTCTCCCTATAAAGTAGTGCTAGTGTAAGTGAAGTGAACCTGGTTCGGCAATCTCTCAACTGTTGGGAAGTATGCACGCACTCTCTCGGTTTGGGGCATAATCTCGCAGCTTGACGTATGTAGTCCTGACCAAGAACGTATTTATTCCAGCGATTGATAGCTCGCCTCTGGTCTCTTCGAGGATGGAAGGCGGACACGTCCAACCTTAATTACGTATCCCATAGGGTTAGCTAATTGCCTGGTTATGACCTAGTAAACAGGAGAGTAAGGACTACCTTAGAGTATAATGTGGGCAACATGAATCCCGCAGATTCTGCTTATAGTAGAGGTTTCCTGATCTGAAAAGTGAACTTGTCAGATTCTCTGTTTGTATAGCTCCTTCTCTAGCATTGGGAGCACGAGAAAGGGGTAAAAGCGAGTATAGTTTAAGATAGCGCTCTTACCGTCTCCATCCACGCTTTATTAGAGCTTCATAGTGCTCAGCCTTAACCGACGGCGAGCTTGCATAGTACGACAAGCCTAGATGCCAAACATATCAAAAGCCGATCATCAAACGGTGTTGGAGCAGGAAACAAAGAAAAAGGGAGCGACTAACTGCCATTTTCGCTTTTACAGTAGCCGCATGAGTTCCGTTGGTATCCTATCGTAAGTCCGTCGAGTGGCGTGATGACATGTCAGAAAGAGCTCTAGTAAATCATTTCCCTTTCCCGCCCGCGTGCGTTTTTATCTTTGTTTTGTTTTGTTTTGTTTTCCTTTTGGCGGGAGGCGGAAGGGAATATCTGATGGTTTCATGATAATCAACCGGGTCCTTCGCCGTCAAGGAAATGGCCCCCATGGAAAAAGTTGTGAATGCAGCAACTGGAAGAGAAATGTTGAGGGAAACAAGGCAAAGTGGGGGTTTGGAGGGGTAATAATTCAGCTCTTATCGCTCTTTTTCCTTCGTTCTAATTAAAAGCTGTGAAAATTGCAAGATCATCCGCCGTCACCGCGGAAAGACATGGAAGGATGGGGAGGTTAAAAATTCAAAAACGCGTGGATGAAGGAAAATATTCGGATCCGATATGGTGGATCTCGGGGAGAGTTGCAGGAAGGGCAAACAAAAAAGGTGGATAGGGAGAATGACAGGAAGGTGTGGAGAGGCAAAAAAGGTAAGGATAAAAGAGAAAAACCACAGAGATGGGAAAGGTGACACCAGTAGACAAAGCACGAGGTGATCGGGGAGGTTCCCACTGGTTGGTGACAGGGTTTATTCTCATGGAAAAGAGCAAGGCAATCATAAGAGACGGAGTAAGGGAGCAAGGGCTTACCGAGGGGTTTGAAAAATGAAAGGTGGGACGCTTGTTCTGCTTGCATAGTCGACTTATTCGCTTGGTGATGGGGAGGAGAGGGGAAGGGAGAACAGGTAGACGACGGCTTAGATGATAGGCATACCAAGACGAGGCGGTTTGCGGGGACGCTGAGCAGTGAGGAGAGAGTCGCGAAGGTGGTAAGGTGGTATGTCGTTGCTGGTTGATATATTGAGCTCACGCTGATGATGATGGTGATGCAGCTATCATGTGGTACATCGTGCGAGGCACAGCATTAGCCGCAGGGTAAAGTACCTCCTTAGTGCCAGCAGCTCTCGAAGCTTTGCTCGGCCGATCGCACAGAGGGGAGAGTCTCTGAACCAAAAAAGAAAAGGGAAAAAGAAATCAAAGGACCTGGTTCTTCTAGAAAGACTGCCTGTTGAAAAATCAATATTAATTTGCAAAAAGTGATAAACTGCTCCAGTTGAATGAGAAAAGAAAGCCATGGCCGAAACCAACACCCATCCCTGCTGTAACTGGATCTAATGAACGTTCAAGGCAAGGCTCCCGCATTCACTTCAACACCAAGCAAGAGAGAGAGTCGTCTCACGAGGGCTCTATCTCAATCCAGTTCCCGCCTCCAGCGTTGAAAGAGACAGGCAGAGAAGGTTTTTTGCCTTGCTCTAGATCCATATCACACGATCACTTCCGTTAATTCCATTGTCTCCCCACGTTTTAGAAAGCCTCTGAAAACCTCCGTCTTTATCATCGAATATATCCGAAGTGGGCAGGTCGGAATGAGGCCACCCATAGACATATATATCTGGAAGCACGGGCAACAGATATTGGTGAAGAACGGACAGAGATCGATACCGCCAGCATCGATCCCGGGGGGGGGCAAGTTAATCTATTACCACCTGCTTACTTGCCTCCCAGTCTATGCGATCTACGGGGATGATGATTCATGGATAATGAAAAGAGCTCCGTACCTGTACGCTGTTCGCCTCTCCACACTTTCTCCAAAAGCCTGCGTTGCAGCCCAATCCAGACGACACATCGGAGATCGTCTTTTACGTGCCTGTAGGAAACAACTGCACAAATGAATCAACCAGACGGGTCTTTCCTTTTCTTTCCATCCTCGCAGCAGGTTCAGAGCAAATAAATCCCGATCTTGAACCAGTCACGGAATTATATTGGTAGCATGTGGGAACCATTCGGAGACAATGAACGTACGAAGTGGAGTATACAGCCCGTCGTCTCGAAACCCATTAAATTCAAAATGCAGTTGTGCGATCAATGATTTGTACCACGAAGGTATCGCAGGCGGTCCCAGCATAACTTCCTGTCTGACTATCTCATTTATCCCTTTTCCGAGATAGGGATGCGGCATCGAATTTCACAGCGTCATTGATCCAACAAAAAAGAAGAGAAAAAAAGAAAAGAAATTCAAGGATTAAAATAAAGATACGAGAGGAAAGAAACCTTCAAAATCGGAGGAAAATTCATGCAAAAACAGAGGCAAAAAAGGCAGAGGAGAGAGTTTCGATCTCTCCCTCTCTTTGTGACTCCGAAGACTCTCTTTCTCCCCCCCCAGTCGGTGACAGAAGTCGGGTCCAGCTCTCTCTCTGTCTACCCTAAACTGTAACTAGGAATCACTAAACTAACGCCCCTAAGGGAAAAATACGCCCCTCTCCGATTTTCTCCCCCTTCCCCATCGTAAGAAAGGGAAGTGAAAAAAAAAAAACCTTCGTCCTCTTCCCATTCTATCCGACCTTCCCTCTATATTTCCCATTTAAGATGTCGACCTACAACGCTTTCTTTCCCGCTCCGAATAGGAATCATTCTCTTCCTCAGCCCCGTCCTCCACGGGACTGATCTCCAAAGAAGAAGAAAAAAGAAAGAAAGGAACGATACCAAGAAAGAATCAGGGCATCATTGACCTACCTACCCGCACTGGGAGAGATCAGATCAGGTATATATATCTTTACATCATATATACACGTATACACGCACATTCGCTCATTATCAAGAACAAAGCTGTATCCCTCTCTTCCCTGATCTTTTCTATTCTTGCTTTCCCCCCCTTCCCTTGTCCCAAGACTGTGATATACCTTGAAGGATCTTGTATTGAGATATATAACCCGAAAAGATCCCACCCTACCCGCTCGAATCCCTTCTTTTCGAATCGAATCTAAGAGATCCCCGAGAGAGGCCAGAGCTCCCTTCTTCTTCGGATACCCCCCCATACCGACTCAACCTCGTCTCACCTTGGGGTAGTCACCCTAGTGTCCCTGCGCCATCTCGCCCACCCCTCCACCGTTAGACGAACGAACGACCGACCCCGTTGCGTGCTCTCCTGCGGCTACCCTCATTCGAATACCTTCGTTCCTTAGATCCGTCACCGCGGCCCTTTGGTGTGGGATATCTCTCTCTTTTGTGGAGACCCCTTATATTTTTTTATCGTTCGCCGAAGCTCGATTCGACTCCGGCCGGATAAAATCTAGGCGACTAAGATAGCCGTTAGATAGAACGCCCCGCCGTTCTTTGACACCGTCATCCTTCATAGTCAGCGTCAGCTTAGATTATTTTTTGACGATGGCTCAAAGTCGTTCGATGGAATCCCGGACAGGAAGGGTCAATCAACGTACGTCGTCATAGCTGCACGTGTTTCTTTTTCTTTTCTTTTTTGCTTTCTTTTTTACAGCAATTTTGCATCTCAACCTTCCATTTTTGTCGCACCAACCCTTGACTGTCGACCACTTCCTCACCATCGATCTTTTCTATTATATTCCAACTGTCTAGTTTATTAGTGCATTATAAACTGACACTCTCATTCTCGCTATACAGGCTATGGCTCCAACGGCGAGAGGCTCGTTGCAGGGGTAGTCCCCCTGTCCGCCGATAAGACGAAAGTCTTGGTGATCCAGTCCGTCCGCCGTGGAGGTTGGGTTCTTCCAAAGGGCGGTTGGGAAACCGACGAGAAAACTGCCCAGCTCGCCGCCTGCAGGGAGGCCTGGGAAGAGGCTGGTGTCATCTGTACCATACAACGCGACTTGGGAACGATCGCGGACACCCGGGCACCCTCCCAGATGACACAACATGCCCCGAAGGCATCATATCAGTTCTTCGAAGTCAGTGTAGATCGTGAGGAAACAACTTGGCCCGAGATGAACAAGAGGAAACGACAGTGGGTGAATTACACCCAGGCCGCAACAGCACTGGCCAGCCGACCCGAGCTCCTAGAGGCTCTAAATCGCAGTTCCATCAAGCGGTAGTCACCGGCATTATAACCGTGCTACCTATCCTCTCCTTTCTTAAACAAAAAAAGGTCCACGCCGGCGTCACTTCTTGATCTTCTTTGTCTTTAATCATCCCTGCCGACGCATCCCTGCTCGACAGTTGAGTCCCTTCCAGTTCTTCTTGGTTCTCATGTCCCTTTTTGTTCCTTTTGGTTACTTCCCGGACACACCTCGCCCATCCTTTATAATTGGTCGTTCCTAAACCTTATGGTCCTGTCAAAGACGAGGACAACCATAAGGGCTGGGTACTTTCTGACTTATGATAATCTCGGGCGGCATTGTTGTTTTGATTTCCGATCTGATTATTATTTATAGACATTTCACAACCCACGAGATAGAGGACTAGAGATACTGGGTGACTTGGGTTTGATATACGGGCGTGCCCATTTTTGCACTTTTCTCTCGTTTTTTCGGCCGGAATTTTTCATTAAGGCCATTTAATGGGAGGCTTGCGATTACAGACGGTCATGTTGACCCCAAATAAGAGAATCTCAGTGTTCTATCTTTTGATTTTCTATCTATTCTGGTTTCCTAGTTCCTGGCTCTGAACGGTTCCCCCTTTTTGGCCTTTCCCCCGTCGGATGCCAATATTTCCTTCCTCCCCAAGTTATGGAGCAAAACAAGAGGAGGTGGTCTAATTTGATAAGAACGGACGCTGGATTTCTCTTTCCTTTCCTCAGTTCAATTATGCCGCGCGCACTTCTGTTTTGGAACGGTTTCGTGGGGTCACTAAGGATAGGGGGTTCGTGACCTTTCCCCCAGGGCCCAGGGTTTCTAATGGTTCTGTGACGGGTTGGGCATGTGGGACATGGGCTATGCATTTAGAAATCAATACTAATAAACTACCTATATTTGCTCCCGTGAGAAGAGTTCCAGGGAAAATAGTACTATTTCTTTGACTTGGCATTGAGTTCTGTGGAGGCGTAGGGCTGTATTTGTCCTCGAATATACTCCCCGGGCAGGACATGGCTTTGCCTCCTCGAATCTATCACCATTAATATATTGCTTGAAGTACAAGTGAAAGTGAAGTGAACTGAAGACAGCCGATGAATGACGGCGTATGACAAGATCGCATTGATCCGAATTAGGAATAGCGTGGTATCTCCGAAAAAAGAACATTCAATCTGGAGCTTCACGGTCTTTCTTTTTCTACTTCCAAAGACAAGAGGGAAACCTCAACTTACTCAACTTACAAGTCTTCAGAACCCTTGATCAGTCCTCTATACCCATCTTAACCCAGGAGACTGTTAATGAGCAAGCGATAGGCGTGAGAAACGGACTAGCCAGCAGCAGGCTAGAAGCTGCTCCCCTCCGCTCTCGCGGCTCGAATTTCAACTACCACCAACACCATGGACTACGAAATGGATATTGAGCCTCAGGGCCCTCAGGTCACTGTGAGAGAGGTGAGAACTCCCTCATACCTCCCAGAACATTCCGCTCTCCCAGCTATCTAGCTTCGAGAATATCAAAGCTCACATCCTCTTTAACCAGGCCGAACCCTTCCGCGTCGACTTCCGCCTCCACTCCGTCGACCTCGCATTCGCCAACTCCCTCCGTCGCGCCATCCTGGCCGAGATCCCCACCATGGCAATCGACCTCGTAGAAGTCGAATCCAACACCTCCGTCCTCCCCGACGAATTCATCGCCCACCGTCTAGGCCTCATCCCGCTAAACTCCCACAACTGCGACGCAGACGTCGAATACACCCGCGACTGCGACTGCGAGTCCCACTGCGAACGGTGCAGCGTTACGCTTACCCTCCACGCACGCTGCGATGGGGAGCAAGTGATGCGTGTCTACGCGCGGGATCTGGTGGTTAGTTCTGCGCGCGCGAATGAGTGGGTTGGGAATCCGGTTGTGGGGGCTGATCCCGAGGAGAAGGGGCCGATTATTTGCAAGTTGGGGCTTGGGCAGGAGGTGAAGATGACGTGTATTGCGAAGAAGGGGATTGCGAAGGAACATGCGAAGTGGGCGCCTACGTCTGCGGTTGGGTTTGAGTATGATCCGTATAATAATTTGAGGCATGTGGATTATTGGTATGAGGAGGATCCGGTGAAGGAGTGGTATGTTATTATGTTCCCTTCAGTTCCCATTTGCGTTGCGTTTTTTTTAACAGTGATACAAAAGGCCCATTTCCGCGAATGCGGAATGGGAAACCCCAGCCCCACCTGACCTCCCATTCGACTACGACGCCAAACCCACAACCTTCTACTTCGACGTCGAAAGTATCGGAAACATCGAACCCGACGCCGTCGTCCAGCAAGGAATCACCGTCCTCCAACGTAAACTCGCCACCGTACTCTCCTCCCTCACAGGAGCCTCAGATGAAGACGGCGACGTGAATGGTGCTGATCGCCGTAATGGTGCGGATGGTGGTCCAGATGGTGCTGGAGGTAGGAGTCCTGATGCGTATGAGCCTCCTGAGGGGATGGATACGGGTGGGTTTACGGCCTATGGAGCTGGAGCTGGGGCTGGGGGCGGTGGGCAGAGTGTTTGGGGCGGAGCTGGGGGTGCGACTCCGTATGGAGCTACGCCTTATGGGCAGAGTGGTGGCGGCGGTGGGTACGGGTTCTAAGGAGAGGAGAGCTGCTACTTTTCTCTCTCGTTTCCGTTTTTCATTTTGAAAATACCATCCAGCGACTAAGTACCCGTCCGCGCTCTACCAACTACCCCTATCTAAATAGGAAGGTTGAATCCACCCTATCCTGAAACATATCTTTACCCAGGAAAATGAGGAGTTTTTGAAAGGAAGGTGAGGGAAGTATCGGAGTTTTATCTGGCGGGGTTTTCTATTTTCCAGATTATATTCAAGGGGTCTTCATCTAATATCACGAGAGCTATGTTAACCGCAAGGACCAGAAACCATCTATCTAGTTTAAACATGCAAAAAAGTTGAAAATATATTGAATAGTAGATACCTGTCAGTATTTCACTATTATACCCCTCTTTCTATTGGAACAGAGTCAGAGAAGCATACTCAGGGCTGAGGGATGCCACAAACGCCAATATGAGAAGGAGAGCTTGAACAGTCAACTTCCGTATACAAATGCGGCGTCAAAATGTGGAAGAAGATAAGTCAGATCAAGCCCCTTATAAACTGCCTGTCCACTACTCCACCCGTACCCGCCATCTGCAAAACTCTCGTCGGCAAGGCGTGGAATTCCACGCTTGAAAGAAATATCTTTCAACTTCACTCAGAACAGCATCGACAAGTGTCAACGCGAACAGTTGGAGCTTTCATTGAGGACGCATGAAACCTATAAAAGAGGAATGACCTTATAAGTATTGTCTTTTTGTTTTCCACGAGAGTCATAGACTCATCTCACCTCTCACGAATGATCATGACACTTTTTCGCAACAGCCTCTCATTGGAGGTTGTAATGTGTCGACGACGTCGGCCGCAGCCCGCGTTTGTGACTGCACAACTCAGGGTTGGTCAACGATCTCTCGCGATTGACCAAGCATTTCAGGTCTCCTTGGTGACTTCGTATGTTTTGGCAGTCGGTATGAAAGCCGAGAAGCGGTTCGGAGCCCACCACCTACTTCAGGGGCTAGTATCGATTGATTTTCCGCTTAAGCAAGTTGACCAACAATCCCAAGGCCCATGTTCTTCGATTCTGCTGCGAAGTCAAGTGGCTTTCCGGTATCTGGGTTCAAAGCCTCGGGTAGTAAGAGGCAACTGTTATTTGAACAACGTGCATTTTTTTTTGCCTTCGTCAAAGAGCTGGAAAGTATCACCTGTTGCTTGCTTGATGACTTCAGGATATGTGCTGGATCCCAAAGACAACTGTCTGGACATGGCTCCTGGTATAATTTCCCATAAAAACTTCTTCAAACTCAACTGACTCCCGTCGGCCTTCTTCCTGGGGAGTAGTAACTCAGTCTGAGCTATCACATATACCGTGGACTTCCGTTTCTTCTTCCAGAGATACTGGTCGAGTTCTTCTGACATTTGAACCGTTTGGCACAAGAAGAGCAGATAAGTAACTCGATAGCAACGCAGATGTGTATCTGTCTATCGACGAATAAATTTTTTGTCTGTGAAGTAATCTCCGGCCCATCCATTACAGGGACATAAAACTGGGTGGGATGCACTTACGGTCACCCTAAACGTGATAGCGGGAGCAGACCGTGACAACAGATCGCGGTGTCAGACGGTCAGGGCAGATCGCGAGAATGTATCGCGAGAGAATATCGCGAGAACAGATCGTGAGAATAGATCGCGCAAGTATCGCGAAAGCATCGCAAAAGTTATCGCGAGAACATCGCGAAAGTATCGCGAGAACATATCGCAAGAAGAGCTCGCAAGAGAAACACGCGCGAACAGCTACGTCCTAGCGCTAGTCATAGCGCTAGTCATGACAAGACGTATATCAATCAAGACATGAACGTCAAGTTCATGAGACAGAATAAGACCGCACACAACTAGTACGTTGATAGCTGGGATTTTTATATCGATTCTCTTAGAAGAGCTAAGACATGAGTGAGAGAAAAGATTTCGAGATTTCAAACAGATATGTAAACGTCTGTTTCCGAGCCATATAAGTGGTGATGAAATTCACAGTTAAGGGAGTCGAATAAAGTAATACTTTAGTGACGAGAAGTTGCTCTGGTCGATCGACAATAGGGGGTAAAAGGTAGTCGAGTGAGAGTGATGAATGATGAACGATGAATCTCTCACAACTATGAGAGAGAGAAAGAGCATAGAGCCCGACATATCATCATAGAAAAATGTGCGAGAAATCACTATTTATATAGAAAGAGAAGAGCATATATATAGAATCTTGAAGGTTGAAGATTGAAGATAGAGAGAGAGGAATGAAGGGCAAAAGGCGGGAGATGGGTAGGCTGTAGAATATAAAAGAAGAAGAGAAAGAAAGAGCAAAGAAAAAAGTAGGAGACTATATACCCTCCTACCGAGCATTCACTGATTCCGTGCGGTTGTAGTTGATATTCACTTTTTTTCCGGAAGGAAGAGAAGGCAATGATAGCGAGCGGGAGCTAGTCCTATCTTGGAATTGGCGCGACGAGTCGCGGAAAAGCGATGGCTTATCGATAAGGGTG
Source organism: Arachnomyces sp. PD_36 (assembly GCA_032988195.1). NCBI lineage: Eukaryota > Fungi > Ascomycota > Eurotiomycetes > Onygenales > Arachnomycetaceae > Arachnomyces > Arachnomyces sp. PD_36. Next base: position 392,964 of record JANTQE010000020.1, on the reverse strand, counting down.
AATGACATCACCGGTTGTGAAACGGGGATAGTGAAGGGGAGGTACTGGGTTCGATTTTATGATGCGTTGACACAAGAGCGTATATGAGTTAAACTGAAGCTGAAGAGATTGGTTTAGTGGATAGGTAACTAGCTATATGACATGTTTAAGACATAGGAAAAGGGGAACAAAGGAATGAAAATAGCCCACCCACTGTATAGGAACACCATCACAGCCGTCTCTCTTTCACCGGTAACTCCATCGACAAATAGATATAACACAGAAAGCAACGAACCATTCAAGCAAAAAGCACCGTTCAATCATCACCCGTAACACCAGCCAGCACATTCCCACTCCCACGCCTCGCCCCAGCCCCATAAACCATCTCCATCAACTTCGCCTTCTGCCTCTCCCTCACCTCCCTCAAATACTCATACGCCCCCTCCAACCCCCTAATCTGCCCCTGAACCACAAAGTCCACCATCGAACCCTCCCCATCCCCAGCACCACTACCACTACCACCACCTACCCCACCCCTCCCCCCCTCCTCCCCCGCCAACCCCTTCAACACACTCCCCCCACCACCCCCGGACGACCCAACCGCCACAATCGGACTAACCAACTTCCTCCTCAACGTCTCCAACCCAACCTTCAACGTCAACAACTGCCCCCTATGATTCGTAATCAAATACTTATTCGCGACAGTCCTCTCCCTAACATCCCCCAACAACCTCTTATTCTTCTCATACTTCCTCACAAGCGCCGCGTTCGCACCCACAATCTTCGCCCACAGGGACCCGAGCATCTCGTCCTCCGCGCGCTCCTGCGCGTCGGATTCACGCGCGACCGTGCGCTGGAGGTTGAGGAATTGCCGATCGATGGATTCGAAGAGGGTGAATAGCGCGGTGGAGTGTGTGAGTTCGGTGTTTATGGAGTCTTCGAGGACGTTTAGGAATTCGGTGAAGGTGTGTGTTAGGGTTGAGATTGTGCGTTGGGTGGATGTTTTGCCGAAGATGGTGGTTACTATGCTCCCGAATTGGGTGGGGACTTTTGCGCCTGTGTCTGCGTCTTCGATGCGATCTAGTGCCCCGAGGCGGGAGAGGAGGGAGTGGATGTTTTCGAAGACGATGGAGAGGAGGTTATTGCTAGCGTGGTGGGAGGAGGATAGCGCGGAAAGTTCACGTTTCGCCCAGTCCATGACTATGAGGATGGAGTCGATGTCTGCGTCGACGTTCGCGAAGAAGCGGGTGAGTTCCAGGGAGAGGGATTTTAGGGATTCGGAGAGTTCGTCGAGTTCGCGGACGATGATTGGTGCGCTGGTCATGTTTGTGCTGCGGACGGATTCACCCAGGTCCCAGACTGCGACGCCGGTTTCTTGGAGGGTGCCGATTTGTTGGACGCCGTTTTCGGAGTAGTAGATTAATGGTTCGAAGGAGCGGGCTAGGCCGGAGAGTTTGACCAGATCGGGAACTGGTGGTGGGACGGGAGGGAGGAATAGAGCGCGGAGGGTAGTTATTGATATCAAGGCAATAACGACAGAAAGAGTCGTGCTTGCTCGCGTCTTCGTGATAGAGTCCAGTTTCTGACGGATATAACTGAAAAGCGCAACGAACGGTTCCCGATGCTGTACCTCAGCCCGTAAAGCGAAGCGAATATCTATAAACACTCATTAGTAACAACTCTCTCATACGACAAACAGGTAGAACACATACAATTATTCAACGCCGGCCCCTCCTGCTCCCCAACTCCCTCATCCCTATCCGGACTCGGCGACCTCCCTTTCAACGGCGAATCCGTCCCCGGCGGCAACGGTATATTCGCCGGAATCGTCAAATCCGCATCCAACGGATGGCGTCCAGAAACAACAGGCTCCGCCTTCCCCTCCACCGCATCCTCATACTGCGGACTCGGATCCCGCGACGATCGCGCAGGACTACTCCTACTCGTCGTCGCAACGAGTTGAGGACCAGGTTTTAAATGTTTGAAATGCTCGCGATCCGCGTCGCGGTATGGTTGGTGCCGATACCACGCGCTTCCCGGGTGTTTGTGGTGGTGTTTAGCTCCGGGTGGGGACCAGGGGCTTGTGGAGGAAGTTAGGTCTGCGTCTAAATCGGGGTTTGCGTCGAGGTCGATGTCGATGTCGACGTCGTCGTTGTCGTGGTTGGTGGAGTCATCGGATCGGAAACCGGAGTGTTGGGATGGGATTGTGAAGGGGGGGCGGGGGATATACCTCGCATTGTTGGTACTATCATTGTTGCGATTGTTGTGGTTGTTCTCCTCGAAGTCTTCTAGGGAGGCGGAGAGGGAGGGGTGGTCGTCGAAGTAGATGTCTTCTGGCTCCATGATGCTGATTGATACTCTCTGAGAGCGGGGTGACAGGCGATTATCCTCCTCTTTTCTCGAGTGCTTTATCACTATCGCATGTGGTTTGCGATGGGTTGCGACGGATGGGAAAGAGGGGTTGGGATGGGATGCGGGTTAAGCGCCCTGTCTCGCCCGTTTCGCAATCGCGAGAGGCTTCCCAATGTTTGGAAGGAAGAAAGGAAGAGAGGAAAGGGTTATCCGATAGATAGGACGGGATATATGGGTATCAAATCCTTAACTATATATGTAGAACTCGAGAACACGCTCTCTTCGAGATAAGTCACCTCGAGACAGCCCGTCGCATCTGCAGGAACAGTGACAGCAACAGCATCAGCAACAATAAACAACAGAACAGAGCAGGACTCGAGAATAAAATCACTTTCAAAAGAGCTCTTCTCTCATCGAAGAAAGTAATAGAAACAGGCAACAAGCAAAATCCCATCAAAGATGAAACATATCCATCTTCATCATCTTCGTCCTTGATCTCTATACCAACGAAGTCTCCCGTATGCCCTTAACCTCCCCTCTCAACCTCATCGATCGCATCAACCAAGGAATCCAGATAAATGTGGCTGGTCCAATAAAACGTAACCCCCCCTCTCAGTTTCAAACGTCGATTGTTCAAGGTTCGTTCTTATCCAACCATTTCATTAAATTCTTCGAATCCTCATGCTATCCATGGACGACCGTCCCCTCACCAACAAGAACATCAAACACGGGAGGCAGAAAAAGAGGGAGACTCATAAATCACCGTACCAACCAACCGAAAGTGGTAAAAGCCCTTGTAGCTCAGTGGTAGAGCGCGTCACTCGTATGATTTTCTTACTTGGCAGCTTCTTTTGAACTGTTTGGAATTCTGGTAACGATATGACGAGGTCCGCGGTTCAATCCCGCGCGGGGGCATCTTTGCTTCTTTTTTTTTTTATATTTTTAACATCGATTGACCAAGAGAGAGAGAGAAGCGAGCTTATGCTATCCTTTTGCCAGTGGTTGTTTTAATCGAGTACAGAGGAAGTCTTATATAGAGAGGAGAAATTCTTGAATTCATTACCAGCCCATTTTTATTCTGTTGTAGCAGCCGCCCACCATCGCCATGAGATAAATATGCTCACAAAGTGCCCATGCCGGGGATGTTAAAAAAAAGGTAATAAAGAGAAGAAAAAGTGGTACATCAAGAAGCGAATTTCAGCCCCAGTGGGTGGATTACAGAATAATAAAAAGGTGGTAAAGCACAAGAGGGCGTTAATTAAAGAAAAAGGAACAGAGACAAGAGGAAATCTATGGAGTTTTTGGGGGGTAGGAAATCTCTATTATTGAGAGTATTGGTACAGTGGCATCAACTCCATAACGTCCGAAGAGGCGCGGTCTCGAGAGGTCGGGGGAAGATCAGGGTTGAGAGAGATGGTGTGGAGGTAGGTTGTGTTGTGGAGATGCTTATGCGGTCTCGTTCTTGAGGAAACTATAGAAAGGAGAGTTGAGTTAGCCATCTACATTTTAACACAAATCCAGGGAGTGAAACATACGTGATGAGATCGTTGCGGTCCTTGCCCTTCTTCAAGCCACCGAAAGCCATCTTGGTTCCGGGGATATACTTCTTGGGGTTCTCGAGGTAAGTGTACTAAGGAGATAGTCAGTTATGATATCCATGTTGTAAATGAATGGTTAAACATACCAGAGTTTCCTCATTCCAAGTGATACCCTTCTGCTTGTTGGCATCGGTGTAGGAGAAGCCCTCGACCTGACCAGTCTTGCGGCCGAAGAGCCCGTGAAGGTTGGGACCGATCTTGTTGGCACCGCCCTCCTCGAGGGTGTGGCATTGAGCGCAGCGGGTCTAGAGAAAAGGATGTTAGTGAATGCGCTCGAGATGTAATGACACCGAATAGGAATAAAAGAATGTGTAGCTTACCTTGAAAAGACCGGCACCCTTAGCAGCATCGCCTGCACGAACAAGAGTGTTAGCTGCCTTTGCTTCGGCTGCTTTCTTCTCCTTCTCCGCCTTCTCCAGCATCTTCTCCCTCTCCTCAATGGCATAAAGCATGCAGACAGCCGGCATGACAGACATGGTGAACGGTGATGTGATTGTCGCAGGTCTTGTTGGCTGGAATATGCGTGTGTTGGTCCGGATCGTTCCGCTGTCGCAAACTAGGGTGCTTTCTAGACAAGTTCCCAAGAGTGTCGAAGAGACGGATCCGTCAAGGCATAAAGAAGTAGTGGTGTTGTAGAAAGTGGTGTTGTTGAGATAAAAATAGACCCAACGCGTCACGGAGTCGCTTTTTTCACCAACTTTCACATTTCGCGGACGTGACCGGCAAAAAGTGAGATGACGAGGTTCCAGACCATCACCGTCCCCAAGCTGTCCATGCTAACCGGAATATCGCAACTGTCGGCTGCACCTTTTTCCAAAGAGAGGTTTGTCGATGCGTAGAAAGAAAAAGTGCTTACCTGGCTTGAAAGACATGATGATAGATGTGAGAAGTGACGAAAGAACTCCAAAAAGGCAGGATATATCCAACAAGTAATACAATGATAGCAACAGCGAGTTGAAAGAATGGAATCAGTCAATTGAAGAAAGAATAGAAGTGTTTTTTTGATATGAAGATGAAGAAGAGAAAGAAAGAAAAGAAGAAGAAGAAGAAGAAGCAGAAAACTTTTTTTTACTTCCCGGACAACTTTCTTTTCTTTTTTCCCTTCGCCTTTCTTGGTTTGGCTCCGCGGAAGACACCTGATGACGGTTAGCACCTCTCTGATTGGTCAATTAATAGCCGGGAGACGCTTCAAGGCCAATCAGCATCGAGTTAATTCACGCAGGTCACATGATGACTGTGGATGCCGAGTTTAGAACCGGTTTGTTCCGATGAATCTCCGTCTTGGCATCGTCGGGCTGGTAGTTCCAAGTATTTCCGGCTACAATGTGCTGAGTCATCATGTTGCATCGCCCTCCATATAGATGGCAAGAGCATCAAAGGCCAATTTCTCTCGACTTCGCTCTTCACGAGATGTACCTGGAATCGAACGTCATAAGAACAATGCAAGGATATTAATAGTGACGCAACTGCGGCAAACGCCGAAGAAGCGCATCCATCACGTTTGTATCACGTGATATCGAAGCTTCAAGGTCACATGATATCAATCTCAACAAATTTCAACCAGACGAGCAAACAGACAATACCAGCCGAACGACCTCGTCGGAGGAGATAGACAGCTCAATTGCAAGTGCTATCGCGCACTGGAAAGCTGCAAGCATGGCATCCTTCATTTCCATCCCTCAATTCCTCGTCCCGAGAGGAATGCCCACCTCCTCAGCCCGCATCCTCGCCCTCCGCAACAATGCGGGAATACAGCGACAGCGAGGCGTTCGAGGACAACCAAAAACCTCACTCCAACAATCCACCCCCTTCTCAAGCACCCCCTCCCCGTCCGCAAAACCAAGAAGAGTCAAATCCACGCCCAAACAGCCACAGCAACAGCAACAGCATCAAGAACCCAGCAGCACCCCAACCCTCGAAAAACCAGATAAATTCCGGCCGCCCTCGCACCCAGCTCGACGGGTAATGCTCCCCGGTGGCCGAACCGCAAACGCAGCAAACATCCCCGCTCCAAGGAATTACCCCGGCCCCGCGCGATCCGCGGAGGAGGTGGAGGCGAGTAAGACGAAGAGGTATCCGAACTCGTTCCCGCCCGAGGGGACGGTTATGCATCGGTTTTTGACGAATAGGGGGATACATGTTTGGATATCGATGGTAAAAGCCATACCATACCCCTTCCCTGAACCTCTCTCTAACACAACGAAAACTACAGAGCATCCTCTTCTCCCTCGCAATATTCACATTCACCACAAACTTCAAACAAACCTCTCCCTTCGCACACCTCCTCCCCCCCTGGTCCGGCCTCCTGACAGCCCCATACTCGACCCTCTCGCAAGCACTTAGCGTCTACAAAATGCATGTTGAGGCGGTGTCGCTGCAAACGGCGGAGAAGAGGAAGAGGAAGGTTGATGATGTGGAGAAGAGGAGGATGTATCGTGTTGCGCATGGGATGGAGGAGCCGCAGGATAGGGATTTTGCTGGGAAACTTGGTGCTGGGGGTGGTGGTGGTGGTGTGGAGAGTGGGGAGGAGGGGGGAGAGGCTGTGGTTAAGAAGCAGCCGAAGAGGTGGTTTGGGATTTGGTAGTTGGAAACTAGGCGGCTCGTTGGTGTGGTGTATATGTACAAAAATTTTGTCGAGACCTTATATCGATCCATGCTTCGCGATATGGTTCTCCGCTCCGTTAATCAATTGATCTAAATAAACAACAAAGACCCTCCCCTCCATAGGTGCGCCTTACATGCCTTTTCATAAACCGTACAAAAGGAAACCCAGTTTAATTGTGGTATATCAATCACCCAACTCTCACCCCCTCCAACCCCTCCAAAACCTCATCCCCAACACCCCCTTTCTCAAGCACCAACTTCACCATCCTCGATATAACACTCCTCTTCACCCCTCCCCTCCTCGGCCTCCACACACCCGGAACCTCATCCCCTCCACCCAATGCCGCACCCGTATCCTCCCTCCCAGCACCACCCGCCCCAACAACACCACCCGCCCCAGCCCCCGAATCCAACCCCACACTCGTCGTAGCCGCATTCTCCGAATCCGGAATCCCAGGATGCGTCATCCTAGACGGCGGATCAACCGTTCTAATAGAAAGTAACTTTAACGGATTATCCCCACTCGCAGCACTTCCGTCTTCATCCTCACTCCGTCCAACAGAAACCGCCAACACAGCCTCCGCGACGGCAATTTCTTCTCTACTAGGGTCGAATATGATGTTCTCCCCGACGGAAATGACGAGGAGGGTTATGGGGGGGCGGAACCATTGCTTGTTGTTGATATTCTTCGAGTGAGACGAGGAGCGTGGGTACAAGTATTCCGCTACATCCCAGTCGTCGTCGAAGAGGGGATCTTCTTCACCCTCAGATTTTAGTCTCGGTAGCCGCGTAGACAGGAGAGCGAGGTGAGTCGCTAGCGATAATAGAGGAAGAGGATACGACAATGGTGGTGAGAGGAGTAATATCTACCCAGCACAAACAATTAGCATCCCAATAAAATCAACCCAACCTCCCAGCAGCGCAACGGAAAATCTCAACTCACATCAACATAAACCCTCCACCCCCACCTCCTATTAACCCTCAACCTCCTCATCAACCCCTCCCCACCCGCAAGCACCGCCTCACGCATCATCTCCGCCAAAAAAACCGGCAACGCATCATCATCCCTATACCCCGGAATCTCAATCGACATCTGCACCCACCCACTCCCTGTCGCCTTTCCCCCTCCCCCATCCCCTTCCCCTTCCCCCTCATCCCCCCCCTCCTCATCCCCATCCCCACCTACACCTACCCCCCTAACATCCTCCTGCCTAACATCAACCTTACAAATCTCCGCCTTAACACCAACCACAACCTCACTCCCATCCGCGAAACCCACGCGCGCACTCCCGTTCGCGCCGGGAAGGATGTCTGTTTCTGCGGTGAGAGGGCGGAATTGTGTTGGAGAGCGGCCGTCGGGGCGGATGGGGCCGTGGGAGGAGGGCGGGAGGGAGAGCGAGGTGTGGAGGTAGGCTAGTTCGGAGGGGGAGAGGTGTGAGGGGGAGGTGGTGGTTGTTGTGGGTTGGGAGGGAGCCATTGTTTTGGTTGGTTTTCGGTTTCGGTGTATGAGGATTGAGGGAGAGGTGTGAAAGAGCTTTCTGAATTATGATCAGAGAAGCTCGTTCACACTTTCTCTGCAGGTGTGTGTGGGTGGTGTAATTCGTAGAATTGGTTGATGTTTATTGAAGTGTGGGAGGAAGCTTCTTTCCTTACTTTAGCTTCAACCATTTTTTTTTATCAGATCGTGGAATTTTAGCGTGTCTAGCAAGGTTTCGATGGAGCTTTGCGACAAACCCAAGAACCCTACTTATCTCACAGCTTCATACAGTTGAAAGAAAATAATATCTCTCGGTTAGGCTACAGCTTGTCAGATGTGCTTTCTATTTTCAAGACACGGACAGGTAAAATCAAACGACCATATTCATCGTACTTTCCTTAACCAGCTGCCATCGCCTAACCCCATTTATTTCTTTCACATAAATGGCCCTTCACCAACTCCCAGTCGAGCTGCTCTTGCACATCATACGATATCTGAGCGCAGCCGATCTTCTCTCATGCGTTCTTCTTTCCAAACACTTCAGACACATCCTGGAAAATGAGCTCTACCTGAAAGCCTTAGGCCAGGATGCTGAGGAAGGTCTGCCGCTACGATCCCATGTTGTTGCCGCTTGTCGTAGGAATCTGACTGCTTTGAAGCGCTTCATTGGAGCAAGACCAGACATTGACTATACCCAGGTCGAAAGTTATCCTGGAAAATATGCGAATCTACTACCGGAATATCCCACTGACATCCCTTGTGCTAACTACATTTGCGAGAAATATTACAAGCACGATGAAGGCGGGATGACCACCCTCCTACACATTGTCTCCCTTTTGGGCCAGACGGAAATACTTCCCCTCATTCTAGGAAGCGGGGGAGATGTGGAAGCTACCGACTTCATGGGACGGACGGCTGTGCATGTAGCTGCTCTTGGAGACTGCACAGACGCATTGCGTCTTCTGATCAATGCCGGTGCTGATATCTCAGCCTTCACGCAGGCACCGGAAAATGAAGTGAATGACCTGCCTCACAACCCTGCTCAAAGGACCGCACTGCATTACGCGGTCTCGGAAGGCTTTCAGTCTACAGTAGTGCAGCTACTACTAGACTCTGGGGCAGACCCTTCGGTTCGAGAAATAGACGGGTGGGAATGGAGTCCGCTGCTATATGCAGCAGAAAGGGACGACGAAGAGATTGTGGAAATGCTGCTTAATGGAGGTGCTGATCCTCTTTCACGCACCCTGAGCGGTGATACTGCGCTTCATTTAGCGACCTCTGTTGAGGTAGCTGAATTGCTGTTGGACGCCTGTCCGGGTTTATACGAGTGTCTTGATGGCAATAATCGCGCCCCGGTGGAAATTACTCATAGTAATTCAACTTCAGAAGATCTTTCCGTTTTCCTCATCGAGTATGGTGGGAAGCTGGACTCTCCAAGGGCCTTTCCTCAAACCATGCTACATCGCGCTATAGAGAAGTGCCATGAACGCGTCGTTGAAGCTCTACTCAAAAAAGACCGAACTCTTGTCCAGAGAGTAAATCATACGGGACAAACAGCGCTACATTGCGCTGCTATATACGCCAGTTCTGGGATGGATGTAAGGATAGCCAAGAACCTAATCGATGCGGGAATCGACATCTTCGCCGTGACAGAGGAGAACGAAACAGCTTTCCATTCCGGCGCCGGAAAGTCGAGCGGACCCGGGTTCCTTAAAGTCCTTCTTCAAGCCGGAATCGATGCCCCGCAGTGGAAGAATAGGCACGGAGATACGACTCAACATAGCATTCCTGACACAGATGATGTTAACAAGGATATGACACCCTTACGCGTGGCCGCTAAAATCTTCTTTGCCCCAAACAAATATGGTGATACACCACTTCACCGGGCAGCTATAGATGGCCATGAGGACAATGTCAAGTATCTCCTCTCGGTTGGAGTCGACGCCTGGCAAGAGGATAATCGTTATGGAGATACAACTCAATGTATCAAACCTGGAAGGGATGTTAACAAGGACATGGCAGTTGTAGGCTTAACCGAAACCTGCGCTAAAAAGCTGTTTGCCCCTAACGTAAACGGTGACACGCCGCTCCACCTCGCAGCCAGAAACAGCCGCAAGGACACCGTCGAGATTCTCCTCGCAGCCGGGAGCGATCCCTCCGCCCTCAACAAGCGCGGCCAGACACCCCTCCATGTCGCAGGAACGCCGGAAATAATAGCCCTCTTAATCAATTTCAATATTGACGCCAGCCTCCAGTCCTCAAATAATAACAACACGGCGGCCCGCCACTCCACGGCAGAAAAGAACCGCTAGGAGGGAGAAACCCTCTCCCAGAGCGGGGCTGATATAAACCTTCAAGACTATAAAGGACGCACCGCCCTCTACCCAGCAATTAGGACGCAAAAGAAGGGAGTAGTTGAATTTCTCCTCAAAAACGGCGCCGATATACACGCCCAAGACCATCGCGGCTGTACACCGCTTCATACCGCTGCTATTGCTGTTGTCCAGCGTTTTAGGTCTGTCGCTACTGATATAGACCGAGAAAAGAGGGATCAGCTGGCGAGGTTTATTGAGACGGATCCGGCGAGTATCTCGAAAAATGGGGGGGTTGGGTTCAAGGGTTGAGATACGATCTAGGGCTGTAGAAATTGTTGGGCTTTTGATGGACCACGGGACGGATCCATGGATTCGAGATAATGATGGATGCACTGCTATGGATTATCTTCGGGATTTAGAGCTAAAATGAAATATACAGAAGTGCAGTTTTGACGAAAGGGTCAGAACCAGGATTGAAGCGCCTGCGGTGTTAAACTCGTCGAGACTGCAGAAACGCAGAAAACGCAGAATTTAAGCATCTTTTCGGGAAAAGACAGTCGTGATTTATATAGATCAAGCGAATACATCAAAGCAACAGCAGAAAGTAGTAAAAGCGAACAAGACACAGACGCTATTATTCTCAAAATGATTAACGCTAAATCAAAACGAGCAGCAAGCATTCCCGATTGCGAAAAGCGATGACGGTCGACAGAAGAGCGCGATTCAATCAGGGCCGTTTCCGACGCCCCGCTAACCGGCACAGCGTATACTCAATTAATTGATTTCAAAGACGCTCGATATAAAAGACATTATAATATCTCAACTCAACTCAGCTCAACCCAAGGAATGTACAATGAACTCGAAAAAAAAAGTAGAACAAAAGAAATAGATAGTATTGCGAGATAGAGAGAGAGAGGGTCGACGGGTATAGACTAGTTATTAGGTTCGGTAAAGATAAGGTCGGTCAGTAAAAAGAGAGAGAGAGAGCGAAGGAGAAGAAGAAGAAAAGAAAAGCACATCGCAAAAGGTTATTAAAAAGGTGTAGCGGTGAACAAGAACAGAACTAAAGAAAAACCACCTTCGTGAACTTGCATGAAGTTGTTCAGATCCAGTCAGTCAAGTCAGTCAGTCCGCATATATATCCAAAAAGTGAAAAAGAAAAAAACATAGAATATGTAAACGTGCGTCCCCTATCCCCCACAAGCCGGAGAAGTTGAAGTGAAGACGTATACACACACAAAGTAAAATAAAAGGTAAATATGTATATAGACGCGATGAAGCCAATATGTTGGGTATGAATGTTATAAAAGAAGAACAACAGATCGCGAGGCCAGCTTGATCTATAGGATAGGCCTGTGGGGGGTATTTGATGTTGAGACGAAGAAAGAAGCGAAGATAGAAGGAGTAGAAAATGAGAGGCACCGAGGAAGAAAGCGAAATCAATGGTGAAGAAAGAAGAAAGTCATCAGGACCGACCAACATGTCGCAAGAACTGAGAAAGAAAAAACTGTACGAAGTAGACGAAGACCTTACCCAAAGAAGAGAAGAGAAGATGAAAAAGGAAAAAAAGCCCCGAGCCAACGCCGTCGTGCTTTGTATATAGTAGTAAATGAAAGATAGGAAGAAAGGCAGTGTTGCGCAATTTTTTCTCTTGTACGGTAAAAATCAATCCTCTTCACCCAAGCACCGAGAAATTGGAAATATGAACGTTCCTGTTACAGATAGAAATTAAAGAAATTGAACAAAGGAAATCTTTAAGTTGGAGTAAATGAGAGGTAGGTATATGGTTGTTGTAGATGTCGACGGGGTAGGACATGGCATGGCGATGAACGAGATGTCGTGTGTGGGGGAATGATCATCGATAATTCGAGCCGGCAGCAAAGATACTTTGAGCGGCGGAGTTGGCCCATTCGTTTTCATCATAAGGCGGCGTGGGCCATTGGCGACTTGAATCTTGCTTTTCAGGTCGTGGGCCGTTCACCTTCTGCGGCTTTGATGGGGTTATTGGGTCGTGGTTGAAGGAGACGTTGTTGCGCTTTGCAGATGGAGAAGGCGTGGGGTATGGGTTGGGTAATTGTCGGTTCGTATCAGGTACCTGTGCCGGCTGGCGATTGTGGTCCTTCTGTACAAGGACGGTGCGGCTCGACGCTTCGAGGCGTTCAGCTGCGTTGGTGGTGGAGGTCAATACCTCATCCAATAGCTCGTCCTCCTCCTCTGGGGTCTCATAGCGATGGACCGGGTGGGTGGACATCTGGAGAGCCCGTCGCGTGCGACTTGAGATCGGACCAGATCCTCCAGAAGGACTAGGACTTTCCGTGGCACGCTGTTGAGGGTTGCCAGGTAATGACTGTCGCTTGCCCGAGTTGTTAACACCCGGCGAAGTCACCTGCACCGGCACATTACCAGATGCATCCAGACTGTATCGAACATTCTGCAACGCCTTATCCAACTCCGCAAACTCCCCATTTGTCTGAGGGTCAGCAGTGGCGGCATTAGGATCGAGCGCCATCGACGACCGATTCGACCAAGGCACACATCCCGCGTTGGCCTCGACATCATCATTCACAGCAGCAGCCTGATTGCGACCGGAGAGTCTGCGAGCCCGCTTACGTAGATGTGAAAAGAAGCTCTCCTTCTGGGCACTCGACGGCGATCGAACACCCCCACCGTTGAGAGCCCTCTCCGCTTCTTGTCGATGGATGTCTGCATAATGGTTTCCGTTTGAATTGACCGACAGCTGCCGACCAATCTTCTTGTTGGTCGACTTGCTGTTTTCGGCATTGGCAGCATTCGCAGGGTCATTAGCGCGTGCCACCCGTGAGCTCGCCTGTGCAGTGACTGCGTTGGAGAGGGGTGATACTGGTCGAATAGAAGGGAGGATGGGCATCGGTGCACCATTTGCCCACGTCGATCGTTTGGTCGCAGCAGGTCTTGGCTTTGGTTTGACAACTTCCGGTGTGGTGTTATAGGTTATGGGGGCAGGTCGGGCTGCTTGCTCCGGTTCCACCGGTGCGGGACTTTCTCTTCCAATCAGAGATCTTCTCAGCCAGGAAGGCCTCGATGTGAGATTGGGGGTTTCGTTGGGCTCCTTCGATGACAATGATTTGAAGCTCTTATCCGATTGTTTCCGACCGAGTAATCTTGAAGAAGACTTTGGCCGTAGAGGGTCAGCCGCATCCAAGAAATATTCGTGGTTCATTGCTTGCGTTGATGTCGGTCGGTTCTTTGGATCCCACATCAGACAGGCGGTGACGAAGTTGCTTAGCGAAGTCGGCCATTGTGAAGGTTGCAAGATGCTCTCCATTGAATGGGGAGCCATCTATAGAAATTAGAAATGTACCTCAATAGCGTAAAAGAGCTTTCTTACCTTGGGGAATGAAAATCCAAGCTTTTGTGCGAGACGAGTTCCATCCCTCCACTCTCCTCCGCCAATCTTGGCTCCAGATTTGTTGTACCAGTTACCTGGGCTGCCCATGATTTCACAGACTCGCCAGACCTGGTCAACCTCATTCCCACCAGGGAAGAGTGGCTTCAAAGTAGCCACCTCGACAGCCATTGCACCGAAGGCCCACATATCCACTGGTGCCGAGTATTCGCCAGCACGTAGGAGAACCTCTGGAGCTCTGTACCATCTCGTTGATACATATGTAGTGTATGGAACCTTGGAATGGGTCTCACGGGCGAGGCCAAAATCAGCGATCTTCACGGTGTAGGCAGGCGGTGTCGAGGGAGGGGTAGCCAGTGGGGAGTAGCGGCTGAACGCTGACGATTCGTTGGGAGCGGATGTTGAGATAAGGATGTTCTCGGGTTTGATATCTCTGTGGAAGAAATGGTGTGCATGGATGTGATCCAAACCGGCAAGAATCTGGTATAGAATGCTCTTCACACTCCTGCCGTCGAGACACTTGTGATCCCGCGACTTCATCAATTGGTACAAATTCCCATCCATATACTCCATACAAATGTGGAGCTTCTTGGAGAACGGGTCGAGGAAAATATCGAGTGCCGGTACCAAGTGAGGATGATGGGGTAATGATCGTAGGAAGATGACCTCCCGCAATTCCAGACAAGGCGTGAAGGACTCGAAAGTCTTCTTCATCGTCTTGATAGCGACCTGGTATCACAAATCATGTCAGCAAAAGCGGGATCCTGCAGTCGGTCGGAGACCGGCAGTGTTTGAGGTATATGCTCCTCACCATGGTACCCCGTCGTGCTACATGAGCACCGGCAGTCCGGACGCGTGCGAGGACAACGCTTCCAAAGCTTCCATCGCCGATTTCCTTCATCACCTCAAACCTGTCCTCCAGCGCCATGGCTGTCTGCTGTGGTGGTGCCCGTAGGCTCTGGTCGTATGTTACCGTCATGTTGGGTGTTGCTGTTTCTCTTGTTCTGCCTGCAGATCTATACTTCGGCCGATGTGTACGTCGAATTGTCAACAACCACGTTCACTTGTCTTGTTTCCCTCGTCAAGGTAATTGGATTTCTTCGACCCGCTTGTCCAAGTGCTCCTCTGCTAGAGGCACAAAAATGACCAGGACACGCTTCGAGTCGCGTTTCGAGGTCGAATCAGCGAGATGTCGAGTGCATTATTCTTCGGGCGTTTATTGGGAAAGCGGCTGGAAAGTGATGTCAAACAGGTATCGACAATTGAATTAATATGCACTCGTGAGAGTAGATTAATTAATAGTGATAGCTGAGAGGGAGTTGAGGGAGCTTTGTGTGTCGAAAATTAGGTTCAGGGGTAGATACCGCTGGTTCTTGGAGGAATGTGAAGAGCGGTGGGCGTGTCGTAGAGGATATGAGTGCAGGAGGAGATATCGAAGAAGATGAAGAGAAGAAGAATCAGGTCGAGGGAACGAACAATGCAGAGGAAAAGAAGAAGAGGAGGAAGTGGGAGGAAGGGGAAGAAAGAGGGAGCGAGGAGCGAGAGGGAAGATCCAGAGAAGGTGAATGAGAGACACGAAAAGGACTGGAAGGGGAAAGGAAGAAGCTCGAGAAGACCAGAACGACGGGAACGAATCCGGTGGAAGGGGAGACACTAAAATCCAAAAGTCACTAAGCTATTGAAATCTTGGAGGTCATTCCCTTCAACCTTGTTGCTCTCTCTTGTTCTTGTCTTCTCTCTCTTCTCTCTCTCTGTGCGATGAGACGCGAAAAGAAGGTTGGGAAAAAGAAAGAAGGGGAAAAAGTAAAGAGAGCGAGGGAGGGAAGGGAAGGGAAAAATGACAGCTCCCCAGACGGCTCAGGCAGTGGTCGTACCGTCGTGGAGATCGGTCGTCCACGGCGCTGTTTTAGTGAGGAAGTGAAGGTGAAAGGTGAAGGTCCAGGGTATCAAAGCGAGCAATAACGATCATGATAGCGTCTCTTTTCTCTTTGCACGAAGTATCCACAGGAGCCCTTAGTATCAAAAAGAAAAGAAAAGACGTGTAACAAGAGACACCCAACTTCAGTCTCCACAGCTTCAGTTGCGTGGGATCAGTTCTTTGCTCTGACTGTTCTTCTTCTGTCCTCCTACAAAGAGATCATAAAGAGATCATAAAGGGGCTACAGTGGGTGCTGACATCTCGCTCTTCCCCGTCCTTTTTTCCCTTTTTTCACGGGCAAAACACGCTCCAGCAACGCGTGAAGAGACTTTCCCTCCAGGGGGGGGTTGGGGGGGTGCAAAAAAGAGAAGGAAAAAGAAAAAAAGGAGACATTTAACTTTGTATCAAAACACACTTCATACAGGTACAACAGGTACAACAACCACAGAAAAAGACCAGTTCCACCGCCAAAGTCCACAGGATGATACAGAACAATACATAAAAAGAATGAAAATTCCTCGTTGCTAATTGGTAGAAAATAAAAAAGAAGTGGCTGGAGGAACAGTTGAGTTCGCAATCAAATACCAAGTCAATACAAAGTAACGCAGTATTCATCCACCAAATTTCTGTGGAAATCCTAATTTCACTTGTAAGAAATGAAAGGATCATGTAAAACCCATCCCTGACACCAAGTACACCAGCCAGCTCACTCGCACTTGCGGGCGTTTTCCCTCTTGATACCAACGCTCTCCGTCCGTCCTTCTTCGGCGCGCCCCCAGATCGTTCGTAGCTTCCGTTGGTGGAGGGAAAGTGAAGGGAAGAAGAGCCTGACAAACAGCTTGTTCTGACCCACTGGGTGATGATCCAGGGCACACCCCAGAAGGGGGAAAGTGCGAAAACGTGTTCTTCGTATTTGCCTGTTCACTGTTCACACTGCTGCAGAGGTGTGCACACTCACAATCTTCACACCGAAGGCTGTCTTCGATGAAGGAAAGACTATGGATAGCCCTCTTTGTTTTCATTGTTCTCTACCTTCAAAGAATAGAAACAAGGCAAGCAACCAAACTGAAGCACTGTGCCACGGCAAGAAGATAGATGATGCACCAACGACACACAAAGAGAGACAGACAATGGAATCCCAGTGGGGGCTGAAAAAGGGGCTGGTGCTGTCCTCTCATCTTAAAATAATCATGCCGTATGAACCCTTACCGTATCCATCACCACGAACAAAGCCTTCCACGCCCTGTCCACATTATTTCCACAGATCATATCCCTCCCTCGCCCGATCATCGAGAACTTCTTCTTCTCCGATCGAAGATATCAAGTTTCTCAACAGTCACAGTCGTTCGTCACACCGGACACGAAGAGTGACGAGACAAGAAACCCACAAAACACATCCTTCGCCTAAAAATGGATGATCGGGAGGTGCGACGTTTCCTCGCTCCCGGGGACCTGGGTGAACTATCTTTGGCGGAAGAGCCTCCGTACCCTGACGCCGGGTTGGTCCGGCACAGACGCTTGACCGATGGTCTGACACCGCCTGCCTACCTTACCTTACTCAGCTGAGTCTGACGTCGATGCAATCCCTCGCTGGCAGCCTGGCTGTCATTCTTGGAGGCTCGCTCGTCAGTCGTAACCTCAGGATCGTACGGCTTTGGCATCAGCCAGGTTCTCAGCCTGGTCCTTCATCCTCCTTTGCAGTCCTCGATCATCTGGTCACATGACCAAGTCCTGCCCTAAATGCCCGAGACTACTTCATTCAGTGATATCATTCCACCCCGTTCCTCCCTTCAATATACATGCAAGAGCAAAAGGCTCTTCTCTCGTAGATTGGTGAAAACCCTTTTCCCCCCGTAAAAAGTACATAGTGAATGAAAATATCAAACAACAATAGGCGGGCATCTCCCTCAAAATAGGACTAGCTCCCGCCCGCTGTCCCTCTCATTCACTCTCCCCCTTCCCCCTCCCACCCTCCCCAGAAAAGTGAATATCAAAAACCGTAGAAAATCAGTGAATGTTCGATAGGGGGGTATATAATCCCTTACTTTTCTCTATTTCTTTTCCTTTCTCTTCTTTACTCTTCGGCATCTACCTCCTACTATCTTCTATCTTATATATATATATTACTCCTCATATACGCCCAAGAGGCTCCCCAGACACAATAGGCTCCGCATCCAGCTTGAACCTCCATTGATGAACCATCTTAAGCAAGAAAATAATCTTCACTTTAAGTCACCACTACCGACGTTGACTTGCGAAATTGAGCGTTTGGCGGAGTCAGGAGACTCGTTTTTTATACTGGATGAATACTGCAAGTATTGCAAAAAGCAAGGCCAGGAGAGAAAATGCTTTCGAGTGAGTAATGATCATGAACTCAGATGTCATGAATGCTAACATCGAGAAAGGCCCCAGGGATTTTCGTCCAGCCCATGATTGACGTTACTGAAAAGATCTAGACGATGAACCTACCTCCAATGATGAAGAGGTATAGACAGGACTGTGCTATGTCATGATGGCGATGATGCTTTTCGTTCATCATCCCTGATATATATATATGAACGCCCCCCCTTCTCTTTACGACTTCAACGATCGAGGAATCAGGATTCACCTTCGGCTTTACGGCCGATGCGAGGGAACTTAGTCGGTGGGGCTCAGAGGAGAAGTGGAAAAAAGTTGTCGACGATTGTCAGGCATTTTTACGAGAGAGGAGGTTCAGTCCGTCCGTTCTCTAACAACACCTCTATATATCACAGAATCGCAGGATTCGTGACTCTCCCTGCAAGCCTAACATCAAGACCATCCTGCCCAAGCCAAAGTATCCCAAGGCGTCTCAGTTGCCGCTAACAGACTTGTACTACTTTGACAAAGATGCTCAAGGCATCGATTGGTTGATCGAGGATGAAAACGACAGCATTGACTATGTCACAGAACACGCCCTTGAGTATCGATTTGCGAAGGACTTGGTTGAGAGCTTGAGCAAGACCGATAGCCTTGCTGCTAGTCGATTGAACCAAAAATACAGATCATGGGTCAGGGAGTATGCGTCTCATACTCATCGCGATGTTAGCTGTTTGGACAAGATTAAAGACCTATTTGGGATCACTGCAAATAAGGATGTGTTATGCGGCCTCGACCAAGGACTCAATTAGATAAAGACGAATGGTCTCCCGCCAGTTTCGTGCGTGCCAGCACGTCTTCGGCCGGCGCCTACGTGGATAACTGCGATTTTTAGCGCATTGGTGGGCCGATTCGCTGACAATGTCGCTTTCATAACTGATTATCTGAGTTTTCTCGATACGACAGCATTGTGAAATTTTATTGACATCTCTCAAGTCGAGAGAATTCTGAACTTCTACTTCACTCTTCGCAAGAATCTCAAGAGTATCAAGACGTTGAAAGCACTCAGTCTCAAGATAACTCACGCGATCTATTACAATGAGATATTCGTCGACAAGATCTTCTTCAAGAATATATCGATTCAGAATATGATTGTCGAAAAGAATATCTGATCTTATGTGTTTACGAACTGAATCGTCAACAGAATTATCAGATCGATGCTGCTCCTTGTCTGGTCTGTCAAGGTGGGATCACTCTCGCAAGACCACCCCCAAAGCCTTTAGGATGCTCTCTCGAAGGGTGATTGCTGCTGGGAAGTACTTGGACTCGAGGGGATATCGGATATATTAGTTTGGGGTAGCAATGCACCTCCACCCCAAGGAAAAAGTTGTCTCTTGAAAATAGCCAGCTCAGAGCATAATAATGAATATTTTTCTCACGATCATTCCGTGTCTCCCATCCTCATATCATCAAGTCTTTACCGTAGTTACTAGTATGACATCTCCATCTCTCTTCACATGCATCCAGACCTCTGTATCAACTATCTCAAAGATAGTTTAGCGTACCGTGCCCCCCGTGCCCAGAAGTAATCCCTGCTCTAACATTCCATCCACTTGTAAATTACATACGATACATACAAGTTGGCAGTTGGCACCGGATCCACCAGAGCTCGGGATCCTGAGCAGACCAGGCTCTCTCTCTCCGTCTGGTGTCCGTTCCCCCAATTCTAGCACCACCGAAACCTTTCTCGCTCTTGTTAAAAACTTCGACGGCGCGATCCCAACGGGGGAAACACAGTTCAGCACCGTCCCTCAGTCCGGCTTACGGAGGCCCATCTTCCCCAAGCTGATCATTCCATTTATAATTTTTTTTTCTCTTTTGCTTTTTTGCGTTAGACTTTTCCAGCAGTTCGTTTCGTTCGCGTTCGCGTCGATGTGGCGGTATGGGTATGTCTGATCACGATATCATACCGGAGGCCTCTCTCTGTCTCTGCACTCACAGTGCGCGTGCATCGATCGAGGTAAAGTCGCAAAGGGCGATTTTCCTGACCCTTGACATTTTTTGCGCGATATAAAAAATTTTTCTTCCACCGGCATGGGTTCACTCCTCCCGATTGACGTCAGAAAAAGGAGATTCGTTTCAATATCGAGGTCGTAATCAATTTTAAAAGATCATTTTATCGTCGCAGGCACAAATTTCCTTTGATGAAAGGACCCCCCAGACGGGGTCAAACCGTCCGTCGAAAACGATGCGCACGACACCGACAACATTCTGTTTCTTCTTCTTTGTTCGTCCCTTGCCCGTTCCTGGGCCGAGCCGTAATCTTACTTTTTTAGCTTGGACATGGATCTCTTCGAGGGAAAGTGGGCGTGTGGATGTTTGGTCACGGGTGTGTGGGCTTTGGGGCTTTGGGACTTTTGGTGGATAACCTTCCTTAGTCAGAGTTAACCTTTTTTTTTGTTGCTTGGGCACCATTTTTTCGCTTTCCGCCTTCTCTCTTTGGCTGCTCAGGCCCGGGAAAACATGCCCAAAGATATCTTATGATTTTGATTTTGATTATTTTTAACGGTGTGTGCGAGGCGGCGGCGTGTGGAGCAGGGAAAGGTCCAACGAGCAAGAGCACATGGGCATGGGCGGCCAGCCAGCCGGACAATCATTGATTCAGGCGTTTCTCCGCTCTGCCCTCCGGCTCTGCCACTCTGGAGTCTGGAGTCTGGTCGCATTTGCCTCTTGCTTGCTCTTGTTTGGTTCTGGTTCCTGGAGGATTCCGCGATTGGGTTGCTTTCTTGAATTCTTTGCATTGCTGCTGTGGGCATGCGGCATTCTTCACTCTATCACACACAGAAGCCTAACTGCCATTGACGAGACATGCTGGACAGTGGGGGGGCGCGGACTGACGTGAAAAAGATCACGTTCCCACCGCCTTGCTCTGCAGATTTCCTTGACATTCACAAGGTTATTGGCGTTGAAAGCGGTCAATCACCGCCTTTGTTCGATGTCAACGACAATTCCGCAGTCCCTGTGAGGTTTCAAGCTGGTGGTGAGGCAGGTAATCAGAAAAGACCCCAGTCTCGTTCGGAATCTGTGGTTGGCTTGGAGATAAAATACCTGCTTTCCCACAAATGAAGGTCAGCTTTTTGTCTCTCTTTTCATTATTTGTAGCAAGGGATGTCGATGACTGCAGGAGTGAGGAAGCAAATGAAAGGAATTTACTGTCAATGCCTGGGCTTCGATTTCAACGTCATTCGTTCGCTCACCATGGCTTTCCCCGCAAAATGAAATCCCGCAGAGATTACTGGAGTGGAAGGGAGATATCCTTCGTCCAAAGAAATTGGTACATTTGATTGATAACTTCAATCAGCTCCGAACAGTCCCCCGTGGTCATGAAGCACCTCTCCAAATTCAGCGAGAAGCTCAAGCTTTTCCAGTCTATGAAGACTTCAGCTTCGGGGATGTATGCGAGCACGTCATGCACAACCCGTTGACTGGCAGAAGAATCTGCATATATCATCCGTAATCCTATGCCGATACTGTCAGCTCCATTCAAGGACATCAATTCTTATCATGGGGGTGTTCCTAATAGGAATAATATCAATTATTCACATCGTAAATACGAGCTGTCATGCAGAGATAGAGACAGATATGACAGGATATCTGACCTGAGACGGAGCAATTGGAAGGCAAAGGTAGGATACTCGAACAAGTTCGGTATATATAATTACTGCAACCGGCCCCCACATTCTTCGAGATATGTATATCGAATGGAATATGGACTTGGAAAGCATTCAGGTCTGTACCATAGGAGGGCTAGACATATCGCTTGTTCAAGAGTACTCATCAGTCAGAAAGAAGAGATCTCTTCTTTCCTTTCCATGTCTTTCTCGTCCGTAAGCCAATTCTGAAAGAAATTGGCTGTACAAACCCCCACTTTCCCTTCGCGGGCGTCTAGGACGGATCGTCGAGAATAAGAAGCGTTGAGATTGCTGTTATTCCTGGAAGGGGTGATGGTGGTGTACTCAATGGATTTCCAGTTCTTTCTTCGTTCCTTGATAAGTCTATCTTGAAATCGAGAAGATATCAAATCTCGTATTATCCTTCCCATCTCGTCCATTTCTACTAGGAGAAAGATGTATGTATGCTATTTTCTTCGAGATCTCCTCTCATTCTCATTCCTCGTTTTTCTATCTATCTCGCTTCTTTTCGAGCCTCGCTTGTATCAACGCATCTGATCATATCGGCTTATCATTTAGACCAATTGAGTTCATATCTTGAAAACTCATCCTTAGCTACGATGTAGCAGTAAGGGGGGTCGTCATGCCGAGCCAGGGCTTTGGATCGTGTGATACGTGCGGAGCTGAAGACGGGCGAGGTTGAATTAGCTATGATTGAGACCCATACATATATATATGTATCAGGGTGGGATATCAACCCTCTACTAGGTAGAATAATAGATGAGATATCAGCCATCTACTAAATTGGGTATCAACCCCCCCTAGATGAAATGGCAGATGGGATATCAGTTATCACTGTTCGATCCCATGTCCCCGGACCTAGAGGGGGGTTCCCCCCTGCCACTGGGCTTAATAGGAACTGGAAAAAACAGAAATGAAACGAAAGCCAGATGTCACTGGGTCATCTCCTAGATCAAATAGCAGATGGGATGTTAGTTATCTATTAAATGAGATATCAACCACCTGCCTGGTGAAATACTGAATGAGATACCAGCCCAGCCCTCTGCTGGATGGAATGGCAACCCCCCTACCGGGTTGAATGGCAGATGGGATATTAGCCGCCTGATGGATGAAAAACGAGATGAGATACTAGATGAAACACCAACCATCTACTAGATCAGATACTGGGTGTAATACCAGCCATGTATTAGATGGGATACCATATGGAATGCCAGTCAGCTGCTTGATGGGGTACTACTCGGAATAGCAGATGAGATATCAGCCAAGCTACGGGCGTCCCGTCTAAAAATGCGTGTCTGGAAAACTGCAAGATTAATGCAGATTTCGACGGGTAAACCAAGCCCTTACGCCCCAAGTTGAACCTCTTTCACCTCTTTCCTTGCGAATTGCGATGGTAGTGTTGAGTACGACAACAACTTGAAGAAGTGTTCTTCTTCTCAGTGGACCATTTTTCTCCAACGAGGATGCTGGAAGCGACGCGCTTGACTGGCTGTACTTCATTGACCCCCCAGCACAACTAGCTGCCCATAACATCACCCATATGTGCTCCACCGATTGTCCCGCTGCCCATGGCCAGAAATATGTGTCCGAATTCAACGAGGTACTTCCCCCACCCTTTCTTAATTCATTCCTTGCGGGTGAGACGCGGTCTAATTCCATAACCTTTCTTTCCAGCTCTTCCACATGAAATGCGGCAAAAGACACGGAACAGCCCCCTTCAAACAGGAGAAGAAACTCACCTACCGCGACTGCCTTGACGGTTGTGCCAAGCTTCCCAAGTGTCTCAGTATTGACTGGTCCAGCCGAACGAAGATGTGCTATTACGGAACGCACTCCGGGGCAGCCCCGATCGTGGCACCGTCATACAATAGTGCGTACTCATTTGAGTGTGCTGGTGTCTGGAATAAAGACGACGACAGTTCTTGTGGGTGCGGCGGCAGGAGTGTCACAATAATCCAACAATCCTTCGAACAGGGTAAACTCCGGCCCAGGGGAAGAAATTGTTTGGAGGACAACTATTCCTTTGTCTTTGTCCTAGTCGAGTGTACCGTGAGGCCTGCTTTCTGAATTCTAGAAGGACCTTGGACAGTATACTCCCCTTTCCTATCTTGACCTAGTTGAACGCTTCCGGTTTTGTATTTCCCTTCCATATAGCCACCAAAGAGAAATTTATCATAGGTATTCCCTGTCAAGGTCGTTCTCGTTCTCGAAGATTAGTAGCGAATGAATCCAATCTACCGATATAAGATTATTTATCTTATAACATCGCATTCGAGACGTGATTGCCGCTGACAGACGAGCGAATCAACGCGTCCTTCTCAGAGTCTCATCAACCACGCCATCGTTAGGGCCTATGCCAGATACTACCAAGCTAAGTGCCATAATTGAGTGTGTGGCTCTCGGGTCAAAGACTCTTAGAGCCGAAACTCACAGAGTCAAAAAGGAATGATCAACCCTTATGGCTCATAAGGGCTGATATAGGCGTACGCTCCAGCATGCTTCTCTAACACAGAGGCTGAGAAAGTGATAGCTGGAAAGAATAGAGCATTGCGGAAACCTGTCAAAGATTTATCTCCAACATCGGGTTGTATCGAAAAGTGTCAAAAGTCGATGTCGGATGGATGATGAAGTGTGTGAACTGACTAAGCTCTCGCGTTCTTCGAGATACGCGTCTATCGAACAGAAGATGCACTTGGAAATATTCAAGCCTGTGTTTGTGTCATCTTAGCGCTGGCACATACATGTACTTATCTATCATGGCTCAAGAGTACCAATCAGTCAAAAGGAAGAAGATAGAGATGTCTCCTTTTTTTCCAGGTCTTTCTTCCCGTGAGACAGTTTTGAAAAAACTGGCTGTACAATTTTTCTCTCTCCTTTCTTTCCATCCGTCCAGACCCAGACCGCCTAGTCGGGTTTCCGGTGTAGACGCAGGTGTCCGTTGAGCTCCCGTGGATGGCCGATGTCTCTGTTTGCTCTTCGGGAGGAAGCTCTGTTCGTTCTTGATCCCCTTCCGACGCGTCAGGAACGAGATGAGATGATGTCTCTCGCCTAATTACCTATTTGGGACTTGCCCAGGAAGATGTTTATATCAACGTCAAACGCGGAATCTATTTCTCATACTACGGTCAAAGAACTCAGAGACAGGAGAAGTATCAGATGTTAATTCAGTTGAACCTAATGCCCGAATACAGGTCTTCTCAGTGAAGTTTCAATTGGTCTCTGAGTATGGAGGGTTCTCTTTCATCACACTGAGCTGTGTGCAGTTTTCCTAGGCAACCTCTAGCGTAAAGCATCTCCTCAATTCACTGGGCATATCTTTTACTCTTCTTTCTTCTCTTCCCTTGCTTTCTTCCCTTCTTTTCTCCTTTCTCATTCCTCTCACCCTGCTCATCCTACTTTCATCTTCCCTACAACAACTCAGCGAGCTCATCCATCCATCCACAGCGAAAACAATCAACTATACAAACGAACCTCACCCCTTTCCCACCAGCAAAATGCCTCGCCATCCCTATGCAGGCGGATATCGGGACGATATCAAGGCCCAGTAAGTTGACTTTGACCCCGGAGACCAGCTGACCAGAAATCGAAGCATGGCACTAATGAGGTATCAGGCTGGAGCGCATCCAGATCCCAGAGAAGTAACCAAACTCCTTTCTCCCCACTCTCGACCACCACAAGGCGACTAACTCTCTAAAGGGTGAAATGCAAGACCTGCAAGAAAATTCGCATGCAAAACGCATTCTCGAAGAGACAGTTGGAGGAGCTTCGTAACGCCATGCTCCATGGAGCAACCAGCATGGATGGGCCAGGCTACGCCAAATGCCGTACCTGTGTTGGTGGACAGACGGTCGAGCTTACTTGCTGCATGTGTGACAAGACCAAGGGGTTGGA
This sequence comes from Arachnomyces sp. PD_36, assembly GCA_032988195.1. Taxonomy (NCBI): domain Eukaryota; kingdom Fungi; phylum Ascomycota; class Eurotiomycetes; order Onygenales; family Arachnomycetaceae; genus Arachnomyces; species Arachnomyces sp. PD_36. The sequence goes on along the minus strand of JANTQE010000020.1, from coordinate 367,416 downwards.
GCACTTTAGCAAGAACCAGCGCCACGACCCTGATAGTGCGGTAAGTGTTGGCCGAAAACATATTTACAGGACTAAATTCACTAAGAGGGATTCTGCCAATCTAGAGGTGCGTCAACTGCGTCCAGGGCCACATGGAGGCCGACCCGATGGGGAATAAGAAGGATACAGATACTATGAGCTACGCCTCGACTACTGATGTAAGTATCCATCCCCTGTTTAATGTTCCCATGGCATTTCTACCAATAAGCCAATAATTTAAGAGTACTAAAACTATGGGCTCATAGAGCGTCTACGATGACAACTTGACGGAGCCTCTTTCGCGCTATTCCTTGAACGACCACAACCTTGGTTACCTCGGGAGCGGCACCCGTACCCCGACTGGGATTCATTCCGCTTCCCACTCGATGCGTGCTCCTAGCGGAAGACCCGGCGCCGCTCCCTCCACCAACGCCTACGACTCCGACTCCGACCATGGAGGCGAGAACGGAGCCCCCGAGGCTGGTGTCCGCTTGGATCAGGAGCGTCGTGAGAATCACGCTCAACAGGCGTGGTTCAGGGAGAACAACTCTGGGGGCGCGGGACAGAATGCCTCCATCCCGTTCACTGGGTTCGACGCGAACGGCGTTCCTCACGCGCGCGCAACCACTCCTTCTGTTGCAGGTAGCACTGGGCTACCTGGTGAGGGATGGGGCCGTTGGCAACCACATAGGCCAGCCCGTGCACCCTCAACTATTCAGTCGAAGAGGAGCGGTAACTTCGCCAAGATCAAGGTAGGTTATCTCCCTGGGCGGATCCACGAGGATATATTGTCATTTACTAACACTACTTCTTCACAGGGTACTCGTTTCCCGGGGATCGAGGCGCCGGTCATGCACGTCCCAGAGCCAGCTGGCCAGACCGTGGAGTCCGATGATGATGACGATGGTGATTTTCGGGCTGAAGACTGGATTTGAGGTTGTTTCCGATTCGAATTCTAGGAGCGATCCTCTCCCTCTTACCCTAGATAGGACGGTGGTAGTTGCTAGCAGTGTATTTGCAAAGGCGGTTTAACGGTGAGTGGCACTGGGGTATGGGTCGTGGGAGAGACTATTATGATAGTTGTTCGGGGTGTGGCTCTCGGTGATCGGATATGAAACGGCGAAATAGTGCGGCAATGCGACAACATCGGACTGATAGTAATAATTTTCCCGCTTAACTCTACTAGGTACACTGTGCCGTAGTATTCTCACCCCTCGCCTCGCCGTACTTAGACCGATGGTTGATTACCACCGAGGTCGCCGAGCCCCTTACGCGATTTCCAAGTTGAGACGCGAATATATATATTCGTGGTACACCAAGGCAGTTGCCTCACCACACTCCACACATCCTACTACCTCTTCTCCAAATATTTATAATCAATGCCCCGCTCTGATCAAGAAAGACTATCTATGAATAGGGCGCCCACATCGCCACCGAGAAGATGACAATATCTGCCTTACGACACCCATATAAATCACGTGACATACCGTAACCCCTATTAAAGCGGCAACGAGGCAGTGTATGTTCTGTGAGGTGAAGCGCGATAGTGAGGTGGAACTCGCAGGAACCTTTTTTGCGTTTGTTCGAGAAGCCGTAATCTGCTGCTTGTCGTTGGGGAACTCCTGCAGTGGATCGTGCATGCGACCGAATCGGTTATGGGGAACGAACTGTATGCTCTATTCGACGACAAGGCGCAGGGAGATCGATTGGGTGAGTTAGGTTGGGCAGTGTAGGGGTAGCACGGGGAGAGAGCTACGCTTCACAGTGAGAGAGTGAGCTCTGCGATGGTTGGTTACTAGCAGGATATCGCATAAATATTGCCCAGTACGGCTGAGATAGTGAGTAAGAGAGCAAGAAGAAAAGAAAGAGAGAAAGAAAGAAAGACGATGATGAGGTAAGAAGACTTGAGAGTCCAAAAAAGTGGGAAACGCAGCCTTGTGACGTCGTTGCTTACTTTTTCTGTTTCTCTGCAATTGTCGAGTCATTCTCTCCTTTCTTTGGACTGAACAGCCGCCATCCATCAACACAAAAGAGACTGAAAAAGCAGAGTAATCTTCACTCAGAGTCCTTGCGACAGAGTATTCACCTATCAAGGATAAAAGGAAGAAAAATCAGTTCGTCATTTTCGACCAGGCTCCCGTTGCCCCTCTTCCCTCCTTGCAGTCGTTATTAAAATCCCCCCATCCCGAGAGAGAAATAAAAAGAAGACTCCGGTAAAAAAGTCTTCAGAGGAAGCCCACGATGTGCCTTTAGTCGACGAAACATCGTGGGATAGATTCCATCAAGTCTGACATCCTTTTCATCCCATCTCGACAAGCAGTGGATGCGATTTTCATCGGGTCGCATTCCTAAAGACCACCTTTCCTCCACGATGGCGTACGACGGGTATCGCAACCCGCAGCAGCAGCAACAGCAGCCGCCGCAACCGTCTTATCATCCAGCAGGCCTGAACAATGGCTATCCTGAAGCACTAAACCCGCAGACCTCGCCGTACCAGCAGCAGCCTCCTCCACCTCCACCTCCCAGCTATCCTAATCAGTATATCCCCGAACAAGATCGCACCCGACCGCAACCGCAGGCGCATCCTCCTCCTCCACCACCTCCACCACCACAGCAACAACCGCAACAACCACCTCAGCCATCGCAACTCCCTACTTCCCCTGGTCTCAACAGTCCAGTAATCCCGCCACAATACACCGATGCATCGAGACGGCAATATCAGCCGCAGCAGGCACCGATTAACGATGCCGTTAACACCGCATTTAATAATACCGATACCTCTCGGTACCTTTCGCCCGATGTTATCTCCCAGATCACTGCGACGGTCATCCAGCAGTTGAAGTCAAGTGGCCTGGATCCCAACCCCGGTCACCAGCCCGTCCAACCCATGGATCTGAATGCGGGTAGCCAACCCATGGAACCATCCCGTTCGAACCATTCGGATCATCCCTCTTCATCCGGGAATCGGACAGTTTACACTCCTCCATCGCCACATAGAACTGGTGAAGAGCCTGGGTATAGGGAAACACATGCGCCTCCCCCGACCGCAACACAGGCAGAATTTCCTCCCTTCCAAAGCCCACGAGCTTCTCCGATGACAGAGAGGAGGCCGTTTTCGCCACCGATCCAGCAGAATGATCATATCCGTGCGGAGGCACGGCCGAAATATACTTCTGAGATATCTCATTCAGGCCAGGAGTCGACGTTGGAGAAGATTTGGGGTCAACTTTTCGATAAGGATGGGAATCCGACAGCAAGGCTTGGCCAGTTGTTACGTGGGATTGCGGTCCATTTGGTAGGTCTATTCCAAACGTCCACGGGTGTGAACTGTGTCTAACTTTGTATAGATCGAGGATTATGCGCCCGGGAATACTATTATCATCACTCCCCAGAAATTGCAGAAATATTACGAAGACACAAGGGTGCCAGGCGACACATATCCGTGGCAAGGTTGGTTGACCGAACTTCTAAGACTACCAAGTAATCTTTCGCTGATGATTATATTTTAGATATCTTTGATGATGGCACGTCGTCTATATCCCGACTTTTTAGGGAGGTACAAGCCGAACATCATCTCGTCCAGGAAAAGCTCGATGAAAGACCCGACACTCCTGGACTTACGCCTCGTGGTTTCGAACGGTGGGCAACGCTCATGATCCAGGCACACCCGCAACAGGAATATGATCGCCTGCACAAGGCTGTACTGGATATGCCCATCAACAATCCGGACAATAGGAAAGAGCGTTTCCCGAAAGAGATCCCACGACGTCTTTTCCCTGTTGTCGCGAACCAAGCAGTAAAGGAGAAGCTGGAACACGGGATTTCAACTCATTGCAAGATTGATCTCTCCGATGTTGAGACTCCTCAACCACCGAAACCTACACACCACCATCATCGATCTGAGTCGACCGTGGATAGACCACCAGCACCAACGTCGTCTACCACATCGGATGTAAACCGCGATAAACAGCCCTATTGCAGCACGGTGGTGGATGAGGATGACGAAGAGGATGAAGAGCCACCTACGCCGAGCCGGCCCATCGAGCGGGAGCGGAAACCATATTCGGCACAGCCCGGAAAGGGGAAGACATTTAGTGAAGGGAAAAAGAGTAGCCCGGCCCATGCTGAGCCTCCGACGATCACTCCCAGTAAACCTGTACCACCGCCCACAGAACCAACACAAGAGCCTGCATACTTGCACCCTCGCGGTGCCCCACGGAAAGGTTCACCTACCGTAGCGACTCGTACTAGCCGACACAACCGCAGCCCGTCTGTGGGAGTCGCGGATTACAGACGATCGGAAGGGGATCTCCCTCGCAAGCATAGGAGCAGCTTTAATAGTGCACATGGACCGTCCAATGGTGCATACCCGCCGCCCACGTCTGGTGATGTGGATGATATCCGACGTTACCGGGAAGCGGAACGCCCTAGAGATAGGGATCGGGGTGACGGGCCTCCTCATGACCGTGATATGGATGGTCCTAGATATCGCGAGATCGTACCACGAGGTGCTGGTGGTAATGGCTGGGCTAGTGATGAGGATTATTACAGACTTGCTGGTCGGGATACCTCTGATCGTGGGCTCCTTGGTGGTCGCGCAGGATACGATTATGACGACCCTCCGTCGTATCCTGGGGGGTATAGGTAAGTTTAGTACGAAAATGTAAGGTAAGTAATTCTCATATTGTCTTATATATGTTTTTATTTTTGGACATGGGTTTCCTTGATGGGGAAGATATTGTTTGACTATATCTATCTATTTCCTTCATGTCATGTAAAGCAGCTGTGCCAACACTTGCCACCCTTCGTGTAACCCCCTTTACTCTCATGTACCTTTCCCTTTTCCGCTTTATTTCCTTTCAGGTTTTGGACATCTAGGTATCATGTACGACGAGGTTTTGGGTTTTTGGATCGGATCTGAAGGGAAGAAAGGAGTACCATCATTGAACGGGGGAAAATGCAGCATTTCTTTGGACTATGTGAAATACGTGTGATGCGACCTTTGCCTTCTTTCCTACCCTCTTTTCTTTTCTTTGGAGTTTTATTCCCCAATCATTAGGTATCAAAATATGTTTTTTTTGGTTACAATATTCGTGAATCATTACTTCGTCTCATCGTGACAAACCATCTGTCCCGCCGGCATATCCGAGTCTTTGGAAATGTACACAAGAGCTTCTTCAGCACCATCACTTCTTCTTCCCCCGCGTAGAAACTGCATGCACAGCAGCAGCAGACGCAGCCCTACACCTAACCGCAAGCTTATGCCTCACGATCTCCTCCCTCGCATACCTCCTCTCAATCCTCAACCTATCCTTCTCCTCCCTCTCCTCCCTCCTCTTCCTCCTCTCCACATCCCCTCCCCTCCCACCAGTCCCAGCACCACCACCCCGCCCCTGCCCCTGCCCACCCCCACTCTCCGCCCTCGCCCTCAACCTCCTCACCTCCCCCTCCCCAACCTCCCACGGCACACTCAAAACGTCAACAAGGAACCTACTCCGTTCCTCCCAGAACCGAATCTCCTGCGCCATAGAAGTAAGAACCGTGTACCGCTCGAGAGAAACTTGCTTTATCCCGCGGAAAGTGGTTATTGTCCCTTTTAGCTTTGCGAGGGTAGACGGTTGCAGGGGGAGGAGGTTTATTGGGGTTGAGGTTTTGTATGTTACGTGTGTGGAGGGGGTGGAGGTGGTGGAGGGGTTTGAGTTGTTGGGGGCAGTGACCTTCGGACAAACAACCTCGATTGTTTCGCCGCTGCTATCATCTAAAAGGAAGATCGTCCGCGTGGGAAGTTCGTCGCGGGAAATTATTATTCCTGCGAGGTGGATGAATTGGATTGGGTGGTTTAGATGGAAGTAGAGGTTTTGACCTTTCCACGCGCGTTTCTCTCGTTAGTTAGGGGGTTGGCTTGCGGGAGGTAGTAGGTATGTTATGTTTACCTTCGAAACCCCTCCGGGATTGTAATTTGTGGACGTCGACGGCTGCGATTTTCACCCAGGTGAAGTATGTCGGGGAGAGTTCGTGGCAGAATGCTGGGTAGAAGGTTAGGGATGGTTGTGGTTGTTGTTCCGGTGGGTTGGTGGGTTGGAGGTGGGATGTGGCCATGAGGACATTTTGGTTTGAGGGGTTGGCTGGAGCGTTTGTTAGGTAGGGCGGTGGTGGCAGAAAGAGCGGGATGGAGACAGGAAGGACGTTGCGGAGAGCAGCGGGAGATGGGCGGAAAGAGAAACGCGAAAGTGGTGCGTGGTCATGTGACCGAGAGTTAAATGGGATTCTCGCGATTGAAGATTCTGGGGAGCGACAAAGACAATAACAGCGGCAACGACGAGAATAATTACAACTTGGGGTGTTCCTAACCCTCCGGAACGTATCGGCTCGAGTTGGAAGTTTGCCTGATGGCAAATATATTAAAACGATTCCCGACTCCGCTGTGAATTGGATCTATTCCGTCTCATCTTGCTACCTAAAGTACTTGCAAGATGACGATTGCTTGCTTTCCCCTTTCTTTTCTCAAGTATCACAGCGGAAACGCAGCTTGATACTTGAAGCATCTCATTGCTGTGCCGGTCATAGTTATGTCCTTCCTTTCAGCCTATTTTATGATGCCCGAGATCGTATCTAATTGTCAAACTTCGCACTTTGCTTTAGTCTCGCGTTCTTTATTTGCTTTCTTCCACCTCTAACCTTGAACGGACGGGTTTCTCGTTCTCGAAGTTATTTGCGAACTGTATCCTGATCATCTGCCGTTTCGAGGCAGATATCTCAATCTCATAGGACGAATAAGAAGTTTGCCATTATTATGGACAGAGTGGAATGTTCTCCGGGGATTGTATATCTCGACGAAACTGCCTCTGGCGCGGCGCGCTCAACTGCTTCCTTATAGTGTAATCGGTACTGTACCGTTGACCATCGTCGTTCTTCAGACTTATAATCATTATAGCTGGAGAATTGGCTGGACCACCACCTCTGGAAATCAACAACATTCACCTCAAGCTGATACCTAAATGCATACACGCACCCCTCTCCTCCTCCCTCTCATCCTCCTCGTCGAGCTTCCCCATCTCATCCAATCCGCCCCCCAACAATCAGACATCGACATCGACATCTCCCAATCTTCAAACCCTTCCTGCGCAGATCCAGCTTTCATCCACGTATCCTGCCCTTCCCCAGGACTATGCTATTACTCCGATCGCTCGGGGACACCCGCTTGCTGTCCCGCGGGGCAGAATTGCCAGACGGGATCCGGATCGGGATCAGGATCAGGATCAGAATCATCGGGATCGGAAACACCTCCACCGGCTGACTCGAGTCCAGGTAGCGGCAGTGGTAGCGGCGGTGGGGGTGGAGGGGGTGGCGGAGCGGGAGGATCTTCATCTTCATCTTCGTCGGCGGAGAATAGTGGGAATAGCGATTCGTCAAAGAATGCGGGAGCGCCGATTACGGGTGGGGGGTCGTATGTTGGGCCTGGGGCGGAGAATGTTGTTGTGTTGATGAATAATAGTTCGCATGCGTGGGGATTGTGGGAGGGGGGATCCGGGGTTGGGAGGTTGGCGTTGAGGGTGGTTTGGGGGTGGGTTTTTGTGGTTAATGCTTTGGGGTTGTAGGCATGGATGAAGGAATGGAAAGTAGGTTTTGTTCTGAGCTCATTATCGATCTAGTGAGGTATGTGTGTCTGGTATATGGACAGGAAATGGAGAATATATACACAGAAAAGAAAGGAGTAAAAAAACCCATGACTACACCTCCATCATCCTCTTCTTCGGATTGCGTGGCAACTGCTCTTGCCTCTTCCTCTCCTCAGGACTGATATCATCCACATTCGTCCCCTTTCCCTTATTTTCCTCCCCCTCATGCCCCTCCTTCGCAACCTTCAATATCTCCTCTTCCAATCCAGGCACAACCTCCCACTCCACCCCGGCCTCCGTCAACATCCTACACCCCTCCGACTCCCCCACAAACGTCCCAGGCTCCTTAACCCCAAAATAAACCTTCCTAACCCCCTTCCCCTCCCCCGCGTTCCGCGTCTGAATAATCCTCTGCACGCAGGGCATATTTCCCGAAAGACGCTTCCCGCATGGCTCCATCGTTACGTAGAGGACTACCTCCCCCCCATTCTCTACTGCCCCACCACCGTCTGATGATGGTGGAGGGGGTAGTACCTCACCAACCCTCTCCTCAGGAAGGTTGTGTGAGGATGCGTATTTCGCGAAGCAGCATTGTTCGGCGTGGGTGTTTCCGGGGAGTTCGAGGGTGTAGCCTGTTGAGAGGATGGTGTCTTGGTCTGGGTTGTTTGTGTTTGGGGAGCGGAGGAGTAGGAGGGCGCCGACGCGGAAGTTTGTCGGGCGGGGAGGGGATTTGCGGGCTAGGGAGAGGCAGGTTTGGAGGTGGTGGGTGTGGGGGGAGGAGGACATGGCGTGGGAGTGAGGTTGGGTATATAGAGACGTGCTTCTGAGAGTTATTGATGTGAATTGAGTTGAAGATATTGAATGTTTATCTATTTTATTGTTTCTTGGGAGAGTTTTGGAGGGGAAGAATCGATGGTGGTGTCGATGACGTTGTGGGTTAAATGGGGGTATACGAGGGAATTAATTAAAGTCGCGTGTCACGCGTTCCTGAAAGTTCAATTCACTTCTATTCAACAAGGATGCGACAACAATCAGGACGGTAACTGTCAACATCGACATTCACTTCTATTCACGTCAGTTGAAGCTGGTCGCTCATTTATTCACTTCCCCACTGTTCTGAACTGCTCCCACTGCTTCTACTCTGGCTGCGGTGTGCGACACGGCGCATCATGCCTTCCAAGGAGCCGCAGGAGGAAGTCCTCACGGATGAGCCGCCAACCTCAATCAACCCCTATGAAGTCCTAGGTCTCGAAGAGAAAGTTACTGCGGACGAAATAAAGCGCGCCTACAGGAAACAAGCCCTAAAGCATCACCCAGGTAAGGCTTCCCTCATCTCCCGCCTCACTTGCGGAAGGCTAATTTCATATCTACCAACTCTAGACAAGGCATCCCCAGACCAAATAGAAGAAGCCAACAAAAAATTCCAAGAAATCGCATTCGCATACGCCATCCTATCCGACGAACGCCGTCGCCGTCGCTACGATCAAACCGGCAATACATCTGAATCCCTCGATCTCGAAGATGACGACTTCGACTGGGCGAGTTACTACAAGGAGCAATTCTCCGGCATGGTCGACAGCAATGCCATCGAGAAGCTGAAGAAAGAATACCAAGGATCAGAAGATGAGAGGACGGACCTACTTGAGGCTTTTGAGGAGTTCAAGGGGTCGATGAATAAGGTTTTTGATAGTGTGATGCTGAGTAGTGTGCTGGATGATGAGGAGAGGTTTAGGGGGATTATCGATAAGGCGATTAAGGATGGGGAGGTAGAGGCGTGGCCGAAGTATGTTAATGAGACGGAAAAGTCGATCAAGGCCAGAAGACGGAGGGCGCTGAAGGAGAAGGAAGAGGCTGAGGCGCTCGCGGAGGAGCTTGAGATTGATGTTGATGGGAAGGGCGAAGGGGCGGGCAAGTCTACGAAGAAGGCAAAGCAAAAGGCCAAGAAACAACCCGATACGTCAGACCTTGCGGCTTTGATCCAGCAGAAACAGAGCAAATCGTCCAGTTTCCTGGATAGACTGGAGGCGAAATACGCACAAGAAAATGGGTCTAAAAGCGGGAAGAAGGGAAAGAAAAGATCAGCCGAGGACGAGCCGCCTGAGGAAGCGTTTGCTGCTGTTGGTGCTCGGTTGAAGGATAGCAAACAAGCCAAAAAACGGAGGATTCCGGAGGAAGAGATCGAGGAAGAGGAGACGAAGCCTACGAAAAGAAGCCGTCGTACGACCAAGAAAGCTAAGGCATAAGCGGCAGGTTGAGCACGCGCTGGTGCAGCTTTATAGGCCGCGCTTATTCGTTGACGCTTCGTCTCTTTTCTTGGTACTCATTCCTTTTCGTCTCTTCCCAGCTTTTTTCATCCTTTTCTACCAACGGTTTTTGAGATATGGAGGGCGTGTTACTGCAATTGATCGAGGGCAATAGGGAAATTCAGCGACGGGCATAAAGGGCGCATGGGGCTGGACATGGTTTATATGGGCGCTTTTTTCAATACGGGTACCTCAGAGATTTTTAATAACGACTTGATGCGATGAATGGTCCGTTATGATGAGTGAGACTTTCCTTACCTTCCCTCCACTTGTAGTTCAACATCCTGTGAGAGTCAACGTATGCGGGTAACTTCTTCCACGCATGGATAGGCTCATGCAAGAGACCGGACTGCATGTTGATCTTGTCTATCGTAATGATAAGAGTTTCCCCAGTGCTTCATTAGTTGCAACCCCTGGAAGTGTCTTCTCTATCTCCTAGAATATGGAGGGGTATGTATTTCCTCCTAGACGAGGACTTGATATAAAAGAGATCCCCTCCGATTAACAGTCGCTCACTTCCGATATAAACCTGGCTGGGTAGACTGTCGGTCAGTAGTGAATAATAGCGATAATGGTGAAATATCCCTCCAATCTGTAGGGAATGTACATGCTGTACTGTGAATGGCGACTAGGATAGGGCATCTTCCTCTCCATCTGCATTCTGCCATAATCACTGGGCATCTTCCCTGTCTCTCTATCGTAGCGTAGCGGTATGACATACTGCGGTTGATATCATCGGCATCTTCTCTCTGTCTCCCGTAGGATCTCAGATCGCTTGCTTGATCGAAACTGCAGGTTTGCTTGCCCCGTAGATTGTTTTACGACGGGTAACTGAATGAGCCAAACTCCTTCTCATCTGCTCTCATCTTCACCTTTTTCACTCTCTCCGTCTCATCCTTGCCTTTCTTCACAGACACCCTCTTCCCTTTCCCTTGTATCAGACATCCCTGCAGCATTTTCGGGGTTTGTCAAGCGTCCACGAAAATCTGCATCGTCAAGCAGATATCGCAGCATCAGACACCCTCTTCGAACCCCCAGATCTTCAGCCCTTGAGCTGAGCATCCAAGTGAATCTCTCGCCTGTGAAAGCCAAGCTCAGCTCCTCAATTGTCGTTGTCTCGGCGTCTGGGCACTCTGCGACGACTCATCGTTTGACCTCTTGCCTAATCAAAATAATCGCAACCTTCTCCATTCACGTCTTTTAACACATTCAACCTTCTTCATTTTCACCCCTAACACCCTATCGAGAGATTGGGAACGCACGAAAGACCCTTAAGTTGTGAGATCGAGGGTTTGGATCCAGAGGGTGTTCATTCTCTGGTTTCGAGCTCATTTCCAAACTGAGGAACAACTCCCAAACCGACAACTGCTCCCCCCACTTTGGTCTGGACGCTTGGAGAAGCTATCTCCACGTACGAGGTAAACTGCCTCATTCAACACCAGGTCCTAAACACAGACTCAGATAGACATCAGCCATGAGTCGCAACAACCGTACCCAGATGTCTCTCGAGGCGGCGCTCGACGAGGAGCGCATCGAAATCATGAATCTCCTCGAAGGCCGACCGAAGCAACGACCCACCAGCCCCGGGTCTGCACATCGCCATGCAAGCCCAGCTCCCGCCGTACGAAGCATGCTCGATGTAGCTCCGGATTTACAGTCGACGAAGTCGTCTTCAGCTACTGGAGCTGCAGGTGGGGCGGGACCGGCCTCCGCGTCGTCGTCAAACTCCTCACTGCACAAAGTGAATACATCAGGACATTCAGTTCGCAGCATGCTCGATCCAACTTCTCCTTCGCCCCTCCGATTGACTCATAGTACCGCGTCGTCTCCGACGGATTCGAAAGCCCCTGCGTCGCGCGAGGGAGAAACACTCCGCCGGTCATCGGATGCGGCGAATACATTACCCGAGACGAGGAGGAGGTTCGGTGGGAAACATGTTGATATCGATCAGGAGTATAGTTTTGAGATGCTGCCTAGTAATCCTCACCATGCTATGCCGAAGCGCGTCTCGCAGGGTGGGAAGAAGAGTGGTGGTGGGGCCGCACATTCGAAGGGTGCAATGGCTGCGATGATGGGTGGTGATCTTGGTTTTCTCCCTGGAGGATTCACAAGGGGAAGAGATACAGGGCGTCACAATTCGACTGTTGGAATTGGAGGGCATTCGAGATCACCCTCGTCGCGTCTGGGCCGTTCGCGCTCACCTGGGCTAAACAACAACTCCTTTAATATGATGTCAACACCTGGGAAGTTCGTCACTGAGGGTGGAAAGGTTATTGATATGGAGAACGCGTATAGGCGTCTTTCGAACACGGCTCTCTCTAAGTCTAGAGGAAGTCTATCGAGTAGATTTGGCCGTGATCGCGGTGACAGCGGGGAGTCACTTTCTGAAACAGGAGAGCCGCGACTTGAGAAGGACTATTATGGCGAAGGAGGATCCGAAGCAATTGATACCAGTGACGAGGATGACGAAGATGATTATAGCTCTGGGGATGAAGACTGGAGGTCGGAAATTCCTCGAGGACGCCGTCGTCATAGGAAGAAAGAATCGGAGAATGGGACTACACCTACTCCAGCAAACATGGGTCGTGCGAAAGGTGATAGGCAGGTACAGAGCTTGCTTGCTGCTGCTGAAGAAGAGCGTATGTTATTATTCTCTTATATCCCTTTCCCATGCCCCGCTAACCTCTGTCCACTTGATTTCACGCGTAGTATTAACATCTAAAACAGGCGAGAAGGTCTCTTCAACCTACAAAGTCAAGTCATTACTCGACCCTGCCCCTCCAAGCTCTAGAGCGGCAGTCGAAAAGTCGATGGCTAAGAAGAGCGGTGTCCATCCAACTACAAGCTTCGACTACACTGCTTCCGCAGCCAACACCCCCGCTGGATCCGAAGACGAGGCCGATCTCTGTGATCTCAAGAAGGCCCAGAATCTCAGTATCAACATGTCTACGATTGATAACTCGATTCCGAACCGTGTCATCCGTACTATTGTTCGTGGTGACTTTGCCCTTGTTCAGGAGGAGGCTGATCAGGGGCACCTGAGGCAGCGCAAGTACCTCGTTGCTACTGATCTGAGTGAGGAGTCTGTCTACGCTTTGGAGTGGACCATTGGTACTATTCTCAGGGATGGAGATACACTTTATGCTGTTTACGCTGTGGATGAAGAGACCGGAACTGGAAATAAGGCCATCTCGGGAAGCGAGGTCGATACCTGCGTTCCTGTTCAGATTGGTGAAGGCGCGAAGCTCATGGAGGACACTGCTGCCATTATTGGCTCTCAGACTATTACAAGCACTCCTGTCCCGGCTGGGAACCCGGGTGCCAGTGCTCCCACTTTCCCCTCACCACACACATCCTCTTCCCGTCTTGGTGTGGCTGATACGGATAGTAAGAGCGGTTCTGTCGACTCGCGAGTAATGTCTAAGCCAGAGATGGAGAGGTTCAATGCCGCTGAACGGATCTCCCAGACTTGCGTGAGGCTATTGCGTAAGACTAGGCTGCAGGTTCGTGTGGCGGTTGAAGTTATCCATTGCAAGAGCCCGAAGCATATGATTACCGAAGCGGTGAGTTTGAGCTCCTATGAATTGGCTAGTTTGCGGGTGTATGCTGACTGGTTGTCTAGATTGACGGGTTGGAGCCAACTCTAGTGATCCTTGGATCAAGGGGACGAAGTGCGCTGAAAGGGTCAGTATTCTCCATTCTCACCCCCCTGAATTATATTCCCACCTTTCCCTTCTTGCTCTTACCACGATGATTCGTCTTCACGATTATATGCGAACATATGAGCTGACAAGTACCCCGTCAACATAAAATTGCCTAAAAGTGTACTACTCGGCTCCTTCTCGAATTATCTCGTGACCAAGTCCTCTGTACCTGTGATGGTCGCCCGCAAGAAGCTTCGCAAGCATGCCAAGTATAAGAATACTAATATCCGACTCTCGAACAACCTTACCACCCCGAAGAAGCTCGCTCAGGCGAAGATCGATTGATCGATCGATCAGCCGATTCAAATCTTCATTCCGTCGACACTTGTCAGAATACCACTACTTACCGGCCATGGCGCCTTTATTTTTGTCTTCAATTAAACGAACTCAAACTCGAAACGCCCGGAGTTATATCTTTATTTCTTTTTGTTTTCGTTCTTTTCCTTTTGTCAAGATATGCGAAACGGACGGCGGGATTCTTTCATATTTTTTAACACCAATGGGATGAATGGGCGGGCAGGTTGGGTGGGACTGTGCAATTTTCAAGGGAGTTCCTTGTCCTTTTCCTCTATTCATATGCTTCTCTTTCTTTCTTGCGAGCAGCAAGCAGTGCATGCATACATACCATGGCCGTCGGCGGGATAATTTCTTCTCTCTACCTCTTCTTTCCTACTCTCCCCGGGTCTATGTTGTTTGATGGATAGGGCTTTCCTCCTTTCTTCGTTTTACTTGACTACCTAGGTAGAGGCATTCAAGTCATGTGAGTGAAATACGAGCTTCTCTATCGTCTAGGCTTCTATTATGAGTCTTGATATCATCCCTTCCGCAACTTCTCAGCAAACGTTGCTGCCTGAGAACAGTTGAGAACAGGTTGTGCATCGATAAACCGTTACTCTGGATTTGCACATTGAGCATATCAATATCTTTCTCTCCTCTTCTCTTCGTTAAAACGGACGATCTCGATTCCTTGATACTGCCCCTGAAAATGGCAGGCAGCGAAGAGAAACAAAAGGGTTTAGCGAAGTGAGTTGGTCCCGTTTATCATTTAGCAAACGATCAGAACATAATCTTCGGTATAGAACCGTGTGTCAGTATCACATGTGTCTCACTGGAAACCCGGGCGTTGGAAAAGCCGCTCTGGTGAGACGTTTTCTATCAGACGACTTTGTGAGTGATTCTTCACGAACAATATACTGTGACTGGGTATGTTGAACACACAAATGCACATAATGAGGGCTAAACTTACGCGATAATTCCCAGTTGAGAAAACAAGTTGAAATCAGCGATGGGGATAGAGGAGATATACTATATGTGTGTGTTCCGTCATCATCATCAGCCCTCAAATTGCTCTTCGAGTTCTTACGAGATAAAGATGCACCCTCACGGCATGGAGAGGTTCGGACGCCTTCATCATGGATACTACAGAAATACCCACTGCATCTGCATCGTTTACGATATTTCAAATGCCAAATCCTTCGAAGACGTCTCGGTCTGGCTAGAAGAGGCAGCTGAGTATGCCCCAAATGCCGTTAGGTTTCTTATTGGAAATAAATGTGATTTGGAAAACGAAAGGGTGGTTTCAGTTAGCGATGCGTCGGTAGGTTGACGATTTTGTGGGCTCTCTTCTCTGCTTCATATATCGGCCACCTCACTACTGGATTAACATCATACTATGTGATAGGAACTTGCGGATAGGTTTGGGATGTTGCATTTCCAGGTCTCTGCGAAGTCCGGGTTCGATGTCGAGGAACTGTTTACCACCATTGCCACACATACAGATTTGCATCTAAAAGCACACGAGGTTGGAGATGTCGGTAGAAGGTAGTTCTTCACGCGCAATTCATCGGTGCTTTTAATTACTCTTTTGACTTTTCGGACATATAGTGAAAGATATTTCGGAGTTCAATTGCTCGGTAGCTCCTGCCTACGGAGCTACCTCACCTCGAGGTTTCCTACTATTTGATTTGAATTCTTGCTTCAAGAACTTGATTTATGCTTTCTCGGGTTTGTCAAAGCAGTGAGGTGTTCTAGAGCTCTTTCTGTATTCTTAAATGCTACTGCCTTATGGACTCTTTGCGGGATATCCCACTGTAAAGTGGGTTCGGTTCTTCGAGTTACACCTGATAAGGAGATATATTGTTTATGAAAAGCAAAGTGCTATCTAGGGACAAGCAATCTGGGACTGCTGATGAAGCCCTAACCTTACCGCCGTCACTATCGACCTCAGTGGAGTTCCCCTACCTCTTGGTCCTCCCCTCCCCTTGTTCTTTCCATCTATCTCACAACCAACGAACCACCAGCTCTTCATCCGAAAGAGCCTCCTACTGCCCTTGCATAGCGCAACTCCGAAACAAAGCTTTCAGACAGCACGGGTTAGACATGGCAGACACCCAAAGCCCTGCAAGTGCGCCCACGTCGAATGGTACATATGCTACCGGCGCAGGCGGAGGCGGAGAGGACCCTAACCGCGGTGGTGGCGGCGGTCGCGGTGGAGGGCGTCGTATACGTTTCGGGGATGTATGTATATTATTCCCTTATCAGAAAAATGCGGTGTTATATTGACGTATAAGCTCCCATACCGCCCTGCGCACTGTTGTCGCGTCTGTGGAGGAGTTGGATATCATATTCGCCGATGTTATCTCTATAGTGCTTCAATGAATGGAGACGGGGTAGGGTCAATCAATCTATTGACTGAAGACAATGTATCGCCTCTAATAAGTAAACAGCGAAGTCAGCCTGCCGAGGGCCATCGGATAAATGGTGAAAGTAATCGCGGGCCGAGCAACGGAACGGAAACTGCCGTTCAAGGAAGAGTAAGCCCCCCCCAACCAGTTGATGAGCCTGATGTACTTGTGTTCTAATATATCAAAGCAATCGACCCAACCCCCGGCCAATCCCAATCCGAGGGATAATCAAGTTGAGCAACATAATACTCCAGAACGTCGTCCGCGCCCTTCTGCCGTGGTGGCCGCGCTGTGCAGGGTAGATTGGCTATCTCAAGAGGATCTGAAGTAAGTCATTTCCCGCAGTAGAAGCTTCGAGCTGCTAATATACAAAAAACGCGCCAAAGCCAACTCCTTACAATTCTTATAAACCGGTGGTAAGTCCGACGACCCACCTATCTCTGTCAATCATATTCCACTTGCTAATGTTTGTACTTCGCTTCGCTAGGAACCGTGTGTAAGTGCTCATGGACTTGCTTGAGGCAATGCCCATTCTGACGATGAAATTCTAGAAACAGGGCGAACAGCACTCAGGGAGGCGGGGCGAATAATACTCAGGGAGATGGCTCGAACGGCGACGTGGGTACGATTCTCCTGCAAACGTTTCTCGTTATTTACATAAAGTAACGCTTCTTCGTAGACTGATAGATATACCCTCCAACTCGGGCTTTGTTCTCTCAGAGCTACATGTATCAGGCTCTATCCGAGATTAAGATTATTCTTACTGGAGTCGAATTTTGGGCTGAGCGTTTATTTTCCCAGTCGATGAGAAGGCAGGAGTCGGAAACAACTGATTGGTCGACCTAGGCTTGGATAGATAGTAATAATGAACTATACCCACCGCTCACTGTACTTCTTCCCGATATCTGTCTTGTGAGAAGTTAACATAAAAGATTACCACATGGTAGAGAAATAAGAATGAAATCATCGTCATTCTAAAAATAAAAAAGGAAAGGATATAACCCATCAAGGCGTTTGAAATGTTAAGGCCAGAGACTTGATGAGAAACTGGTCAGGTTCTACCTGTTTGTTGAGGGCACGGTTAGCAGTTAAGGATCGATAGATCGACATGAAATCCAACTCCGATCCACCCACACTTCGGTGGGCAATGCATCTACCGCCCTGGCAAATGAATGGAGGGTTCTCATCGGCCGCATCGATAGCATGGAAGACATCCATGTCCGGATCACTAACGGATTGTCATCTTGTTCGAGATGAAACAAAGAGGAAGAAAAAAGAAAGATGCGGCTCGACTGGGTGGGATTGAGCCCGGGGCTGCCGTGGCTATCCGTTGGTGGAGGAGCCGTGGTGGCGGGAGGTGTGGAAGGCCCCTCCCTCCGTGGTTGGCCCCTCCACCCTCGGCGTGATAAGAGCCAACCGATTTTAGTTGTCTTATGCATGAAGTCGCCTGGGTTTCCGGCGTCATGGTTCATCACAGTTGACCCTGGGATCGGAGTGGTCTCGGCGCTTCCAATTGGCCTCTTGATTGGCGCGTTTATGCCCACGATCAGGCAGCTGCGGCAGAAAACGGTCTTTGCCATTAATAGATATTGGGGTCAGGATCAGCTGTGGAAACTCTCTTTTGGTGTCGGCCGAAGGGTAACGCCCAATTATGAATGGATGTAGCGTGATGAGTACCAGGTTAAGAAACTGCTAAGCGCTTGTGTTCGGTTTCGAGTGCGTTCAATGGGTACTATTCTGGGCTCAAGCCCCTCACAAGGGGTAAACGAGCACCAACGCCAGAGACACGAGAAGGCCCGGGCGATTCGCTCATCGTTCCAGGTTCGGCGGGAAGAGAGCGTATGAGTCCTAGATTTGTGTTCAAGAATAGCATGAACTTTCACTTGTGGTGGAAGGGCAAATATTTTATTCGGAACAACATTTATCCGTAGATCGGCGCATGCCTCAACTTCAACTCCCGACAGCCTCAGACATGTTCCAACGGCGCAGCAATACAACCAGAACCAATCGTGGGTGGAGGTTGGCGGCAAAAATGGGCTAGTTGCGGTGAAGAGAAATGTAGGAGACATCCGATCTTTCTCCTTTCATGTATTTCTAAGTTGTCTTCCTTCTCCCTCGACGGCTTCTCGTTCCCATCGCTTTTAGTTCATGAACTTCGCTCGTTTGCTGCTTATATCTGTACCTTCAATATTTGAAAAGACAAATAAACACACCTACGCAAGCTATGGACGACGAAACCACTGCCGGTTGGCTCTCCGATCTTCCCTGGGATGATCCGAGTAGGAAGTCAAACTCGAAGCCTAGGCTTCGCCGTTTCGTACATTGGGATAAACCCATTCTTTACCTCGAGTTACTTGGGACGGGTGGCGAGGGACAAGTCTTCCGAGTGAAGATCGAGGGTAAAATTTATGTGTTGAAGATCGTGAGTGTTCCTCCATTTTTTTGCGTGAGTGACGGTTTGGTTTCTTTTGCTGATTATTTGGCTCAGTTTCATGAATGGCACTATGTCGGTATGCCTCTTCCGGAGAAATTACAACAATTCACATCCCCATTTGCGCATGAGGCTCGCGCTTTCGCTCGCCTAGATTGTATTGGGGAGAATGGCACCTGGGCTGTAAAATGTCATGGCTGGATGCGGCTTACCTATGACCATCTTCTCCCCATTGATCGCCATTGCCCCCCAGATATTGTCAGCTGGGCGATTGTGAAGGATTATATTCCCGAAACTGTGCAACTTACCGATGTTCCCGAAATTCGGCGGAAAATGGAGATCGCGTACAGAGCGAGTATTTTTCCGATTGATATTCTGCCCCGGAATTACCGAGGAAGTTTCTTGGTTGATCTGGGGTCCTCGATGACTTGGCCGTATATTAGAAAGCTTTGGGGGTCCGACAGGGCGTTTGATATTGAGTTTGAGAGGGTGGATAATTTAGTTTCTAGCTGGGAGATCAGTGACGTAGATGGGGTTACTGTGGTTAATGGGGATGAGAATCGTATAAGGAGGAAGTTGAAGGAACAGGAGCAGAGGATGAGGAAACAGGCTGAGGAACTGAAGAATTCAGAATCCCATCCCGCGGACCATGTGAATCGACTGGTAGTAGAATGAATGCCTGGATCGGCTGCGATATCTTTTAGAACCTCAACCTTCCACTTTTACTAAACCGGTAGAGGATTGAGTCCAATAGTTCCTCGGCGTAAAATTGCATAGTACAGTATCTCGCTCCTGGCCACGATAGATTGCCGGGACACTTAGTACTCACCTCTTTACTTCACGTTGGAGGTTGGGAAATGAAGGCGGTGAGAATTCTGCCATATTCACATCTCTCTCCTTCCCAGTTCTCTCCCTACCTATCCTACTCCTATACATCATCTCCATGCGGAGTACCCCGTTTAGAACCAGTCCATAGGAGTTCTCGGTGGCCAGAAACTCTATTTGGCTCATTTTAATCTTTGGGTTGAAACTCCCGGGACGTTTCGCTCTCGTTCAAGGATGACCGAGTGTCCACATCACCTGCCGCCCATCTTTCAGCCTCTTTGCTACCTAACCCGCTGTGCCGCAATGGAGCTGTGGGCCCACGAAAAATCCAGAACATGAAGGGTGCTGTCAATTCTTTGGTGTTCTACCATAAGGGATAGCCCTTATTGGTCGTTTTATGTTCTCTCATTTCGAGATTTCGCGCGCGTGTACATGTCGAATTGCATGATATTGCCAGGAAAACTGTTTCTTACAACCTTCCTGCACCTTTTCGAGGCGCCATTCACTTAACTACAGATGGTCTTACGTCCAATCGTGGAAGCCACGAGGGCTGGAGGGGCTCGAGACTGAGGGTGAATGGTTTCCAATCACTGTCCTGGCTGCCCGTCAAAGGCGCAGCCTGCCATATGCCGCTGAAAGGGCTCCAGCTTGGAACCGACATACTCAAGTGAATCCGGGCTGGAGAAATAGCGGAATATACGAAGACGAGGGCAAAAAAACCGAGCGAAACGCTGGACTGTCTAAATCGACCACTTCGCACAAACTTCATGGAGCGCTTCGCCACGAGCAAAAGGTGTCTCAACATTTAGGAAACGGTGCTGTGCCGGATAAGGGTGCTTTGTCCCGAGGTTATAAGAAAGTAGGGATAACTGCTCGTGCATGAGCGCTTCAACCATGACCCATCCCAATCGGCAACTGCGAAGGACAAAATCAAGCATTACTTTCTTTCGTGGAACTTTCCTCTCGAGGCCAATCACCTTATCCCCTTATCCGCCTTTGTATCTATTAATATAAAGTGGAACTGTTTCATGCCTCGAATTCCCCGTGGTCGACTCATGGTACTCCAAGGTAGCAGCGCGATGGGGTGTTCCCATCTCTGGTTCCTCTGAGATCTATAGATATCTATGATTCCAAGCCTGGAATCTATAAAAACCCCCCATATCCCTCGCTATGTGATATGCATGCTATTTCCCATCATCTAAACTCCCTGCAGACATAGTCTGAAGCCCATTATCAGAATATCGGATACACTCTTACTTCACATCTGTTCCCCAAACAAACTCTCTTGTCTTCTTTTCTTTTATCCCGGAGCCTTGCTTTATTACCCCATCACTTCATTACTTCCCGACTTCGGCAACCGCCAACATGCCTGACACGATTCTTCGGTCTCTTACCGAAATGAATCCTGTCCCTGACAGCTCCAATTCGCTGGGTGGAAGCCTCTCCTTCAATACTAGATGGCCGACCGTTGAAAGCATGGCGGATTGGGCAGATTTTAACTATAATACTCTAATAGCTTGCTATGGGACCATTCTGCAAAATTCGTTTCAGGGAAGATTTCCTGAAGTCAGCCCGCCCTTGAGTCAGCTGGAATGTGAGATTTGGGACGAAGATTCCCTTGACCATATGATATCGCGAGCAATAATACCCCAGGTCTCCGAAGCACTCCGTGCTGCGTGCGCCACCTTTTACCCGGGCCGGGAACCGATTGACATTACACGAGGGGGTCGCGCGAGAAAAGCCAACCAAGACAACAGCCAGGACAACAACCGGAATCGGAATTCTAGACACCCCTCTTCAGAGTCGAATCCCGACAAAGCCTTCCCGGATTGGGCAGCAGTAAAGCGGGGCTCTCAGGGAGGCCCGAAATACGTCAACTGCTGCCCAGGAGACACCAAACTCTCCACTAAGTGGGCTTCGGAGCAAAAATCCTCTCGCGAATACTTTCGACCTATTGCCCAGGTGCTTTTCTACGCGGGGAATCATTGGGGAACACGATATGGGTATGTGATTACACAGGACGAGCTTGTTGTTCTTCGATTTTCTCGAGAGGAAATTGGTCCAGGGTTGGCTGCAGGACGGCCTCGAAGGGCTCCCGCCCCGAGCCGCGCTCTTACTACCCAAGACGCAAGGGCTCCGGGAGGGCACCATCGGGTCTTTTCGGATGCCTCTCAGACAAGCGCGATGTCCATTGATCCTCAGTCGCCCGGCCAAACGCGTTCACGGCAAACGTCAGTTACGTCAACGGCGTCGAGCTTAAGCGAGTTGTCGCTTGGCGTTGGCTCTGTCTACGACGACTCTCACCCTAACCTGGAGTATAAGCCGGTAGAATACAAAAGTATTCCATGGGAGAACTCTGGCCCCGGAAGGCTCACCGTTAAGCTTGCCCTGTGGTGGATTCATATGATGGCCGCAGAGGATGATATTTCTATCAAGACCAGTTATCCTCCACTTGACCCTAGAAGGGCCGGGCAACGTCAAGGAACCCCAAGCCCGCCTAGGCCGCGAGAATCTGGTAGCCGGGGTCCAAGCTCGTCAAGCCAGAGCGATTCTAGTAGCCAAAGCCCACCAAGACATCGGAATACTGGTAGAGAGGGGGGGTCGAACCCCCCGAGCCAGGGGCCCAGCTCGCAGAGTCAGAGAGTTTCGGGTAACCAACGTCCAGGCCAGCCGACCCGGGGGTATCATGGTGGTCAGCCCGCAACACCGCCGAGACAAACAGGGCTGTCTTACAGCAGTCAACATCATTCCCCTCCGCGTCATCCGAGCGATGGTAGCCGTGGACCGAACCCACCGATTCAGAGGACAAACCAGCAGGATCCTAGATCTTATGGTGCCCATGGCCAGAACCCGCCAAACCCCCAACATCCTGGGTATTATGGTGCCAGTGGCCGGAACCCCCCAAGCCAGGGCCGGGGGCCATCAAGGCGTTGAACTAAGCAATTGCCCAACTTTTATCCGCTTGTTGAAGCCGCGCCAGTGCTCCGTTTGTTTTTCGGGTTCGTCTTTTTTATTGCAGCAAACTGTACCCCTATGTCGGCCCTTCTAGCCCTAAGCCATAAGAAGTGATCTTTCCTCTTGGCTGAGTTGTTGAGTCTACCAGGGTTTTCACTTTGTCCTGTTATTAAACCCACCTGGTGTAGGGATACGTCGTTTTGCACTTTTTTATGTTTTTGATGGAAATTTCTCATTTCGTCGTGTAACTCTCTCTTTACTGTTTGCTTTGTTCTGTCATTTGTTGAGGCAGCCACTCGTTTGATTAGCCTTACCTCTAAGTTAGTATAATTTGAATGCACTCGGTTCTTCATTTACTTCAGTTTCTAGAATCCTTCACTTATTCTCTCTTCACCCCAGGGACCGGGGGCCCATCAAGGCGATGGAACGGAATAACTAAACCTCTTCCTTCTTCCCTTCTTACGAGCATTTTTGTCCTTTGCTCATGATCGGCAAATTGCTGTTTTATTTCGTAAGGAGACACGGGGGTCTATTGATACAGCTCTCTGTATGACACCCTGAGAGCCTTGATTGACTTATCTCTCTTCGAACACGAAATCACTCCTCGGAGTAGACATCAACTCTCAGTTCGCTCATCGCTTCTTAGATTCTAACACTCAGTTAGAACTCATCATAAAACGGAGGAGAGATAGAAAGATCTATTTAATATGCTCTCATGACCACATGACGTCGAATAGGAGTATTTATGTCGTCGTTTTCTTTCGTATCGACCTCTCAGATATCTCGTTCAGAGTAGAGTTGAGGGCTTGAACGTGGAGATAGGTATCTTAGAGATTGAGCGAAAAGAATATTGGGATTGAAATCGACGAGAGGAAGTTCGATTCGTCTTCATGTTCAAAAAGATAAAGTTTATCTTGACTTGATCTCATAGAACTACTCGGCTCAGAAATCGCGTTGAGATGTGAGCTCTCCCCTGAGTTGTCGTGGTTAGATTTTGACGTCGGTGAGGTTGAAGTCGGAGTCGAGGTTTATGCCAAGAAAAAAGCATTACTGCCAAGACCTCGCTTGTGGGGGTATTCACCAACCACATTGGGGACCTTGGTGTTCCGCCATCTTCGGGTGGAAGAGGATGTACCTTCGATGTGTCGACGATATTGACGCCGACGACGGCGATTGTCTAAAAGATAGACAGAGACCAAGAGCCTCAAACACCAACATCAACTCGTCGTCGTATCTCGTCTCTCTCAACGACGACGATATCACGAAACCGCCAAGATGAGATTGAACCCAGCAGTGGAGAAATCCATCCTTTCTTTGTCTTTGTACTTTTGCTACCAAGGTGCTCATTCTGCCCTTGTTGTCTTTCTTTCCCTCGAATGAAAATGGTTGAATTGGGATCGAGATGATTATTTTTACGGGGCTTTCATTGTTCTCATCCCACGCTTTCTTATCCTCCCTCCCCCCTGGTTGTAAGGTAGTAAGAGATGCCCCGTGAGAGAAGATTTTTTTCTTCTCAGCTGTACTTTTCTGGTGGATTCCTCTGAGTTCCCTTTGGTTTATTCTATTCCTAGACCGGAGACGAGGATATAGAGACTGTCTACTCGTACTTCGCATCTGTTTCTGAATTGATATCGATAGCAATCTCGGCTCTCTCGTGCCGTGTTCTACTTGATGTTACTTTGCATTATTCACCTTTGACTGTTGTATTGGGGGCGGAGTCGAGAATAAAGCTACCTTGATAGCCACGAGAGCGAGGAACCTGGTAGCTGACATCGATATTGAATCTACATATTTGATCTCAAACGCAACAGATTCTCTCCAAGCTCATTCTCTTCTTCATTATCCCTCCCTCTCTTATCCCATCCTCCCTCAATTACAGAGTAAGGGTAGTGTTCCCGAAAGGAAAATGAAGATCCCATCTCCCTGTTCCCACGTTCTTCTTCTCCTGCTGCAGGGCGCCTGCCTGGTTTCCGCGCAGA
Source organism: Arachnomyces sp. PD_36 (assembly GCA_032988195.1). Classification (NCBI taxonomy): domain Eukaryota; kingdom Fungi; phylum Ascomycota; class Eurotiomycetes; order Onygenales; family Arachnomycetaceae; genus Arachnomyces; species Arachnomyces sp. PD_36. The sequence goes on along the minus strand of JANTQE010000020.1, from coordinate 342,898 downwards.
GCCTGTCAGGATGCCATTCGCATGGCTCGGTTGAGTATGAACCACCCCAATCAATCATTTTCTTCAGAAGCCGTTTCTCGAATCTAACCGCCATACGTAGGTACTGCTATGGCCCTGATGGGGAAGAGACCGCGATGACGACGCACGCTGAGCCGACCGCTACTACTGACTCTCCTGCTGATGCGCACGCGACGGAAACCCAATCTGCAGATGCTTCTGCGGTCACTGGGTGTCATAAGCATGGGGATGATGTGTAAGATCTCCCAATTTTGCGATGCCTTGGGGTTTCCAACTAATTTAGAGCAGATTTTGCATTAACGCAGACGGCGAGGAGGTTCAAGTTTTAATGGAAGTGACCCCGACCGGTGACCCTCCCACGGAATTTACCGACTGTCATAGTCACGGCGAAGATACGTATGTGAATGGAGACTAGCTTTTGCGAGAAAATCGAATGCTGAGACAGACGTTATAGGTTTTGCGTTGGACCAGACGGTGAAGAGGTTGAGATCGTTCCCGAAGGGGAGGAAGCTGGTGGAGAGAACTGCCATTTCCACGCCGGTGTAGAGTATGATCCCTTCCCCTATGCTCTGCTAGAAACCTACTAATTCCGCAGACACTGTGTGGGCGAAGGAGAGTCTGAAGGCAGCTCATCCGTATCATGCGAACGCAGAGACCGAGACTATAATATTCCTTTACGTATCGGATCGCTGTTCGTTATCCTGGCTAGCAGTGCCCTTGCAGTATTCGGCCCAGTCCTTTGGTCCCGTTTCTTCAACGCGAGCATGAACGGATTGGCGTTCACACTCATTAAACAACTCGGAACCGGAATCATGATCTCGACAGCATTCGTCCATGTAAGTAGCCCCTATGAACCGACTCCCCGTCTACTTGCTGACGTATAGTTCTCCACAGCTCCTTACGCATGCCCAACTAATGTTCACCAACGAATGCCTGGGCGAGCTCCAATACGAAGCCACCACAACCGCCGTCGTAATGGCCGGCCTCTTCCTCTCCTTCCTAGTCGAATACCTCGGCAACCGATTCGTCAACTCTCGAAACAGCCTTTCCCCCGCGAATGACATTGAACCCAACCGTGTCGATAAGGGATCTAACGATTCCGATCACATCGAGCCCTGCGAGGCCGCGGGCCCAAACCTCACCAGCCTAGGCCACCATCACCATGGCCTCGCAAACCCAGACGATAAACTTAGCGTCATAGTTATGGAAGCTGGCATAATCTTCCACTCCATCAGTAAGCCCTCTTCCCCCTTAATCCCCTCTCTTCTGGCAAGAACCCCATCTAACCATCCACCCACTCACCCACGCAGTAATCGGCCTAACCCTAATCGTCGCCGGCGACAGCGGCTACACCAGCCTCTTCATCGTAATAATCTTCCACCAAATGTTCGAGGGTCTCGCCTTGGGTGCCCGCATCGCCTCCCTCTCACCAACCTCCACCTCCCTCCCACACAAACTCATCATGGCGGCGATATACGCCCTCATCACCCCCATCGGCATGGCCATTGGACTGGGCGTCATTCACTCCTTCAACGGCAACGATAAAGGAACTATCATCGCGATGGGGACGCTGGATGCGCTATCGGCGGGAATTCTGGCCTGGGTGGCGCTGGTGGATATGTGGAGTCATGATTGGTTGTTTGGGGATTTGAAGGATGCTGGAGCTGTGAAGACGAGCGTGGGGATGGTAGGGTTGGTAAGCGGGATGGTGTTGATGGGGCTATTAGGGAAGTGGGCGTAGGTTAGGCAGGTACCTAGGTAGACCTGTCATTCAGAAATCTACAGTTGGCTCACCCCTTCCTGCCTTACCAAACACTTCTAGGAGCCTTATTGAGTGAGTCGGGTTCACCTCACCCCTCTTAAAATTATTACTAACTCGACTTAAGTTCTGTATCTAGTTCGTCGTCGTTTAATATTGTCTTGAAAAGAATATCTGAGAATTGTTTGTCTGTTTCCTGATTACTTTCCGCTGTTCGTCAGTCAAGTATCACAGAACTTGTCACTTCAACTACATTCACTCCTACTACATTCACTCACACTATCAACGATAATGTCCTACTCAACTCTACGCATCACACAGGCGTCAAGACTTGAAACCCCGATTTCGATTAAGTGAAGCAAACGGCTCGAAACCCAACAAAGAATCTAATATGTACCGAGGTAGATGCTGCTGCTTTGATGGGTGGGCTAGGCGAGAATGGACCGCGTCACCCAATCGACTGTAGTTCTATATGCCGCTCATCGTCGTTTGATATTGCCTTCGAAAGGGTTTAAAGTTGTACTGGACATTTTGTTTGTCAGATTCCTTCCTGGACTACGAGGGGTATATAGGTTAGTACATATTCGGATCCTCACTTAGGTAGGCAGTAGCGAGTTCCTGGGTAATGAATCCAACTGCGTTTTCCGACACATTTTGTTTTCCTTGCGTCCTAATTCCTTGCTGCCTTCCTTTTGGCTCAGTGGTTACATAGCTCCGAGACTAACCCGGTGGGTTACCATCCTGTGGACCATATGTCTCCGTATAGACGATGAAATGATGATGGATTGTTGCTGTGATTCTGATTGTGCCAAGCCCCTCATGGGGAAATAATGACAAAACTAAACTTAAAATAGCTAGTGCTAAAAAATGATTACTTGAACCTCCAAACGATCACAGGTCTCATTATCACCCTCACATTTCCAACCAAGGAGCAAATCAACCTGACCCTTCGAAATAAGCAAATGCTTTCTCCATCTGCTTGTGAAGCAGGTGCACATGCCCAGGCATGGGCAGATCAAGATGATCTCCATTCACAGACAGTGCCAAAACGTCTCCAGCAGTGTACATCTCCCAGCCATTTGGTCCCAGGTCTGCCTTCGTCCTGTCCGGCACAAGACAGGCGAACGCACCTAGGTTAGGATCCTCCATATATCCTGGATACGGCTTAGTTGGGATCCCCTGGTCGGTCAGCATTTGCATCAGCTTTGGGTTACCAACCACGCGATTGATCATGCCCTTCTCGGCCCAGATGACAGCTGTGTGAGCCGGTCGTTCTTGCGCAGTCATGTAGGGCGGGTGGTACGCGTGCATGGCGACATGATATGCGCGGAAATGCTGTTGGGTGGTGTTTGACGAGCTCCAAAGGCCGTCCTTGGAAACGGCGGTTTCGAAGATGGCGAAGCTGGCGTCGTCTTCGGAGTTCATCTTGGACTCGTCAAGGAGGCTGGAGCGCGGACAGCACATGTCGATGAGTACGAGACCGTCCACCTTGCGGCCGGCTGCGCCTAATTGGCGACAGACCTCGTATGCGACGATGGAGCCAGCGGAAAAACCGCCGATCATGAGTGGGCCCTTGGGTTGGGCTTTCATGAGTGCGTCGACGATGAGCTTTGCTACCCCCTCGATGCCCACTTCCTTGGTCAGCCTAGTTGGGCAACGGAGGAACGGCGAGTCAATGCCGTAGACGGGCATTTTGGACTTGAAGGCCGGTAGGTGGATGTAGGTTGCGATGGTCCCGGTGCCGTCGGCCATCATGTAGAGGGGAGTTTTCTTAGGCCCTGGGCGACCTTGCAGCAGCGTAATTCTCACAGAGGGTGCTGGAGATGTATCTCTGTCGACCTCGATAGATGACTTCTTCTGTCGCTTGATGCTCTCTTGATACTCTTGAGGTGTATTGTCCTCCTTCTCGATACGGACCATACTCGAGCCTAGTGATGAAGCTGATTCGGATCCCGAAGTAGGTTCTGGACTAGGGCTTGGTGAAATGGACGTCTCGGGACTGGAGGGAGCTGGGCTGGGCTTGGACTCTACGGTCCTTGGGCTTTCCGTTCCAAAAGCGCGGCGAAGGTCTCCAATCGTGGGATACTCAAAGACGAATGTAGCGGGAAGGTCGAGGCCCGATTCAGCCTTTACGGTGGCGACAACCTCAATAGCCATGATGGAATCGACACCGAGGTCGGCTACCATGGTGTCATTGGTGAACTCAGAAGGGTCGCTACCCGTAGCCTCGGAGATGCTTTTCAGGATTGCATCAAACAATCCTCCATCTGCCGCCTGCTCATCCTCCCGTGCCTCACTCATCTGTGGTTGCACTGGCGCTGCAGCCAGAGAAGCTTGTCGGCTCCCCATGACTTCGCCGGTCTGCTTGGTTTCCTCCACAGGTGCCTTGTGGCTGCGCGTCGCAGTAGCCCCTCCTGGCCCCTCGAGAATATGCTTCCAGGTAGATCTAGGGAGCTCTTGGTATCGTAGGTTGACACACTGAAGCACGATTCTCGACGTCTCGGGATCAAAAACGATCGCGTCACAGTATGCGGTATCCTTGACCCATCTTGAAATGCGAGTGTAGGTTAGGTACTTCTTTCCAGGCACCAGCGGGGCTGTTTGTTCCACGCTATCGAAGCCCATCACGATAAAGGTTGTCTGGGGTGATTTGCCCGGGTTTCCATTTACCATGAAGCCAGCTAGGTGCACAAGAGCCTCGCCCCAATAAGGGGAGAATGTGAACTTAGTACCCGCAGGATCGTGTGGGAGGGTAACCACTGCTGCGGCCTCCTGAAAGTCTTTGGCTATATATGCCTCGTTGACGCCCTGAAAATCAAGGCTGAACTCGACAGCATTGGCGAATAGCGCATAGAATACTTCCGGTTGCATTCTGTGGCCTGGCCCCTCTTTACCGTTTTGGATCACCTCATCCATCTTGGCTTTGATGAAGTATGATACTCGGTCCCAGTCGGCCTGAGTCTTATCGGGGTCGCGGAAGTTGACTATGCAAGCGCCGAGATCATGCGAGGCGCTTGCTGATGTGGCCTTGAATGTCACTGAGATCGTGTTCGCCGACGGAGAATCCATGACAGCTGTCGTGATTAGATTTCCATCGGTACCAACAAGCTTCTTTGTGAGTGGCAAGAGCAACTCGGGGTTATGAAGCGTCAGCCAGGGCTGGGTTACGGTTCTGCCACTGTACTCGAGGGCATACTTGGCAGCTGCAAACGCTGCCTCGCAGAAGACGCTTCCGGAACACAGTCCAATGCCTTGCATCTTGTGGCCGTCTATGAGTCCTATAAATCCGGGATCAGAAAGAGATGCTCGGAACACGACCTGGATCTTCGGGGAGGAAGACTTGGAGACAAGGTACTGTGCGCAGGTAGAGACGAATGGTCCGGATGATGTAACTGGCGACTGCTCAGGCACTGCTTCAGTTATTCTGTCGGTATGAGTGATCCAATAGTCCTTCACATCCCACGCATACGAAGGGAGTGTCAGTAACTGGAGATTACTCTCGTACGGCGCATGGAGTGCAACCCAGTCGATGTCGACGCCGTTGGTGTAAGCCGTCGCAAGACTTTTGGAAATTGAAGTCCAGTTACTGGTGTTGGGTTGAAGAGTATGCGTCATCTTGGAAGGGGGTGGAGAGCAAGTATCGCGTACGAAAGAAACGCAAACTGGTGACGGCCCAATCTCAAGCCAGACTGGGTCACTCAGCTTGGATTTTACGGCGTTGAGTCCACCGACGAAGTCAACTGGCTGGCGTGTCTGCTGGACCAGGTAGTCTTGGTCAAAGGTACCCGGTTCATCGACGACAGATCCCAGCAGGGTTGACACCACCGGAATCTTGGGCGCTGAATATGTCACACCTGCTGCAATAGAGCTATAGTCCTGCAATATTGGATCCATCTGGAACGAATGGAATGCAAATGGGATCGACAACATCTTCGCCCGAACCTTTGCATCATGCGCCGTTATGCTTTCTTGGAACCTTGCCAAATCCTCATCAGTCCCACTGACGACGGTAGCACTGGGGCTGTTGATGCAAGCCACTCCGCAGGAAGAAGATTGAATCTGGGCAAGGTGGTCCTGCACACTTGCTACTGAAGTCGACACCGAAAGCATGGAACAAGACCCGGGTTCGCATCGTTCCAGGAGCAAAAGGGCACGATGACCGACGAGATACAAAGAGTCCGCCAGCGACAGGACTCCAGCAGCGTGTAGGGCAGCGTACTCTCCGAGACTGTGGCCCATTACCATAGCAGGCTCAATCCCAACTGACCGCCAAAAGTGGGTGAGCGCCATCTCCAGGGTGAGGACAGCGAGTTGTACCTGAGCAGCATTCTTTGTAGACACATCAATTCCATCATCTGTTATGATGTCCAAGAATGGCGGAAACTTATTCCCGGCGCAGATTGCTACACACAAATCCACCCTTTCACGGAAAACAGAACTCGTGCGATATAACTCGGAACCCATACCTGCGTAGTGGGACCCCTGTCCGGTGAAGATGAAGACGACGGGTGCATCCCGCGAAGCAGCGGGGTTGCTGCTGCGTTCAATCTCGGATTCGAGCCTTGAAATCGCCTCTTGTGTCGTAGATGCAGTAATCGCGGACCTGATCGGATGGTGCATCCTTCTCGCCGTAGTTGTGTAGGCTAGGTCCTCAATACGGGTGCTGGGGTTTGACCGAAGCCATTTGAGCAGTCTGCGTTTGTTGAGAGCGTGGGAAGACTGTGTTCTTGCAGAGGTCACGATGGTGTGGGCCGTCCTCACATCGGCCCCTCTATCCCTAGTATGAGGGTAATCTTCCAGCAGCAAGCATGCGTTACCGCCCTGCAGTTTAGATGGTCAGAATCGTGGGAGCGGTAACAGCCAAAAGTGGGCAACTTACCGCCGCGTCGAAATTGTTGAGAAGAATACGTCTCGGTTTGCTACCTACCGCCTTGAACTCTAATGGCTCCGAAGGAATCTTCATGTTAATCTCATCCAGGGGAGGAAAGTTGGGGTTGAGTGCATGAGGCATCCCTGCCTGCGGTGGTATGGTATTATTCTGAAACATCAGAATGCTCTTGAGCAACGAAGACATTCCTGGAGCCTTTATTGGGTCAAAATGTTAGCGGCTGCAATGCAGTGAGAATGCCTGGGTTTGGTACTCACTGCTCCACTGTGGCCGATGTTTGCTTTGATAGCTCCCACCGGCAGAAGCTCCCCATCGCGTCCTTTCGAAAAAACACTCGAAACCGCCCCCATTTCCGCTTTATCCCCAACCTGGGTACCCGTCCCATGCATCTCAACATATGAGATATCCTCTGGGGCCACCCGTGCATTCCGAAGGACCTTGTGGAACAATCGTTCTTGAGCAGCAGCATCGGATGTTGTGATGGATGTAGAGTTTCCAGAATGGTTTCTGGCCGAAGATGAGATGACGGCCAAAATGTTGTCGTTGTGGGCGATGGCATCGTCGAGTCGTTTCAGAACCACAGCGCCACTGAAATCTGCGCGACAGTAACCATCCGCGTCATCGCGATAAGTCTTGCAATTCCCAGAGTCGGACAAGACTCCCGACCGGCTGAGACTGGTGAATGAATGGGGGGTTGACAGCACGTTGGCGGCCCCCGATACGGCCATATCTATGTCTTTCGTAAGTAAGCTCATGCAGGCAAGATGGATGCAAGAACTCGTGGCTGCACATGCCGAATCGAGCGCATATGTCGGCCCCTCCCAGTTGAACTGGAAGGCCAGCCGGCCTGGCCCGAATGCACGCTGGACAGCCTGTAATGTGTAGGCATCACATCCAAGTGCGCGATGGCCAACTACATGCCAGTCATCGTTACATTGACCGAAGAACATCGCGATCTTGTTCGGGTCCGTCAACCTGGTCTGGCCGTCCGAATATCCGGCCATTTCGAGGGCCTCGTACGCGTTCATGAGGAACAACCGGTGGGCGGGGTCCATCAACATGGCTTCCCTAGGCGAGATGTGAAAGAATTTAGAGTCGAAGTGCCCTGGGTTATTCATAAAACACCCGTGTCTGCAGGTCATGGTGCATTTTCCTGGGCCCGCAGGGGGATGCTTGGGAGAGTAGTATTCGTCCAAGTCGAAACGATCGGGGGGGACCTCTTTATGTAGGTCAAGACCTTTCAAGATGACGTTCCAGAATTCTTCGAGGTCGTCGCTTCCTGGGCCTTTCCCTGCCATGCCGATGATGGCGATGCCGTCTCGACTATCTGAAGTGGGCGGTTTTGCTGATAAATCGTCATGAATAGACACTTCTCTTCCTGCAGTTTGCAAAGCCTTGGCAAGGTATGCTGTGTGGCTGCTGGGCCCCATGATCTTGATATCAATATGCCGTGATGTCCCAAGACTGTCGTTGAGCTTGCTTACAGCTTTCACAATGTTCAAAGGCCGTGACAAAGTCTGTGATACTGAAGGTCTCAGAAGACGGCCCCAGTTGGGGTAAGTGGCCTCGGGAAGATCTCGTCTAGGCCCCATATCTTGTAACCTGGAAGTAAAGGTGTGTCCAAGAGTGGGGATTTCCCAACAATATAGTCGATATCCGCTTCTGAGATGCTTAAAGTGTGCTGAAGGGCATGGATATTGAGCTCGTTCTTTGGAAGATTCTTCAGTGCAAGACATTCGTTCAAGACGAGCTCTAATATAGAAGGTGGCCCTATGACGGTGCTCCATCGGTCTCCCGTGACACCAACTCTTGCTCTTTTTGCAGACGGAACACCCTGTCGGCCTTGAGTTAGCTGCTACTGAATCTATAAATTTGGGCATGGCAAGGAGCTTACCATGGCATTCTGGAACTGCTCTAAACTTTGACCTAGCTTCTCAGCCGGCATTCCAAGTACGGCCCAGCCCCAAGTTCCTGGGCGCTCCTCCATGGCTCTTGACCTCACCAAGGTGAGGTTGCAGAGTCTCGACCACACCCGCCCTGCCTCGAGGCATGCGCCATGAAGACTTTCAAAATTGGTAGAGATCGAAACCGCTGCTGCGCTGAATAGACCTCCAGAGATACCAACTAGCTCAGGCCTGGGCCGAGCTGGGTCAAGCAATCGTGAGTCGCGGCTCACAGAACTTTAAGCAGTTAGCAGTGCATAAGAAAATGGCAGATAAAATGGCTAACATACTCTAGTAGGATCACGGCTCTAATGGCATAAATCAGCATGGCATGAGCCATCCCAAACTCGTCACCGGTGTGTCGATATCTCTCAGCGAGCTCTTGGAAACCGGAACAGTTCTTAAAACTTTCCTGCAAGGCTCGATCCATAGCCCTCGTCTCCGCCTTGAGTACGGAGAAAAGGTCATCCAAGAATGGCTGAACCCATGGCTTTGTTGCGGTTTGGCTATAGATATAATCAATGCCGTCGACCCATGGGTCTGTGACATCCCCGAAAAGGAGAACCGTACGATGGTTGGAGTCCATTACTGTTAGATAATAACGACAGCGATGGTGTCTAATATCGCTATGCGGACTTGGCCTAGGAAATTTTCAAGCGGTAAGTCAAAACCCTTCAGTATTGGATCTACTGAACTATTTCGAATTTCTAGCAGAGATCACCCAACTATTTATATCCATGGAATCAGCAAAACAATAGAATCCCTGTTTAGGCGTGCTGGGTTTGTTATCTGGCCGTGAAGCCCAGATGGAAGTAAGCAAAGGAGCGTTCAGTGCCAAAGAAAGTTCTTCGTTCAACAGACCGAACGCCGCATAGAATCATGATATTTCCCTGTGGAATCTGTATACCGAATGAAAGCTCTATGCGTTTCGGCAGCTCTGTATAGGGAAGAGACTCTATCTGAATAGTACCTATCAATCTAGGGACCTACTACTGCTATAGAGATTCCAATGTCAGGAGGGATCCGTGTTGCCGTGTTGTAAATCGTTGAGTCACAATATCATTCTCACTACATACACGTAGAAGCGCGAATGTGGTTAGCCTTGCGAGCGTATGGAGAAATTGCGTTTTCCCTTGACCCCGTATTTCACGGTCGAATTCGACCGTATGTGGAGCTCCGCTTAGCGCCAGCGGAGAAGATCCGCGCTAGAGTGACAACGTGCCAAGCTTATTTCAACGTCCCGAGCAGATGGGCTTGGCCCCCTAAAAATCTTTGATCGGTTTCTCTCCCTTTCGGCTCCACAAGCTTCAAGAGATGGCCCCCCGTCTCTGATAAGCAGTTCGTATTATTATTAATTGAACTCAGTCGGAAGAATTCCAGATCCTCTTAGTCTTCTAAGACTAATAGGAAAGTAATCACGTCGAATGCGCTTCTACCAGGCCAGATCCAACCTTGTTTGGATCCCTGTGAGAAGAAACCTCAGCTACGTCTCGGGCATTCGCTGGTTTGAGAGACTGCCCGAATTCTGAGCCTGGGCAGGTCTTCCACGCTTTTCGACATACTCAAGGACAAGAGACTCCCGCCCCCTTATCGACAAATCAATCCACGCCAAACTGTGGTGATGTGCGATAAGGCTGAATTTCTATATATAGAAATGTCCATCCATGATTCAGCATAAAAGCGGCTGAACTTTAAGCCGCGTGCCGAATCACATTTCTAATCTTTGCCTACCGACCTACATGTAAGTAAGACTTCAAGGTCTCAAAGCATGTTCTCTCCTCTAGGGGATAGCGATCCATGACCGACGGGTCTTCATTTACACCTGCTTCGTCAATCTGCTGATTCAAGTCTCAGCCGCTGGCAAGTCCGTGCAATGTCTACCCCGTCTGCTGCGATGTCACATGATGCCTACTCGGAGGCGAAACGGAGGAAGGTGCGGAAAGGCACGCACAGTTGCTGGGAATGCAAGCGGCGGAAGATGAAGTGTAGATTTGATCCGCGCATTGTTAGTGCCGCCTGCAATGGCTGCCGACGACGGGGCTCTCAGTGCATTAGCCAGGAGTTTCCCGAGGACACCTCATACACTGGTATGAGCATTGGGTATGGGCATAACAGTAGTGATGGCACTCCTTTCGACGGCAGAACTCGCGCTGCCACGCCTAGTGAGCATGGTCGAGCGGATCATACTATCCTCACGCCTGCGTCAATGAGCGCGGAGCCTTCAAGATACCTGACCTCTTATAAGTCTTCCGAGGTTCATCTTCCAGCTTTCTTTATACGATTATTACTGACTGCTTATAGCAATATTCTACGGCCACGAATGATACCGGGACGCTAGCATCACAACATGCATCTGACAGGCTATCTCGATTTTTGCATGAATCACTACCGTCGCGAGAAGATACGGATAGTATCTGCAAAGCCAGTTGCCACTCTTCTATCCTCTCCCACGAATTGTTGACGATGCCATACACTACCCTCTATCAGGACGGCCTTAAAACGCCCGATAGCCTACTTATAACTCCGGAGCCAAATACGCATCCTGTTCTTATCGCGAGACACATGCTCCAGCTTGCCATTTTCTTACAGCATCTTCATCCCGAGCTTCATAAAGATATTCAAGGCCTGTCAGAACCACCACGCATCATCGCGAAACGTTTAGTAGATGTTGCAATCAGCCATGTGACGACAAACGACGAACTTCTTGGCAGCATAGAAAGCCTTGAGTGTATCATGCTCGAGAGTTTGTACCAGGTGAACGTTGGGAACCTTCGACGAAGTTGGGTCGCGGGCCGGAGAGCAATGAGTGTAGCCCAGTTAATGGGCCTCCATCGATCGGATAACCAAACGTATAAGATGCTCGATCCAAAGACAAAACACAGCCCCCAGCAAATGTGGCTTCGCATCGTTATTTTAGACCGCCTTCTCTCCCTCCTCTTAGGCACACCCCAAGGCTGCACAGACCACAGCATGGCCTCCGAGGCCCGTCTCGCGGACGACAGCCCTATGGGCCGTCTCGAACGCCTGCACTGTGTTGTCATGTCTAGGATTCTCGAACGCAACGAATCCGATATCAGTTGCCAAGACCTCACCGTCACTCGCTCCATCGATCTAGAGTTACAGAAAGCCGCGCGCAGCCTCCCGAGCAAGTGGTGGCTGGCCCCCAAACTCAACGTTGCCTCCACCGACCTGCAAGCCGTGTTCTGGGATACTCGGCGTCTTGTAGCACAGATCTGTCACTACAACCTTCTCAATCAGTTGCATCTGCCGTATATGCTACGCTCCTCGTCTGCCGAGAGTAAATATGAGTATTCTCGGATCACGTGTGTAAATGCGTCGCGCGAGGTTCTCTCGCGCTATATCACACTACGTAGCTTCAACCGCATTGCTTACAGCTGTCGCACCGTCGATTTCATCGCCCTCATGGCGGCCATGGCGCTCCTTCTCGCACACATGAATAGTCATCGCGATGGCGCGGAAAACCTTCTCGCTAATCAGTATCTGGGCGATCGTGGGATGATCGAGCAGGTGCAGGAGAACATGAACGAGATCAACCGGCTGAATTCGGATGCGCTGAGCGCCCAGAGCGCAGATTTGCTAAGAGCATTGTTGGCGATTGAGGCAGATACGGGGGATGACCGGGTGAGTGTGAGGGAGCCGGGAAGCGAAGAGATGGTGCAGCAGGATGGAGCGGGCTTGGAGGAGGAGGGCGCGGTACGTGTGCATATTCCGTATTTTGGGATTATTCGGATTGCACGCGAGGCCCCGGCCGAACGGCGAGCTGCGACGAATGGAACCATGCATCGGGCCTCTCTATCACAAGCCAATCGATCCTACGCGACCTCCACCACCGGCAGCGGCAGCAGCTACCCTGATTCTCTCCACGCCGAGGCCCAACTCCGTCTCTCTTCCTTGGCACACTCTAGTCCCACCCCAAATCGCAGTACCTTATCTCCCTCCAGTAACAACACCCGCCACCCACACATTTTTTCCGCCGGCAGCTCTGCCAGCACGCTCTCCTTCCAAGCCCCTGACACAGGCGCTTCCTACGAATCTACCACACCGTTTGCGCATCAGCAACAGCAGCAACAATGTCAAAACATCTTTTCCGACCCGGGCCTTTCTCTGACACGATCCCCGCTTCCGCAGGGCGAGTATCCAGAACTAGCTGCAGGAGGTGAGGACTGGGCATTCCAGGGGGTTGATATGACTTTTTTCGATAGCATAATGAGAAGTTTCGGAGGGGATGCTTGAGCTCTGCGTTTTCATAGGTTGAGTACTTGAGAGAGCAAAGTCGATCTCATTCATTTGAGCGATTACGGATGAACACTACGCATGACATGATGGGAATGAGAACCATTGTCGTGTTTGCTGATAATATGCTAGCACTTGATAACGTCATGATAAACCCTGTTGATGCAGATACGGATGCAATGACCTAGATTCAATTCCTCATTCTGAGCTGGACTGCATTTCTACATCTTGACGACTAATGGGCGAAGGTTGGTCTCTCAGAGGATAGGCGAATCGAGTCTCGTTATACCCCTGATCTTCTTGTCTTCTTGTTTTCTTGTTTGCAAAGGCTTTTAGTCACTTTCGTATTTCTATGTACGAGTTCAGGAACGGGTATCAGGTGTTAGAACTCCAATTGGGAGAATATCTCGATTCACGGCGATAACGCTTGTGAAGAAAGAGTGCTAGTCACCCATCATAGCCCACGCCTGTTCGAAAACGCTGTACTTGGCCTAGATAATCTCTCACATCAGCTCACCAATTAGCATGGGGGGATAAGCACCGATAAATATCGGGGATATTAAGAGATGCAGCTTAGCTTAGTCTACCATTTGCGTCAATACGAGCTATGTGTTGAGATCTTATTTTGCCCATGGTTCCTCATGAGGTCCGCGGTATAAATCTAAAAACACCATAGATTATGAATCAGGCTGAGGTGTATCTCACCCACATGGCTCACCAAAATCAGGACAGGGGTAGGTTCACAGCTGAGGTATAGGATGGATGGAGTGGTGGTTAATATTATCCGGAAGGTCGGGCCTAATGATATTGGCGCTGTACAGTGTACATGGTATGCATGTGAGATTGTAGGGCAAAAGATTGCCATGGTTTAATAAATTGAACAACCGCCAACATGAGACTATCTGCAGTATGACCGTTCTGAGCCAGTCGGGGAATCACGCAGAGCTGAGCGACCTGCACGGGATACATAACACGAGGAGACAAGGATCCTTGACATACAATATCGAGAAAATATACCGAGCAAAGCCATAATGGACGTTGAGGGAAGTTTCTCACATGGCATTCGCCCGGCCTGGCTGTTAAAGGCTCGGGCGAAGCTACACCTTGTTGCCAACTGCTTGTCAAGCTCGTATTTAAAAGAAGGCCTGATAAAGCTGCAAGCTTGAGGCTGCCAGATACCATGTTCGATAGCAAGATACCCCGCACGTGCATCAGGTTGGGGGGCCCCCACATCCCGATAATACGGTTGACAGTTGAAGCAGCAACAACGCCTCACAACACGTGCCTTATCTGCCGGTGGCCCAAGGGACGGAGACCGACCGATATTAAATTCCCGACAGTTGCATATGTAATCTCGGGTTTTCTGCTCTACGATACCCTGCAGGCGGCTGAAAGGGAGACATATTATACATTAGGTATACCAACGGGGCAATCGAGAGCGTTGCTGTCACATTTCTTGACGATTAGCCTCCCCATTCCCTAGAAACCATGTCTACCAGCGGTCCGGAAACATTACACAAACGCCGTATCTTGTGCCTCCACGGAGGCGGCGTGTCCGCAAAAATCTTCCGGTTACAGGCCAGATCGATAATTCACGCTCTCTCTCCTTACTTCCGCCTCGTGTTTGCTGATGGCCCGTTTCCCAGTGAGATGCACCCTGCTCTTATCCCGGTGTACAGTGACATGGGGCCTTGCTACCGTTGGGCTGGCTGGCTGCCGGACCACATTGTCACCGATGGCGTCGATGGGGACTCGGCTGTGAAGAAAATTCAAGAGAGTCTGCACCAGGCCATGAAATCTGATCCCGGGACCGGAGAATGGGTTGGATTGCTGGGCTTCAGCCAGGGTGCGAAGCTTGCTTTCAGCATCCTATTGGAAGATCAACAACGTCAACAGGAGAAGGGCAAACCCCCACTCCAGGATGATGGCAGATTCCTCGGAGTCAACTGGAAGTTTGGCGTCCTCTTGGCCGGTCGAGGACCCCCGTATGCACTCAGCCACAGAAACCTCACTCGACCGCATTATGATGCACCAGGGCAAACCCCTGCGGCCCTCTCAGTTGAATCCCTGGCTGCTGCCCTGCGACTGAACCCCCCTGGACCAGAAAGTGTTTTGATGACCCCAACAGTGCATGTTCACGGACTTCAAGACGAAGGTCTCCCATTCCATCGCCTCCTCCTGAAGCATTTCGTGGACCCAGCCAGCGCGCAGTTGGTCGAATGGGACGGCAATCATCGCGTGCCAATTAAAACCGCCGATGTTGACGCCGTAACAAGGGCCCTATTTTCAATAGTCAAGGTAAAAGAATTCCTAATTCTTCGATACTGTCATTCAAGGGTTCCCTTTTCTCATCCGCTTCTAGGACGCTCGAGCTACCTGAATCCCCAACCTTCACGCGTGGATGGCCAGTTACATGTACCAGCGGCGGGACAGAGTTGAATCGGCATGTGTGAATAAATATGATCTCCTACTCTCATTCCAGTCATAGATTACTAGAAGAGTGTCCTAGAATACCAGACCACATTTCAGTTTAAGAAAGTGATTGAACATCCATTTAATATATAAACACATCTGTCAGGAGGTAGAGACTGTTATTAGCATCAAAATACTAGTAATATATACCACCACCAGCAACCCATAATTAGTTTTAAGATATATCCGTAATATTATAATAGACAATTTTCTGTCCACCTACGATAGAGATTCGACGCCCGGTCCCCCATTCCGCAACCCAAATACAGTTGCGAGCGAAGACATCGCGGGCACATACCTAGCTAGGGCTATAACGGTCACGTGATACACAGGAACCAATACGGATTTCAGTTCAGAAGCTAATATATATATATATATGTTTCTGGCTGCTGAACTTACAATGTAAGATATGCTATGCGGTTCGATTTGAGAGAACTAAACAGCCACGCCATTGGCCACCTCCTTTTCCCCAACATCGGTCTTCTCCCCATCAGCCACATCTGTCTCCTTCGCCTCTGCTACCGGCTTCCCGCCACGGTCCGGTAACTTTTTGAACGGAATGAGTAGCGTTAATAGGACTGAAAGCGAGGCAGACGCAAGCGCAAAGGCAAACACGTCCTTGATGCCCACCATATACGCGGCAATCACAGTAGTCAGATCCTCCCCGCTGAATACGTGCTGGAGTTCTGAGGCACCGGTTCCCAGGACTAGGGCGGCATCGAGGTTGGATGCACTACCGACAAGGGCCTGTAGCATGCGGTTGGCGAAGAGGGATTGCGCGATGACCACGAAGTAAGCACCGCTGAGGGTTTGGCACACTGGTGTGGTGAGGCGTTAGTACACATGAATACTGAGTTACGAGTTTTATTGGATAATACTTACTGACCATGATCCCGGTGGCGCTGGGGACGTCTTCTGGTTTTGAGAATCCCTGCACAGCCGTCATGGGGATCTGATTGCTGATACCAATGCCAAATCCAAAGAGCACCTCGGCACCAATGTACATGGCTTTAGAGGAGTCGACATCCAGGATATAGACCAAGGCCATGCCAGCAGTCATGATGAGGGCGCCGAGGAGCTCGTAGGGTTGGGTGTAGCGGGTCTTTCCGATGGCGGCACCGCTAACGACGGCTCCTAGGGCGAAGAAGGCTAGGAAGGGGAGAGTGTTGACGCCGCTTGTGACAGCAGATTGGCCGTGGATGGACTGGAAGTAGATGGGCAGGTAGAACATGACTTGGTAGAGGGCGGCGTAGGAGCTAGACGGGGGTTTGTTGGTTAGTCATTGTCGGAGATGCCAAAGAATAAGAAGCAGCTTACATGAGACAGAATATGACATTACTCCATGTCGTGCGTTGTTTCAAGATGCTAAAGGGAGCCATGGCGCGTGGACCCTGGAGCCATTCGGTGACGAAGAAGCCAATGGTGAGTACGATCCAAAGGACTAAGGTAGCGATTACAGAGCCGTGACTCCAAGCTTTGGTCTGTCCACCCCATTGCAGTGCTAAGGTCAAGCATACAAGCGAGACGAGTAACAAGCAGAAGCCCGGGATATCAAGGGCGAAAATTATTTCTGTCCATGTGGCCGGGGCCGGCTTGATGTGCTTCGGGATCCTCAGAAATAACAATAACAGAACGATGATGGGGCCTCCAATGGGCAAATTGATCCAGAAACACCATCGCCAGGATACTCCGCTTGTAAAGGCGCCGCCAATGACTGGCCCGAGAATGTTCGAGATCATGAAGACAGCCATCCAAGTTCCGATCAGAAGTGGATGATTTTTGGGTGGGGCCACGTAGTTGATGACGATGAGGGTGCCGCCGAGGACACCAGAGGCTCCCCAGCCCTGAAGGGCACGCCCTATGATGACGGACACGCTATTCGGAGCGGCGGCAGCCACAATGCTGCCCACCAAAAAAATCCCGACCGCGCTGATAAAAGTCCATTTGACTTGCATGTACTTGTACAGCTTGCCCCACAATGGCGAGGCAGCGGCTGCGAGGATGAAGGTCGCACTTCCGTACCAGCCCACTTCGTCTAGTCGGCGGAAATCGTTGGTGATGCCCGGAATTGCGGTGGCAATGATACCAATCTCAAGGGAGACGAGGATGGTGCTCACAAAGATGGTGAACATGATGAGGACTAGTCGAATTCCGGTCACATACTCAGGCTGAGTCACGTCGGTAGGGGAGGATGCGATATCATCGTGCTTCTCTTGGATGCCGTCGGCTGAGAAATTCTCGCCATTACTGGTGGAGCCTGGCTTGCTTTCGTCCAGCTCGCCTTCCTTGCTGCTCCCGAAGTCTGAACTGTGAGGCATGATTCTTAACTGTTCCGCGTCGCGATAGCATGCCCAAGGGGTGAAACGGGGAGGATTTGGTTGAAGTTGGAGGAAGAGTTGAAACTTATGATCTCAAGTTCAGCGACAACAAAGAAAAGGCATGTCGATATCATCCTGATAAACACGCCAGGGGCGAGGAAGTAAAACGCAAAATTCGGGGGAAGTATAGCTAAGTCCGTGATCGACACGGTCGAACGAAAGAAGTAAAAGGAAATTTCCGAGCAAGGATGTTTCGACCGCCGTGTTCTGCATATATTAGCGCGATCGAGGTTTCGTCCGCCGTGCGAATGATCCGCACAACTGAGATATGCTAAAGTTGGTGGCTTGCGGGAGTGAAAGCGCTGACAAAAGCCACGATGCAGTCTCATAGGATATTATTAATATTAATAATGTGCCTTGATGATGCTTAATGTTCCCTTTGATAGCTTTGATAGCAAACCTGGCCTTGGGTGATTATTACCCCTGGACCCTGCCTGCATGTTCGTCCGCCGCGTCTCACGGTCGAATTCGACCGTGTGTGCCTCTACGTTTGGCCCGTGCGAATGATGCCACCCGGCCCACGTAGAAGACATTGACGAAGAAATTCTTCATATTGAAAGAATCCGAACTACCTTCCGACGGGTGACTCAAGAGATATCGTATTCTTTGCTGACTGCACGACATTTTCTTACGGGAATCGTATTTCGCCGTAGTCCGTGTCAGCCCATCACAACTTCAGGCCCGCAGCGCTTTCTTTATCGGAGGAACGCTTATTCGAGCCATTGATCGTTATGGCCCTAGAACCTGATGTAGTTCTCTTTAACAATGGGGATTTGGGAGTCCGATAGGAGCCAGGGGACTCGCGCATATAATCAATGTACTTCTGCGTTGAGAATTTCCTGTTCAGTTTTTGATACTTCCCTTAGAGAGCTGCAAAAAAGAGCTTCCAAGAAATCAAGATGCCTTCTGCACAAACAGCGATCGACGTCCCAATCGCGGTCGTAGGCTTAGCATGTCGATTTCCCGGCGACGCTAGCTCCCCGTCTAAGTTCTGGGACATGCTAAAAATGGCAAAGGTGAGCAGCGATTCGAGAATGTGGTCAAACCAAGACCTCTTCAATCCTGAAATCCACAGCATTCACAGTCCACTGACGGAGTCCTAGATGCCTACTCACCAACATCAACCAGATGGAACTCAGACGCTTTCTATCACCCAGGTAGCGCACGATTGAACACATTACCGACAAAGGGAGGGCATTTTCTTGAAGAAGACCCTTACGTGTTCGATGCCTCCTTTTTTAACATCACGGCTGCGGAAGCCATTGCTCTGGATCCCAAACAGCGAATGGCTATGGAAGTGACATACGAAGCTTTCGAAAACGCTGGCATGTCTCTTCAACAAGTTTCCGGCACCCAGACAGCCTGTTACATCGGCTCTGGCCCAAGCGACTATCAAGGAGCAGTAGAGCGGGACTTCTTGCACAATCCCAAATACCATCTCCTCGGGACCGGTGATGAGATGATTTCCAACCGCATCTCTCATTTCTTCAATATCCACGGCCCTAGTGCCACGGTGCAGACAGCCTGTTCGTCTAGCCTTACGGCGACCCATCTGGCCTGCCAAAGCTTGAAGTCAGGGGAGTCGGAGATGGTCATTACGGGTGGCGTTAGCCTGATGCTCACTCCAGACTTCACTACACATCTAAATAATTTGACTTTTCTCAACCCAGAGGGCCTGTCAAAAACTTTTGATGAGAGCGCAGGTGGATATGGCCGTGGTGAAGGTTGTGGAATCATCATCTTGAAAAGGCTGGACGATGCCATACACGATGGTGATGACATTCGGGCCGTCATTCGTGGCACTGGTGCTAACTCAGACGGGTTCACACAGGGCGGTAAGAATATTCTGGTGCCATCCGTGGAAGACTCTTATATCCCGGGAGTGGGCTGGAGGTTAGTTGCTAACGGTATTGTTTCCAGTGACAATGCCTTCCCTGGAAGCTCAGGCCGCACTCATAAAGTACGTCTATGAGTCCAACGGATTGGACTACTCGACTCAATATGTAGAGGCACACGTAAGTAATGGACTCATTAGACCTAAGGGGCTTACCGTTACTGACCGCCGTTTTAGGGTACCGGCACCAAAGCCGGAGATCCAATCGAAACACAGGCCATTTATAGTACCATCGGGAAGGGCTCATCAAACCCGCGCAAGCTATGGATAGGAAGTGTCAAGCCCAATGTGAGTCTTGCGGATTGCTAGTGGCACTCCATTAGAGAATGCTGACCGAAAACCAGATCGGTCATCTCGAATCAGCTGCTGGTGTATCGGGAATCATCAAAGGTATCCTGTCCATGGAGCACAATCTCATCCCTCCAAACCTTCACTTCAATAAAGCCAATCCCGCTATTCCATTTGATGAATACAACATTGCCGTGCCTACCAAATTGACGCCTTGGCCCGTTACTCATACCAAGCGTATGAGCGTCAGCGGCTTCGGCATGGGTGACACAAACGGCCATGTAGTCCTGGAATCGTTCGATCCTACCAATTTCACCAACAGGTTAATAAAACCCAAAGGATTTACTACGTTTGAGAAGACTCGTAGCAAGAAACGACTTTTCGTCTTCAGCAGTCAGGACCAGGCTGGCTTCAAGCGAAATGCTGATGCACTCGTCGACCACCTGAACACCCTCGGCCCTGCAGCATCGAGCTCAGACTTCCTGGCAAATTTGGCCCACACACTCTCCGGGGCGAGATCCAGCCTCTCGTGGCGAGCGACTTCTATTGCCGAGAACACGGCCGACCTGAATGATTATCTGACTACCAGGCCAGGAGACAGTGCTTCTCGGGACGCAAGTAGCCGCACCGGGACTCCACGGATTGGCTTCGTTTTTACAGGCCAGGGCGCACAGTGGGCGCGCATGGGCGTGGAGATGCTGGACCGCCGCGTCTTTGCAGACTCGGTTGCGCAATCGACTAGTTTTCTTCAAGAGATGGGTTGTGCCTGGGATCCTGTCACTGAACTTAAGAGGTCGCAAACCGACTCTCGTCTGAGCCAACCAGAGATCAGCCAGCCAATCTGCTCATTGCTTCAGATCGCCCTAGTCGATGAGCTGCAGTCGTGGGGTGTGACACCTTCCAGAGTGGTCGGGCATTCCAGCGGTGAGATTGCCGCAGCATACAGCATCGGGGCACTGAGTCACCGCGACGCAATTGCGGCAGCCTACTTCAGGGGAGTGGCTACTACCAGACTTCGAATTGAGGTGCCACATCTCAAGGGTGGCATGATGGCTGTTGGCTGTTCAAGACACGAAGCAGACAACGTCATCGAACAATCGAAGCTCGATGGCACAGCTGCCGTCGCCTGTGTCAACTCACCTTCGAGTGTGACGTTGTCTGGTGATGTTGATACGCTCGAGCAGCTTCGAGCCATCTTTGACGAGCGTAAGGTGTTCGCCCGGCGGCTGAAGGTCGAGATGGCATACCACAGTAAGCATATGAATCGAGTCTTTGGCACGTACTCTGAGTCCATTGCCGATCTTGAGCCTATATCACGAAGGTACGATGAGAATGAAGATGAAAACATTCAAACGATGGTATCGAGTGTGACGGGCGAGGAGATTGCACCTGAGCTTCTAGGGCCATACTATTGGGTTCGAAACTTGGTTTCACCAGTTCTCTTCTCCGATGCGGTCAAGGAGATGGTCTCTCCAACCGCAGCTGACGAGGATGTCCCCAGTGGCAACAGCAATAACAACACTGTGGAACTGCTGATCGAAGTCGGGCCGCACAGCGCCCTCAACGGGCCTGTAGAGCAGATTCTGGATCACCATGGTATCGAAAACATCGCCTACAAGTCGATGCTCACACGCGGACGCAATGCCCTCGAAACGGGTCTCGAGCTCGCGTCAGAGCTATTTCTTAAAGGCATCCCAATTGACATCTCCAAAGTCAATAGCGATCTAAATACTCGTCGACTAGCAGACCTTCCCCCATACCAATGGAACCATTCCAAGGTCTTTCGCCACGAGACTCGTATTCAAAGAGAGCTCGTGATGCGTCAATTTCCCTCGCAGAGCATTATCGGTGCCCAAGTCCCAATGATGGATGAGAATCAGCATGTCTGGCGCAACTTCCTCCGATTGTCCGACGAGCCCTGGATTCGAGGCCACAAGGTAGGTGGCACCGTGCTGTTCCCGGCAGCCGGCCTAATCAGCATGGCGCTTGAGGGCGCGCAGCAGTTAGTGGAGCCAGGAAAGACGGCGCGCTCCCTTCGTCTCCGTGAGATCTCGTTCTCCGCTGCTATGACACTTCCTGAAGATGTGTCAACTGAGATCATCATGCACATGCGACCCCATCTTATTGCAACCTCGGGTTCCACACCCTCTTCCTGGCGGGAGTTTACCATATCTTCATCCGTTGGTACTGATCCTTTGCGAGATAATTGTAGAGGCTTGATTACCATTGACTACGCCGAAACTACCAGTGAACAGATGGCTAGTGAAGACGCCAGCTTCGAGGCTTCTAGAATTGCCGACTATCATCGCGTCCACAAGGAGTGTTCGGAGACGTACTCCAAAGAGGACTTTTACGGCCAATTTGAAAAGATAGCCTGGAAATACGGAGAGGCCTTTCAGGGGGTCGAGAATGTTCATCTCGGGGACGGTCAGTCAACCTACGATGTGAAATTACTCGATATAGGGGAGACCTTCAGCATAGGGTAGCTCAGTCGACCGTTCCTAATCCATGGAGGGGCGCTTGACTCCATTCTCCAGGGCTGTCTAGGTAGCACGTACAAGAACGGAAAATTCGAGGTGGACAAGCCAGTCTTGCCTACATACATTGGCGAGATGAATATTTCGCTCGATATTCCTGGAGATGTTGGGTATGTCTTGCCAGGGTTGTGCGAGTCGAAGAGACATGGCTTCAAAGAGTTGTCGTCAAATATCTCCACGTTTGATAGTGCGCTGTCCAAGGTCTATCTATCGGTCAATGACTACCGGGTCTCGGAATTGGAGAATGACGAGAGTACGCAGGATAGCCAGGAACTTGAGGTCGATCCAGCTGAGATTACCTCTGAAGTGCGCTGGAACTATGCTCTTGAGGTTTTAAAACCGGAAGAAATCGAGAAGGCGATGTTGGCCGTTGCAGCAGAAGATCGGGTCGTCGAGGTAACTTTTCATCTTATTATGCTCTCCTAACCGCCTTCCCTGCATGGGCAGTAGGGTGGCCCCTAATTACTTGAACCAGACGTTACTAACACACTCTGTAGCTGGTTCGTCTGTATCTTCACGACAACCCCGCCGCTACCGTGATCGAGCTCGTACCTGGCTACGACGCTCTTAATCACGCGACAGTGTCACTGCTGCCTCGCGGAACTATTCTCCCGAGTCATGTCAAGTATGCTGTAGCAGGCACTGGTAACGACGCTGGGGACAAGGGAGCCAACACAAAGATCATTGGAAAGTCTTTTGATTTGGGAGATTTGGATGATCCCTTGCCGGAGGACAATGCGGCAGCTGATTTGCTGATCGTTCCGCATTCTGTCAGTAATCGCGAGGATTTGGGCAGATTGCTAGATCGTTTGACAAGCTTTCGCAAGCCAGATGCAGGCCTGGTTCTCGCGATGAACAGCAGTTACAAGGAATCTGCATCGCGTTTGGAGGCTAGGGGATTTCGGCGTGTCGTTGATGTAGAGAAGTCGGTGGCACTGTACAAGAAACGGGAATCCGAGCATACCAACGGGTTCACCAACAGTCACACTGACGGCCACATCAACGGTCACATCAACGGCCACACCAACGGCACATCGACCAAATCCAATGTGGTCATAATCGAGCCATCAGCAACTAATAGCGGCATCAACTCCTTCCGCTGTGCTCTGCAAGCCACTCTCAACGACCGAGGCCATAGCACTTCCGTGACTAACTGGGCTGAGATCGGGACCCGAGCAGCCACCGAGCTCGAGGGCAACACCTTCATCTCGCTGCTGGAGCTCGAGCAACCCCTGCTAGGCAGCCTCTCGGAATCAGGTTTCAGCAGCGTTCGCAAGCTACTGCTGAGTAGCGAGCGTCTGCTCTGGATCACGGCTGGTGACAATCCGTCTATGGGTGTGGTTGATGGCATTCGGAGGACTATGAGGAGTGAGGTGGCGGGTATAAGGTTCCAGGTCTTGCATCTTAGTAGTCTGGAGGAGGCGCTGCAGAGTGGTCCAGCACTTGCAGGCCGTATTGTGACGATGGACACTAAGGATGATGAGTTCCGGGAGCGGAATGGCATGCTCCAGGTTGCTCGTATCTTCGACAATCCTGAGGGCAATGAGGGTGTGCGTTATTGCCTGGAGGACTCAGTTCGTGTTCAGAAGTTGAAGGGTCAAGAGAGACCCCTGAGACTCACAATCATGAAGCCGGGACTCTTGAACACTTTAACGTTTATCGAGGATGACCGCATGAAGACTCCACTTGGAGAGACCGAGATTGAGGTCGATATCAAAGCAACAGGTGTCAAGTAAGTTCAACTCTCTAAGTAGCCCATATCTATCTCTAACAAAATCTCCAGCTTCAAAGACATCATGGCGGCCATGGGCCTCGTTGAAGTCTCTCTCATTGGCCACGAAGCCAGCGGCATTGTCACCGCTACGGGTAGTGCAGCAGCTTCACGCTTTAAACCCGGCGACAGCGTCACACTTCTATGGAGGGCATGCACGCTACCAAGCTCCGCATTGATCATCGTCTCGCTGTGCACATTCCTGACTCCATGTCTTTTGAAGAAGCCGCCGCCCTACCCATGGTCCACGTCACCGCTTACCACGCTCTTGTGAACATTGCCAAACTGCGTCCCGGCCAATCCGTCCTCATCCACGCTGCCGCCGGTGGGGTCGGTCAAGCTGCACTTCAGTTAGCTGCTCACTTGGGCCTTATAGTTTATGTGACTGTTGGTAGCGAGGATAAGCGCAGTCTTCTGATGGAGAAGTATAACGTGCCAGAAGCACATATCTTCCACTCTCGCGACGTTAGCTTTGTCAAAGCCATCAAGCGCGTCACAGGAGGCCGTGGCGTCGACTGCGTGCTCAACTCGCTGTCTGGCGAACTGCTTCGTGTCTCATGGGAGTGTCTCGCACCCTTTGGCACATTCGTCGAGATCGGGCTGCGTGATATCACGAATAACATGCGCCTGGACATGCGGCCGTTCAGTCGTAGCACAACCTTCGCATTCATTAACATCGCTAACTTCTTTCACGCTGAGGGTCTTGATGCACTGGGGCAAATCCTATCCGACGTATTTTCTCTCGTTCATAAGGGCGTTCTGGGTACAGCGTACCCGCTGACGGTTTATCCTGTTGCAGAGCTGGAGACTGCTTTCCGTACCATGCAACAGGGCAAGCATCGAGGCAAACTTGTCCTCTCGTTTGAAGATAATGCTCAAGCACCCGTTCTCTGCAAAGCTCAAGATACCCTCCGCCTCAACCCAAACGTCACATATCTCTTTGTTGGCGGTCTGGGCGGCCTTGGTCGCAGTCTAGCGCGTGAATTCGTCGTCTGTGGTGCCCAACACATTGCATTCATATCCCGCTCCGGTGATTCCAGCGCAGAAGCCAAAGCCACAATACAGGACCTCACCGCCCTTGGCGCCACTGTTAAAGCTTATCGTGCAGACATAGCAGATGAAAATGCCTTTCTCTCCGCCATGCAGCAATGCACCGACGACCTCCCGCCGATCGCGGGCGTGCTCCAAATGGCCATGCTGCTGCGTGACACGCTCTTCGAGAAAATGTCCTACGCGGATTGGACGCAGCCCATGAGGCCCAAGATTCAAGGCACACTCAATCTACACAACTACTTCTCCGCCACGCGCCCATTGGATTTCTTCCTCATCTGCTCGTCCATATCTGGCATCTTCGGCTACGCAGGGCAGACCCAATATGCCGCCGCCAACACCTTTCAAGACGCCCTGGCGCATCACCGCCGTAATCAAGGCCTCAAGGGCGTGGCGGTCGACCTGGGTATTATGCGCGACGTGGGTATCCTGGCCGAGCAGGGAACTACGGGCAAACTCGCTGTCTGGGAATCGGTTCTCGGGATTCGCGAAAGGGCCTTCCACGCGTTGATGAAGAGCCTGATTAACAGGGAGTGGAAGGGGGAGACGTGTCCTGCGCAGGTGTGTATCGGTCTAGGGACGGCAGATATCATGGCCAGGTTCGGATTGGAGCGACCAGCGCATTTAGAAGATCCGCGATTTGGTCCTCTGAGTGTGTTGAGCATTTCATCCTCGTCCGATTCTGCAGATCAAGGCGTCTCATCCACCGCATCATCGCCCTCCACGCGTCTCGCTGCAGCGTCCTCTCTTTCCGAATCCGTGTCCATCATCACGGACGCGTTAGTGCACAAGACAGCAGAGATTCTACAGATGCCCGTGTCCGAGGTGGATTCAGGTAGGCCGATGTACCGCTACGGGGTGGATTCGCTGGTGGCGCTGGAGGTCCGCAATTGGATTGCACGGGAGCTGCAGGCGAATATGACGCTGCTAGATATTCTGGCGGCGATCCCGATGAGAGTTTTTGCGGAAAGAATTGCGGAGAAGAGTAAATTGATTGTAGATAGAGAGAGTGAGAAGTGATTGATAGAAGAACAGTAATGATAATGATAGATCATGTGACTAGGTGATTTTAGCCGAGGCCGCTCGCGTCGATGATTTGAGCGACATCGTCTCCGAGAGTTGATCACTTTTACGAGGGAGCTTTGAAGCTCTCCTGAAAGTCTTGGGTCGGAGACGGGTGGAAGGAAGAGACAAGGTGTTAGACGAAATGGCCGTTGCTAGATATCAATCTAGATACTCAAGTTGTCGCTTACTGAATGCGAATTCGGTGTCTCGACAAGCATACGTACTTTGGAAATAATTGCAACGACCCTTTTTCTTGATATAAGAGCTTCTGGTACAATCGGGCCTTGAAACAAGTTAATCATGCCATAGGGGGGCTTATCTGCCGCAAGTCTTTGATATGGTTGGCATCGAGAGATACAGAATTGGCCTTCTCCATGAGCACTGTGAGGCCGTTGAAGAAGTTGATCTTCATATCGAAGGGATGGGTTTCTTCTATTCACCTTCCAAACTTGTCTTCAACCGCTGTTTCTCAGGGTTCTTCGCGTGTGGGCCATGTGTTGATCGTTATCAGTTGGCTGTTTGGCATTTTGCATCATCATCAGTTACTGTTAGAAATTGGGAATCGCATCGGATCGTTTTTCATGTCTAAGAATAATCGGAGTCGAGTGAATCTTCCCCTTGCTTGAGTTCAACCAGAGATTCACTTTCCCCACGGTCGATCCAGGGGACGGAAGACGCCTCAACCAAAGAGAGAAGGTGGTAATGCCCCTATCTTCGATCACGACTCAAGCTTTTCTTCGTCCTTCTCCAACACGGCAGATAAACGAAGATCGCAGACTAGGCGAGCCAAGAAAGAGTCTTATTTCTCCCCGCGAAGCTTGATTCTGTGGCTTAGCAGGGATGCGCGTAGCCTTGTCACTTGTGGGCTGACGGTGCATTGAAAAACTCACTCGCAATTCCATCCACAAAAAGCCTCACGGCGTGGAGTTTCGTCGTATCTCTGGCTCCGTCAAAGCGCACATCTTTTCCCTCAACGAAGCCGGACCCGATCCATGGGATTCGAAACTGAATGTTCAGAATTATGATCTGTACCAGCAGCTGAAGAGATGCATTTCCTCGTTGCAGTAAATAATGTCGAGAGCCAGCTTATCTCGGGGCGATAGCCCTCATTGAATCTGGGCTGTGCCACAGACCGTCATCAACGCACCATTTGCAGCCATCCCCTGTCGATAGCTTGCGGAGACCTCTCTCCACCACCAGAAACCCGGGAAGATAAACAAAAAATTACCACTAACGATTGCGAGTTCGAGCCGGGTTAACCGTGATGGCGTTAAACAATCGAACCAATGGCCAATTCCTTTCGGATACGGCCAAACCCGATCGGCCATTTCCATGATTCTTCCATTATATGGAGAATCGCGCCAGTGGAGCTGCGCGATGCTTGAATTAGGAAAAGAAAAGAAAAACGCGGGTCGGAGGACCCCCCGCAACGTGCTCTGAGAAGGTTTATATACCCACCTGCTGCCCGTCTTTGAGAGATAGCAATCCAACCTCTCTGACGGCCTCTTGCTCTTGCGTGTCGCTGTCGATATTTGTTGGTCACCAGCAGCGCATCTTTCTCTAGCTCTTCCCCCGAGTTCGTTCTGCGCTGCTAATTCCCAGACAATATGTTGGGCTACGCAGCTTCAACGCTGCCATTGGCAGCATCATTGCTACTCTCAACCGCCAATGCGGCCATCGTGCCCGAAAACCTCCGACGCCAGGTCCCCGAAGACCCAACCGGAGTGAAAACCATCCATGCACCCGGAAACGTTACTCTTCGCTACAAGGAACCCGGCAAAGATGGCGTCTGTGAAACTACACCAGGTGTCAATTCCTACTCCGGATACATTGACATCGCCGAAGACATGCACACTTTCTTCTGGTTCTTTGAGGCGAGACATGATCCTGCGAATGCACCGGTTACGCTGTGGTTGAACGGTGGTCCGGGGAGTGATTCCTTGATTGGGCTATTCCAGGGTTGGTTTGAATCATTTTTCTGTGCATGAGCTGGAATAGTATAAGGCTGACATCTCATTCCAGAATTGGGGCCCTGCAATATCAGCGAGGAAATTGAGAGCGTTGTAAACCCATACTCTTGGACCGAGGTATCCAACTTACTCTTCATTTCTCAGCCGGTTGGAGTTGGTACGATTTCCATGTCTCCTGGGTAGAGCACGAGATTAACATTTCTGTAGGTTTCTCCTACAGCGAAACCGGACTGGGCTCAATCAACCCCGTCACTGGAGCCTTCGAGAATGCCACATTTGACGGTGTGAAGGGACGATACCCCGTAATCGACGCGAGTAGAATCGGTATATTCACCTACGGAGTTGAGTGTGGATACGTGCTTTTCACTAACTTCGATATAGATACCACCGATTTGGCTGCCGTTGCTGCATGGCACACCCTGCAAGGGTTCTACAGTGCCCTCCCACAGCTTGACTCCGAGGTCAAATCCAAGAGCTTCAATCTCTGGACAGAGAGTTACGGAGGGTAAGTGTGCCCCTAACAATGAATACTTGCGGTATATACTAACTGCAAATAGACACTACGGACCAGCTGTGAGCACTTCATCATGTCTATAACTAAAAACAGTGGTATCTAACCTATCTAGTTCTTCAACTACTTTCACGAGCAAAACGAATTGATCGAGAGCGGTGAGATCGAGGGAACTCAGTTGGACTTCAACACTCTCGGGATTATAAACGGTATAATCGATGAAGCCATTCAGGCGGAGCACTACCCTGAATTCGCTGTCCACAACACCTACGGCATCGAAGCAGTAAATCTTACTCCTAGCCCCTGCAGGCTAGAATATACTAACGGGAGACATACAGGTCAACGAAACCGTATACAACTACATGAAATTCGCCAACAACATGCCAAACGGATGCTTGGACCAGATCTCCAAATGCAAGAGCTTGAACAGAACCTCCCCAGAGGACTACGCTCTCTGCACCGAAGCTGGTAACATGTGCCGTGATAACGTCGGTACGTTTAACCCACTATCAACACCACCCCAACCCCTTATCGCCCCTATCTAACAATTCACCCCGCCCTAGAATCCCCCTTCTACTTCTTCAGCAACCGCGGAACCTACGACATCCGGCACCCCGCCGACGTAAGCCCCCCCCCCCAAAAAAAGCCCCCAAAAACCCCACTAACCCCAAAAATCCTAGGACCCAACCCCCCCAACCTACTTCTACGACTACGTCAAACGCCCAGACGTAATGTCCTCCCTAGGCGTAAACATAAACTACACCTACGGCTCCAACGACGAAGTATACTACGCCTTCCAACAAACCGGCGACTTCATCTTCCCCAACTTCATCACGGACCTAGAAACAATCCTCGACCTCCCCGTGCGCGTCTCCCTCCTCTACGGCGACGCAGACTACATCTGCAACTGGTTCGGCGGGGAAGCCATCTCCCTCTCCGCGAACCACACCAACGCCCCGCAATTCCGCGAAGCGGGTTACACGCCCCTCCTCGTCGATGGAGTCGAGTACGGCGCTACGAGGGAGTATGGGAATTTTTCGTTTACGAGGATGTATGAGGCTGGTCATGAGGTTCCGTATTATCAGCCCCTTGCGAGTCTGGCGTTTTTTAATCGGAGTTTGAATGGGTGGGATTTGGCGACGGGCGAGGTGCAGATTACGGATGATTATGGGACGGTTGGGGATCCGGAGGCGACGCATACGGCGCCGGCTCCGCCGTTGCCGACGCCGACGGAGGGTGGGGAGGGGGAGAAGGGGGAGGTGGGGAGGTTTTGGAGGGAGTGAAGGAGATGGTATGTACAGCTAGGAAGTAAATACTGTTGTTGGATAATATTTGAATATGACCCCTTTTTCTTTGAGAAGTCATCTACAATCATCTATCTACAAGTCACCCAGAAGCTACTACGGCACAAAGAAACACTCAAAATGAACTTTGAAATAAGATTAAATTGCTTGTACTCTCAACTATATCCATGAATATGATAATAATAATTATATGATTCAAAGAATCGAAGAATCAAGACGAGCAAGCAAGCAAGGTAAAACAGGAGCAGAGCAAACAACCCAGAATCAACAGTTAAAAACTTTCCATCTCATTTGCAATAACAAGGTAAAAAGTAAGACAAGATCCGATTATTTCCCATTTCCCTTTTTCTTTACCAGACAAAAACGTGAGTAAAATCCAAAGTTAACGGAGCACGGGATAAACACAGAGACAAGACGGAACTAACATCAAAGACAAAAAGCAAAACAAGAGCGCATTGTATCCCCATCCCTTAGTCAAACAACAAGAGACACTATGTATCAGAACAGATAAAAGCCAAAAAAAAACAGAACTCCCAAAAACACCCTTCCTACCCGAGTCCTGTTCTAAAAAAGCTCCCACTGATAAAAAATCAAACAAATGCAAACCCCTCTGTTCTAAAGGAGTGTGTCTTGGGGTATCATATGCTTCAAACAACAAAAAGTTAACAAGGAATGTACATGCTCAAGGGAAATAACCCATGAGTGCAAAAAACCCTCTAAAGGAGTGACCGGGGTATCATATGCAGAGAACAAATATGAAAAGGAGCGTAAAGGCCCATAAGAGATGGCCATAAAAATCGAGATAAAGGAGTGTAGCCGCCGAAAACTTTTCCCAATGCTGTGGTGGAGGTAAAACCATCATGCGTGCGTGATAAGCTTTTGTTTGTTGTCCCATGAGGTAGGAAAGGTAACCGACGTTATAAAGAGGAGAAAGGTGATTAAAATTAGATTCGAAACGCCGACGCTTGCTTCTGATAAAATGTATCGTGATAAAGGAATGACCGAAGGAGATACGTCGTCGTAAAAGTAAAACATTTTGCACTTGAGAGGTGTCAAGTGCGCCCGAGGATGAAGGATAGACCGGCTATATTCGATGGTTGCGTTGGTTGTGGTAAGGAATGCTGGTGGAGGAGCGAAATTTCAGGAACAAGAACACCGAGAGCGCTGGCTATGCAAAGTAAAACCAAAATAAATCAGACCCAAAACAGGGGGAAAAATGACGAAATATTGAGGAAACGGAGTCGGAGTTGAGGAGGATGGATGGTTCGATATCGGATGAGTAGAAAGGAGGAGAGGGACCAGATTGGGACGGTCCGGTCAGAGATCGAGCGTTTTGAGATGTTTCCAAGAACATGAGTAATTGTCGAACGAGGTTGTGAGATGCATCGTAAATGTCGTATAGAGATGATAGATAGAGAGATATTAAATGGTTTGTGTCGCATGACCAAAGCAGATGATTCGATATTGTGGTCACGGGGAGGTTTCACCATCTGCACACCCATTTTCTGTTTTATGATCCCACAGACCACAGGTGCCTAGTACAGTGTACCCAGCCTTGATGGAAAGAAAAAAGATCTTTCTTCAGGGCCCGGATGTCGTGTGACCCAATGGGTACGACACTGGCGCTGCTGGAACGAACTCGCTCTCAGAAAAGCTGAAAGGATGCGAGTTCGCTGACGACTCGAGGGTCGGGCTAGTATCAACAAACGCAGCGAAGTCCCAGGAGCCACGCTTCACAGGAGCAGTCAAGCCATTGTTGTACGGGTACATCGTAGACACGGTAGTGTACGAATGACTGACTGGGGCTTGACTCACCCGGAAATCAGGCGATCCAGTGACACTGGGGCTATCGAAAGCCGGCTTGGTTTGGCCAATGTGTGGGGAAAGGGTAGTAGAGGCGAGACTGGAAGCGTATGTGCTGGAGGGGGTCGACTCGGACGCGGATCGGGGAGAAGCTGTGTGATGCGGCTCCGAAGTAGCATCCGATCGCCCGGTGCCCTTGTACGTGCTGATCGAGGGTGGAAGGGCCCCGGCAGTAGAAGAGTAGCTTGCAGACTATGTAGTACACAGAAATGTTAGCTCGACCTTGGTAAAAAAAACACTAGTTAGATAAATTCAATGAACTCACGTATTTGCCAATGATCTTCTTCAAAGCGTGTGCAAGGATCTTCCAGGGGAAAACCTTGACATCCTTCTCGATATTCCGAGGCTTTGGGTTCGGGAACCCCATGATGACCTTGAAGAAATCCTCGCTATCAGCCTTGGCTTTGGAGACTGTGAGCGGGCGGAACCCCTCGAGGTTCCTGCGAATGCGGTTCTTCTCTTCAACAGTAAACCTGACAGCCACCAAGGACTCGAGCAAGTAGATCGTATCGACACTGGTGACGAAACACTCCTTCTTCCCTTCCCACCAGATGCAGCTGATGCAAATGCTGTTGGATTGGCGATCCTCTGGTGTGACAGGCTTGAAGTCTGCGTGGATCGCACTTCCATTCTGCTGTCTGGTGAAATGGACAAGACGTCTTTGAGTCTTGCACTCCTCTGGAGTCCAGTTCTCAGCCATGGAGTCCAAGTCACCGTTTAGCTTGAGGACAGCCTTGGAAGGGTACATCGCGTAAGGGTTGAACGAATGCGGCTGTCCAGCAACGCTAGACTGCTGAATCGTCGATGTACGGATGAGCATGGGGTTCGCTGGCTTCAAGGGCGACGCCAAAGGCTGCGGGTGAGCAGGAGCTGTCATGGATGCATTTGGGCTGTAGCCAGTGCTGCTGGCTGCGTATGAAGAACCCCAGGACGATGCAAGTGGAGATGGAGCCCTGATAGCTGGGTAGGAAGCTGCGCCGTTACCAGAGAACTGTGCCTGAAGGAGCCCCGGCGAACCAGCCGACTGCTGAACAGGATAGACGTTCGCAGAGGTCGGGGTCGAAAGGTAAGGTGAGTAAGGCGAGTGGGACAGAGAGTCATACGAAAGTGAATCAACGTCCTCTTTGATCTGGATCTGCTGGACGGATGTCTTCTTCACTGCCCTCGACTCATCCACAGACAAGTTCTTCCTCTTCCGCGACATATCGGAGACAGGAGAGACAGTGGTGTTTTCATCATCATAGGTAAACACGCCAACGTGAACAGTCTCTGGCCCTTGACCGTCTTGACCACCCATGATTAGTTGGATGGGAATTGCCAACGAGGGATATCCAGTTGAAATAAAGGGTGGGATGACAGCTGAAACACCATACTGGTAGGTGGATTCAGTCGGTCCCAAAGACTGGACGGTGCACTCGCAGCGCTTAGTTCCAAATTCCAGAGTAAATGTCGTGGAAGGGCGGGCGAGAATGTCATAGACCGAGCAGAAGTAAACGTAAAGTTTACCACCAGCGAATCCTCGGTGTGGAGAGTAAGACGAGATCTCCACAAGAGAGGATTGGACGCCCAGGATAGGGGAGGGAGGAACATCGAACGGGCTTGGTTCGTTGTATTCCTGACTCGTCATATACGATAGACCATCGGGGGCTGGATCGCTCTCCAAGGAGGATGGAAAGAAGTGTGTTACGTAGGGTGGCTGAGCATAAGCAGCATATGTAACAGGTTCATGTAGTGTCCGCGTGGCATCATAACCTGTTCGACACAGACCACATCAGCATCAGAGCTAAATTAATCTACCCAACAGGACAAACATAAAGTATGGAACTTTCTCTTTTTCTTTTTCTCATCCTTTCGATAAACACAAAACCGACCATACGCTGGAATGGGTACATACCTAAAAGGCCAGATTGGGGAGATTTTTCGTACGCAGACATCGAGAGTAGCGCCTCAGACTTGGCCAAAAGGCCGTCCGAAAATTCCGCTTCGAATCGTGACTCCAATGGATCCGTAAAGTCAAACGATTCGTCGAAGATCAAGGGTGATCTGTAGTTCGAATCGAACTGCACGTTGTTAGCAGCTGAATCCTCCATCGCAGGAAAATGGGGTAAAGGGGTTGACCAACCTGAACGTTGTGTGTCGTTGAGTAAGCCAGTTTGAAGGTGTTGCAAATATATGCAACAAGACCAGAAGACTTTAAAAAAAAGAAAAGGTTCAAAAATCAAAAACAAAGCGAGTGACTGAGATTATATCTCTGAACAAAATGAATAAGCGATTGTGGAGCGGGAAGTAATGAAACGTCCCTGGATAAAACGAGTGACGAAACGAGCGACGGTGATAAGCAGACTAATGGTTAGCCTTTCAAGAAAGCATATAAAAAGTTATGGCGACAATCTTCGGGGTCGTGGTTATCGGGCTGAGACCAAGGAAGGCTTGTTGCAGGACTAGAACCAAATTTCGCTGGACTGCAGGAATACTTTCTGAGAGTTTGACGAGTTTGGTTGCATAGAGAAGTTAAAAAAGGTTTGAAGTAAAAGAAGCGCAATAATTGGCTACTCTCCGGAGAAAGGGGAGAGCTGCGTGGATTGCGGTGGGTGGATTTTTGTTTTCCTTTCCGTTGACAGGAGTCGCAATTGCGGGAAAGTCTTTGAGATTCTTTGGAACCTTACGGCAGCTGAATGGGTCGAGTTTCGGGAAGAGTGAAGCACACTAGTCGATAGACGACAATGAAGCGAGCAAACTGCGAACTATCCCACTGATTAGGACGAACACCCAAGAAAGGGGGATGGGTGAGTGCGTCCACTAACGACAAAAACTTACCGGGTGGAATAAAGAATCGAGAAACGGAGACGCTTTATTTCACGGGGTTGCGAAATTGAAGAGGGTTCAAAGTCGCAAGATAATTGGAATGGTGTAAAAATCTAAACAACGGCATGTTAATAATGGTTGGTCTCAAACGAACGCCCAACGGCAACGATAAAGGGAAGCTAGGGAGCCGCGATGCCGTCTAGATCGACAAGAAAAGAGGAAAAGCGAAATTGGGTGTAGTTGTATGGAATGTAAGGAGAGAGGTTGCTGAGAAGTGGAAATGAAGCTTCCCGCCCTTGAATGCAAGATACCAGGCACTGTGGGGAACTTTGGATGAAGGGAAATGTATCACTGACCTCGAGAAGGGTTTTCCAGCAATGGTTATTTGCAGGAAAAGGGTAAAATCCAGTAAAAGATCTCTTTTCTACAGATAGACGTGACAGACGAGAGGCTCTTTTGTCATGTGATCTCAGCGGGAGAGAGATGGATAGAAGAGACGTAAAAAGCGAGAGTAAAAAAACGGTTAACAAAAGGAAATTCGGTCGAGCACTGTAACGAGCGTGGGTGGTATAAAACCAAAAAATAAAAAAATGCGAAAGATCAAGCACGCAAAAGAATTGCGTGAAAGAAGTTAATAAAGTCGGTTCAAAAGGGCTTTGGAAGTTGACGGGATGCCTGTGTCAGCGAATGTTGGGCTGACGGAAGTGGTTGGGCGGGGGAGATTTCAAGACCGTCGACGCTTCTGCTGGACTTTGCGGTCACAACTTGGGCACAACAGGGAGGCGATGGTTGATGGAAGATGGTTGGACGTGAGAGATGAGGTGGTGAGATGGCCCCAACGGAGGAGGACGGGGCAACGGGGGGTTCGTTTGTCGGGTGAGAGGATGAGTGGAAGAATCCCGTTGGTAGAACGAACGACGGGAGGATAGATGGTCGATAGATAGATAGATGATAGATGGGGTCTTCTTCAGCGACTGATAGATGCAAACGAAGGATGTCCGATGATCCGACGAGAGTAGAGCGGTTAGATGGATGATAGATAGATTCGAAGTTGATGGTTTCTTCCTTTCCCTCAGGTTCTTATTTCGTTATTCTTTCTTTCTTTTTTTGTTCTTCGATAATTCTTGTTCTTTTCTTCAGGTTTTCTAGAGGAGAAAACAGGTGTAAAGGAAAAAAAATAATCAAAATCAAACAGATGCAAGGTAGCGAACGTCGATGTAGCGAGCGAGAGGGAAGAGCGAATGTACGGGGGCGTTAAAGCGTCACCTGAAGAGAGGACCAGAATATCGTGAATAATATATGGAGGGGAGAGAGAGAGAGAGAGGAAAGGAAGAGAAGAAGAAGAAGAGAGAGAGAGGGAGAAGAAAACGGGATGACGGAGGGATATATTGCCAACCACACCCAGCGAGAGAGAGAGGGAGAGTATGCACACCCCACTAATAACGACGGACGAACTAACAAAGTAAAAAAAAGGATGCTGCTTAAAAAAGAAAAAGGGCGTTGTCACTTTAGAAGGTTTTGATTGTCAACTGGGGTTGTTCGAAGTGGCAGCCGGAGAAGGCAGAGAGAGGAAGAGGGAAGAGAGGGTCAGGGATTCACAGCCAGCGAAAAGGAAAGGGAATGCTTACCCGGGGGGAAAAGAAAGAGAGTATCAGCCATGCTACGGTAGATCTTCAAATAAACTACACAGCTCTATCTCGAAGGTAACATTCTGATAGCTAATGTACCTACTGAGCCAACAGCTATCATCTTGCTCTTCCTCTCTCTCTCTCTCTCTTCTTCACTTCTGCACCTGTCGATCTTCCTCACTTCCTTTCTTTTCCTTCCTCTTCCTTCTTCCTTTCCCCCAAGGCGAAGCAAAGAATGTCAGAAATGACTGTCAAGTCTGTCAGCACCACCAAAGACGAGGGACCAGGGCCGTGACAATACCGATACCCAACTTCGGGTCACGATCTTGTAAGAAACCTTGTTCATTGGTTAACTTTCCCGGACCACCGTCCCAGCACAGCCTCATGTTCTAACCCTTTTAAGGAATAGCCCCAAAACAATGATAAGTCAGCAGGTGGTATTCGAAACATCCTTCTTTCCCCCCCGTCGATAGCAGCAACAGCAGGAAGGGAAGAAGACGAAGAGTGGCACCCGTCGTCTTCTCCATCAGAGGATGGTTGATCTAACCCTGACCTGATGAAGTCATGGACGATGTCGGATAGATGAACTCCCTCAAACTACCGCCCATCCTCAAGTTTATCCCAAGAAGATGCCATCTCTGTCCTTTCCCGGATAATACGGGTTTGGGCTGATACGGGCTGCCGTGGGTTGCTTGCTCCGCTTCTTCTTCTCTTCTCTTTTTTTTCTCCCTCGTGGCGTCCACAACAGATGCCAGAAAGTCCCGCCTTCGCACATCGGGGTCCCTCTCTCGCGAAAACAGGTGGAAAACTTGGCATGGTCAGTTGGACCAGCCAGCACTTCACCTTTCGGTGGCTGCAAGCACCGTAAAACAACCCGAGGCTCTTCTCGTCTCGTCTCTTCTTCGGCTGTCCACTCTTGCTTCCAAATAACATACATCCTGTATACTGGCACCTCCAACGAGTCAGCGAACCGATAGTGCCAAGTAATATCCCATTTCCACAACCACCTGATCTAAAGATAGAAACAAGGGCACATCAAAAAAAGTTGTTTTTCCATCTCCACGGGCCACAGACTCTTCTCCCTTATTTTTTGACGTGAAAAAAAGGAAAAACAAACCCCGAAAAAGAACGAACGGGACCTGCTAGTCTCCTACCACTTGCCCAGATCCGGGCGAAGAAGGGAAGAAAAACGATCCGATGGACCGAATGAATGAAGAGGGAAAGAGGTTGGAAAAAAAAAGATCTTCTCTTCTTGAACAACCACTGGACGAACCCCTCGGTGCGACGACGTTAAAATTCCCTTGGCCAATAAACAAACAGATAGACCACGATCCTTTTTCGATTGGAAGCATCAAACAAGAGAGTGTGGGTGTGCGCCAGTGGCCCAAGGTCATCTGTCACACACACCACACACCGGTTAATATTCTCTCCCCTTATTTTCTAACTGACTTGTTGTTCTCCTCCAAATGGATAGTTGTCCTTGAGAGGGGGTTGTAACTCTTAGATGTGACACTGAACATATAAGATATGCACCATCCACACGAAAATAATAATATCAGAAAGTGAAGAAAGAAAAGCATGCGCATCCGACCGGCGAGCGAGCGACGAACGAGACGAGACGACCCGGGGTTCCGAATCTTGTCATGCATGCAGACATATTCTCGTTTCCGCTTCCGCTTACACGCCCGAGCCTTGACCTGACCTGACTCTTTGCCTGCCAGATGATGATAAAAAAAGTTTAAAAGAAGGGGAGGCGATCGATAGATTCGATTGACAGATTTATTTGATAGCAACCTGACATTACCTGACAGTTAGTTGCCTCTCCCCACTCGGTTTCTCGGTTGGTTGCCCGATGCGAGGAGCCTAGCTAGCACCGATGAGAAAGCGAAAAATCGCCCACAGGGCCGGCCAGGAGGGTCTGTGGTCTGTGTGGTCTCTGTTGTGGCTAATAATAAATAAATTCAATATACGCGAAAAGATTCAAGATTGGATGGAAGCTTTTCCACAACCGAAGAAGTTTGAACGGAACGAACGAACCAGTGGTTCGAAGAAAGGGACCGGACGGGGAGGACCCGTGACACCCTGAAAAAACTTGCCAATGCACCAGATGTATGTATACATAGATTAAGTTAAACTGCACCATCCATCCAGCCCGTCGGCGTTTCTATCCCAATCCAGATCATCTGTCAGGTCATCCTCATGCTCATCATGCCGAAGCTATCCGAATCCAGGGAAAGGTTTCTCGAAAGTGTATGTATGTATGTATGTATGTATCTCTCTTCTTACCGACATCCCATACTTACCGTCCCCGTGGCGTTGGGCCTGGACAAAAAAAGGGTGAAGAACAGTCCACAACAGGCCACAACGCCCAGTTTGCCCACGGAAGAAGCTCGCACCGTCTCGATCATCTTCTTCCAAACCCTTTTCCCCTTTTCTTTTCCTTCTGTCTATCTCTGATCATCGCGAGGTGAGGTTGTATCCTCAAGTCGTACGCAGACACACACAGAAAAAAAGAAAAAGCCCTCTATCGAAAGCTCAACACGTTTTTTTCTTTTCCTTTCTTGTCCATCATCAACTTTTGACTGGTGACTCCACAAAAACCTTGGAACCCTTCCAGATCCCGTGACTGCGCCCTTTCTCACGTTCTCTTTTGAACCAATCAGAGTGTCTAAATGCATATGTTCTATTCATAGATCATAGAAACCGTTAAGAATTGTTTTTAGCGTATGGGAATACGGTATGGAAGATTGTATGACGTATTTATAGGGGCATCGGTGAGACATTGAATTGAATTGAGGTGAGGAATGAGATGGGATGGATGATGGAAGCTTAGGTTGCGTCGTTAGGGCTGAAGGGGTGGATGGTGGATGGAGAGGTATGGATGGAGATGGGATGCGATGCGCGCGATGTGATGGGGAGCTTTGACTGGGTGTTTGGTGAAATTTGGAGCTCGTTTGCTATTATTATCTGCGCCTCTTGGTTTGATTTAAAGCTATGGATATTCATACAGCTGTGCGTGGGGATGTCGATGGCAACAGCATGGCAGATCAAGGTTGCTGTGATGCTGTGCTGTGCTGTGCTGTGCTGTGCTTAGACAATGTTCGTTGTAACGCTTCTCATGAACCGTGATCTCCTCCTCTCCAATAGTTGCTTTCTGAAGACAGGAAGGTCCCAGGACGGGACGCCTTGGAGAGAAAAAATAGACAAGATACTCCATACAGACATACAGGCTGACCGACAGGCGAAGCAAGCATTTTGACAGCTCTCCCCGACCCACTATTTGCGCGTATATACCTGGCATGGGAGGGAGGGAGTGCCAGTGAAGAAAGAGGATGCTAAAGATAGATTCATGTGTCTCCTTATGGGGAAGCGAAGGGAACAGATTAGGTGCTGACAGATTTTTTACGTACATTTTCTCACCCGTTGCAACGGTGCTAATGGGGGAGCTGAGGTTGGGATTGGGATTATTGGGTGAGAGGGAGACAGCGAACCATGTGGCTTGGGAGAAGAACATGACCCTTGCTTTTGTTTCTCGAGTTCTCATCTCATCTCATCCGCGTACAGCTTCGATGGCGATGTTGTTCATGTTGATGAGATCAGATCATGTTTCTCAGCCCTACTCTCTCCTTTCATCCCTTGCTGCGGAGCATTTAACTAATAACGGGGATATCGGAGATGGACGCAGCGGACGACAATAGGGCACATTACTATATTCACATCCTTTACGCGAACATACCTCCGAGAAATTGGATATTCGCCAATTTCATGCCACCCACTCTCTCCCGATCCTATTCAATCATTCAATTTCTCGAAGGGGGGCATCGGAGGTACTCCTCTCAATCTGATACATTCCCGTCCCTTCTACCAGGACCTCTCCCATCAGTAATAAATTAATAAACAACTCTAAATTTATTTCCCAATCCTGTCCTCGAAACAAAACGATTGTGGAGATGAATAATAATATCGTGACGCGGGCTAATCTTTCCTTCCAGAAGGAAGAATACATGCTTGCCTGATCCTGATCCTCACCCCTCCCCGGCCTCGCCCCGGGGTGGAAGTTGCTTGTCTTGTCCGTTGTTGGTGTCGTGGCTGAGGTGCCATGTTATGCAAGGAAGGAGGGACGGGATCAGGGACGGGAGATAAGATTGAGATAGAGGAAAGGAGCGAGGGAGTGTGGCTCCGCCCGCCCCAATTCATCACTCCTCTCCATTCCTAATGGAACGCGGGCTGTGGCGCTCGGCATTCCCATCCTTGATCTCGGAGTGAGAAGTGGATTTTTGCACTGCCTCAGACAGGCCAGGGGAACAGGACGGAATGGGGGAAGCCTGTCAGGTACGTGTATAAAATTGCCAGGGACACACAGGGAAGTGGGGTTGGATGTTTCTGAATCAAAAGGAAAAAAAGGGAAACAAAATATATAATTTTATCTTGAGCAGGAGTTCCTTCCTGATATCATGCAGAAAGCCGAGAGACATCTTCTGCCAATGCGGCGTGGGGACGGGAGAGCTTTCCAAAGACATACATATCTGCGCGAAAGTCGATTCAATAGAGTTTCCTGGTCTCGATGCTGTGCCATGAATTCATCGGTGTGGTCTGCGGAGTCCCATTCATTATCCACAACCCCTCGTGGCAGGATATCGGCAGATGGGAGAGGGACGGACGGAGAAACCACATCCCACGCAAAAGGGCATTGACATTGACATTGACAATGACGTTGTTCGCGGGTCTTCCTTCTCTCGATCAGGTATCTGTGTTTCGTGAGTGAAAAAAAAAAAAATTCCAAATTCCTTTGCCCCGAAGCGAACAACTGAGATGGATCTCGAGGAACGCCTCTCGGATTGAACTGTCCAGCTCGTTCCGATCGATTGATTTAAGCTCATCGTGTTGAGAGAGAAAATGCTCAGACTTGACCTCATCAAGAAGGTGAATCTGTTTAAAACGAACCCCTTTTTCATGGAGATCAAGATAAAAAGTCTCTATTTTGCGATATCGACAATCGATATCGGTCTCTCTTCCGATGACGCTGCACATCACACTGCTGCACCTGCAGTCGCTCTTTCTTCTCTTTTTTTCTTTTTCACAAGTGCAATACGGAGAAACCTGCACTCCAACCCACTTATGAACAAGGATTTTCCACGACTAGCGCATCTCATCCCCCCGAGATTTCTGAGACATTCTGAAGCTGGAAGACCTTGGAGTTTAATTTTCTTTTTTCCCCTTCATTTTCTTCGGTTTTTCCAACACATGCTTTCCCTGTTCGAGCAGTTGCGTTTCAACGGTTGCGATTCCGATGACGTTGATCTCAAGCAGGGAAGAGAGGGAAGAAGAACGGGTTGATGCCAGATGGATGGAGTGAATGGATGGCCTGAGGGAAAGGAACGGCGATGTTATGTTGCATCGGGGGAGATCGACGGGGAGGGAGGAGTTCCTCAGAAAGAAAGAAAGAAAGAGGGTGCAGTCCTTCCTCTTCTTGCCGTGTCGTCGCTGTTGGGGATGATCTTCGCGCGAACGACGACGATGAGGACGTCATCCCCCGTTCTCCGTTTCTGATCGGCGGCGTTGAACATGGTCGATCCTTAACACGGATGGACTCTGGGTGACGGGGGGGGAAGACCACGATTGGATGTGGCCTTTTCAGGACGAAACTTGTGATCTTTGGGTTCTGCGAGTCGCTGTCACTGACATGCAGTCTCTTTCCCGCTGTTTCTTGTGCCTTGATACTCGCAGCAGCAGCGTGGCTCTTGGGTTGAAGATTTGTTTTCCTAGGCTCTTCTCCCCTGTATCAGCGGGCTAATAGCTGCGGAGGAGATGGGATAATGGGTGACCCATCTATGAAAAATACCAGCGGATAAGGGAATGGCCGGCAAAGCCCTACTAGTCACTGTCTTGGTACTATGTAGGGTCGGGTGCCTTTCATTCCGTACCTTTCAGTCTCATCAACCACGATGATCTATCTGCTTCAACATTCATCTACATATCTCATCTTACAGCACTTTCTGAAGTTGTCCTGTGTGGGGTGAAGAGCCGTCTTGTCTTCTTGAGCCTCTCTATCCAGGGGATATATATGGATAAATGCAATTAATGGTAGAAGTGCGATCCTTAGAAATCCCAGCAACCCCTTATATTAAGGGCGGTTAACAAATAGTGCACATTCGACTGAGTGCTGGTTCTGCTATCTCTTTCATGTCTACAGTTCTCACGATCCTATCAGATATCTTTCATCTGTCCAGTTTCTTTTCCTTTCTAAGAACTTCAAGGACGATGCTGTAGCAATGAAAATGAAACCTGCGAGGAATGACATTAAAGAGAGCGTGGGAGAGCAATTCATCGAAATGCCCATCGCCTTGCACCGCGCTCGGTTTCGGAAACTTAGAGAAAAAACATAAACATACAAACAGGATTGAAACGCAACACTAGGGAATATATCTAAAGAGTGTAGGAAGAACCCCGCCGGGGGGATTGGGAACAGAACAAAGCAAACAATCAAATGAAACCACCCCTATATTTTCGGCATATGCGCAGCCGGTGCACCTAAGTTCGGGACCTCAAAGCGCAATGGGTATCGTTTTCGGGCCTCCACCTCATGCACCTGAGGCTTACAACAGCGACAAATCTAGGACGTTATCGCGTTCCCATTCTCATCAGTATATTGGTTACCTCTTTTGCGGACTAAGCTTCCGTCTCTTCGTCTCCCCTGGAAGTAGGTGCCGGTACCATCCGTGACTTCATTCCACTGAACGCCCAAACAACTCGGTGGGCAAGTGGTGAAGGCATGCGATGTTGTTGCCGCGCTCGAGGCATTGGTTCCCCCTGACGTTGTGGGTGACGCGCCCCAGGCGGGTCGTGCCGGCTGCGGGGCATCCCTCAGGCCACGACTAGACGGCGTCGCAGCTGGCTGGGAAGGAGTCTCGCCTGGAGCCCAGGGTGCTTGCACCGCAGT
This sequence comes from Arachnomyces sp. PD_36, assembly GCA_032988195.1. Lineage (NCBI taxonomy): Eukaryota > Fungi > Ascomycota > Eurotiomycetes > Onygenales > Arachnomycetaceae > Arachnomyces > Arachnomyces sp. PD_36. The sequence goes on along the minus strand of JANTQE010000020.1, from coordinate 299,560 downwards.
TACCCCGGGCGGCCAACTGGTTCTGTTTCTATAAACGGCCTTCTGACTCCCCATGTCCGGCTGGACCGAGGGCCACTCTACCGGCGTAGGACTATATTTGCCAGTTCCTTCGTTCACGTAGATGTGAACGCTGACCCCTTCCCCGCGGTTTCGCTGGGCTTGAGAGGCAAAACGAACACTGATGTGAAACTCCGTGTCAGCGGCCCGCTGGGACCTGGCACTTCTAGTCTCCGTTGTAGTAGAATGTGGACCAGCCCTGGTCAGATATGTTTAGCAAAGTGCATACTATCGTAGTGAAAATCCCCAATACATACATAATCGTGGCATAAACCGGCTGGACCTGGTTGAAAGATCGGTTTTCTCCTCCTTCATCAGCGTCCCTTCGGGAATTATTGATGTATGCTCGAATAACGGCGATGGTCCGCGCACGGTCGGTATCCGAAGGTACATGGTTCCATTCGAGCCTGAGGTCATTCGTGCCTCCGCCGTATTTGCGATATTGCATTTTGTATACTGGCCATCTGTCTATGCGCGGGTACTGTGCCGTGGAACCATGACTAGTTTGGAGGCTCATCTTCGCTGCTGGTAGGGGTAAGGGTGTCACGCAAGTGGACGAAGGGATAGAAAGGGGCGGCTTGGGGGTGGGGAAAAAAGCTCGATATTTGGTACTTTAACGAAGTATGGATATGGAATAATGAATCGAATAGAAAGCAGACATCCCATGAGAAAAGAGAAGGTTTATATAGAATCTATCCAAGACTTCCCAGCTGCGCTCTCCCCCTTGAATGTCGAGGAGCGGGGGATCATTTGGGGGCAGGGGGTTTCGAATGGAGGGGAACAAAGAAGACATTGTTTGGGAACTCATCCAGCGCCTACCGTCCATTGGGGGACAGCTTACCTCACAGAAACAGGAGACCGGTTGAATCACCAAGGCGGCTCGGTGCACCCAACCACAGTAGACAATGGTGGGATATATTTGGCATATAGCGTTAAGGTAGCGGCTAGGTTGAAGTGGAGACTGGGGTTGACGGTAGACTAACATCGTGCCGGCATAAATCAAGGGCAAAAATTCTTGGGTTATCTGAAAATAGAACCCCTTTCCACGGAGCGTTCAATTGGATATCACGCATTTTTCCACGTAGTGTGAGCGTGTCGCCGACTCAAGCTGTGGAGTAAAAATTAGCTTATGATGAAACGATAAATCAATAAACCCAGGGGATGAGAGCAATGCGCATGAATGAACGGTTAACGCACACACTTTACCAGGACCTGTGTACCAGTCTACTGGCTGGTGTCTTTGAGAAGGTCCAAGAACGACCACTGCGGCGTATCCTGTTTCTCGGGCGGTAGCATCTCCGCATAACGAGTGGTTGAGAGTAACTCAGAACATCATGCCACCTGCATCAAAGCTTCCTAGAATGGTTATGAATAGTGATCAATGGGCTCGGTTTGCCGCTTGGGTTGTGACTGGTTCGTGGGGAGTCCATGCCGTTAAGCGCCGTGTTTGTGGGTGAGAGCGAGAGTTTCAGGTCGAAACTAAAAATAGTAGAAAATGAGGACTGGCGGTTCAGCAAGTAGGAACGGTCCGCGGGCATCACAAGAGCGGCACGTGACTGCTTCAGGGACCTGCCCGCCGCCCGCTCCTTGCGCCCTAGATATTTAACCACTCGACTACTTCTAGTGAAGGTCGGCCGTCTCGCTTTCTCTCTTCAAACATAAAACTCTTTATTCCCAGCGCTCATTTATCTCCCCAACCCACTTGCCCTGCCATTTCCCCGTTCAACTTCCTTCATTAACCCCCCCTCCCCCGGAAAGACAATGCCACACATACTACCACCCGACAACCAGTACCCCGTCAAGGTGACCCGGTTCGGACCCGGTTCTGGCTGGTATTCGAAACTTCCCAACGGGATGAATTGCGAATCGTTACTCAAATACGAATGTGGAGGCTTCTGTCCTATCGTACATGGCGATATTCTGTCTGGCCAAGATCTTCTTCAACAGCAAAAGACAGTTCGCTCTTTTACAATTATCGGAAAGATTGGCCACGGTTCATATTCAACTGTCTGGTTGGCGAAAGACTCGTGCGTATACTTGCAATTACCCAACTTCATCCATTGTTGATCCTTGCTAATATCCAAGTCATGGTTTAGAAGTTGCAATAGATACCTTGCTCTCAAAGTTCTCCAGCATGATAAGAGTACTCTTGACAATTCTGAAATGAAAATATTGAAGAGACTCGGGAGATTGCAAGTTGCATTCCTTCACACCCATCCGCCAAATACCTTCCAATATCTCTGTCTTGGACTGGAGCCTCTTGGGTCGAGTCTTTCAGATATTATAGATATGGAGATCCCCTTGCCGACTAGCTTAGACGGGATTGTAGGGTTTATGAGAGTTTTACTAGGTAGAGTCGAAGATCTGCACAGTAAGGGGATTTGCCATGGAGGTACGAGACAAATTCTCTCTAAGTTCTTAGTCTTCTTCCTTTTGCAGGCACACGGTGCCTTCTGGTACTAACTTTGCGTGTGCAGATATAAGTGGCCGCAATATCGCCTTTGGTATACATAAGGACGCATTTACCTCCGAAGCTCTCAAAGCTACATTTCGCTATGAAGAGAAGTCTTATATTTGCTTCAGTGGCCCGGAAGACCCGCCACCACCTCGCCCTTCGTATCTACCACAATATATCACACAGAACCCATGTCCCACCCTTTTAACTGATCCCAATGATGTGTCTAAGATTCAGCTGCTGGATTTCGGTGAAGGTATATCCACGCCCCATTGAATTGTTTCTTATATACCCCCTTATTCAATGAATGCTGATAAATGCTTGGGCAATAGCTTTCCAAGGTGTTTCGAAAGATAATGTTCATGGTACGACTATATTTCTCCCGCCGGAACGCTTGACGGGTGAGGGAGAAGGGATAGCTTCTGTAAAGACTGATCTTTGGAGTTTGGGATGTGCGGTACGTTTGATTCAGCGTGCTTTCCGGGGAGTTGAACTATTCTGACACCTTTACAGCTTGTCACTGGTCTTACTGGTTCCCATCTCTTCCAGAATAAAGATATGAGCGAGGAATATCTAAAAGGTAAGTTCGAAAAGTCGGGGGAAGGCCCATTAGCCGAGGAAACTTTTGTAATAGCTGACACATTTCAGCGCCCAATCTCGAGGCTCAGCTGGGATTCATTGACGAGCAACTACAAGGTAATGGATATCTGGGAAGCCATCCGGATCAACGCCAGTTTGTTGCCTGGATTATTCACTCTCTTGTTCGAATTGACCCTTCACTTCGGGATGGGAAGAAGGCGATGGAAATGGTTGAGGAGCTGGGGAGGGTTGGAAATGAACTTGACAGGCGTTGAAAATTGAGACGCTAGAGCGGGGGACATTTTCTTGGGAATCAGGCACCATCTAGTAATATTCTTTATGTTTTCGACCAAGCTAGAATCAATTCTCGCTATGTCTTCTCATGATTCTACTGGGCGAAATGTATGCGCACATCGCGCTTCATGGGACGATGCTTCACAACCCCTACACCAGCAGAATTGCGCCGTCGGTGTGCGGCCGTATACTTACTGCGCGATTGGCAGGGGGTAATAGTCCTTTCGGGGTTGAAAGATCTCGACAGAATAATATGCAGTGGTCAGGGCCAAAGCGACACCGGATCTGTAAACCTAGAATAGATGGGTATTCAATCCTAGAGCTGATATTTACTCTCCATTTACTCCATTCCCTTACTCCTTCTATATGCGATTGTTCTAGTTTATTCTCGTATAACATGCCCCAAGGATCAATTGGACGCCACACAGCACACACCCCCTATTATTATCCAAGTAGTCAACCAAAGTAAACTCGAGAGCAGTCTAGAACCCCAAATTAATACAAAATACAATTCAAGTAGCATTAATGAATACTGTATATCCCACCCTCTTGGTTGCCCATGAAGTCAGAATGAAGTCAGAAGGTTTACTCGATTTAGTTGGGTTCGGTATCGTATCCTCGCCACCTCCGCTCGGGTACGAACTTTCGCGAAACTTCGCCAAGGATCCCGCTCATAGTAGAATATACCAACGACCACTTCTCGTTTCGAGAACCGTTGGATTACAGAGAGTTTGGTGGTGAGTAGCTGGGTATCTGGGGAAGGTTGACGTAGTTGGAGATCTTGGAACCATGGGTTTGGTAGATGGGATGAAATATATATATCTGGATAGGACACCCCCTTTTACTTGACAACTAAAACGCAAAAAATCACGTCGTCTACTATACTAGCACTACCAACTACAAATATATTAAGCACGCTACTACTTCGAGCAGAGGAAGAGCTGAAAAGCGAATAATACATGATTCCTCTCCGTCTAGCAACAAAACCACGACCAGCAACAACAACATCAATCGCAAAGACTCTCCTCCCAGCTACTTGTACACTACTCACCACTACAAAACCAATCCACACCAACATCATTAACAACAACAACCAATCCCGCACCATGTCCCTCTTCCCCCGTTTCTCCTCCCACCCCTACCACTCCCACACCCACACCCACCCATCCTCAGAACTAAACCCCCTCCTCCGCCTCCTCAACGACTACGACTTCCCAACCCTCTCAACCGCAACGCCCAACCTCCCCTCCTTCTCCCCTAAATTCGACGTCCGCGAAACCGGGGACGCGTACCACCTCGATGGCGAACTCCCCGGCATCGCGCAGAACGAGATCAATATCGAATTCACGGATCCGCAGACTATGGTTGTGAAGGGGAGGGTGGAGAGGGAGTATTCTGAAGGCGATAAGCCGGAGACGAAGAAGGCGAGGGTTGAGGATGAGAGTGAGGAGCAGGAGGCAGGGGCAGGGGAGAAAGGGAAGGAGGTTAGTAGGGGTGGGGAGAAGCGGGTGATGAAGGCCGAGGAAGGTGAAAGGCATAGTTATTGGGTTTCGGAGAGGTCGGTGGGGGAGTTTCATCGGACGTTTAGTTTCCCGAGTCGGGTTGATAGCGAGGGTGTGAAGGCGAAGTTGAAGAATGGGATTTTGTCGGTGACGGTGCCGAAGGTTCGGGCGGAGAAGGCGGGGAAGAAGATTACTATTGAGTGAATGGGGGGTTGAGTGAGGATACGCGGATAATAGGGATGATAGGGGGTAGGAAATGAAAGAAGGGGAAATTGCCATATGCTGATATATGTGTATGGGGTATGCATTCGTTCTTTCTGTGCAATCGAGAAAGGGGATGGGAATTTGATAATTTGATAGCATGGCATAGCATAGTATGAAATAGTTTTCATTTTCATCTTCAATCTCAGATCGATACAAATATGATGGGTGTTTGTGAAGATGTTTTCTTAGTCTTGGGCATCAAACCTAGAAGCTAGATTGATCTTCACAGTAGAGCATCGTAGACTACTTTATAAGCACCAGTCCATGGAGCGAGCAGCATCTCCGAGAAATGAATTGCAAGGGCCTAACAGATCCGTGTGCCTGACTACTGGATCAGGGGTAATTAACAGTCATCGAGGCCGCCCAAGTTTAGCGCTTCTGATTGCCAGAGGGGCCTTGCCCAAGACTTATAATAAAGATGGTATACTAGGTAAAACCTAAATGCCAAGAGTAGTAGGTTACTTCTCCCGGTATACGGTAAGGATAGAGCTGAAAAGAAGTTGAAGTATTGTGGACCACATCGTAAGGTGGGAGACGAAAAAAGGAACTTAAATCCGCTGTATAGCTTCATATTTGCCTAAATAGGAAATATAGAAAAGAATGTGAAAAGTTGACACCACAAGGTTTAGCCTAAGTGTTCTTGTGGCGCTATGAAAATCCCCCGGGTTCTCCAGCGGAAGGTTTTATCACGTCCTTTATATCTTGGAGGGTCTTGTCCTTCCAATGTAACCAACTCCTATTATAAACCCATGCCCCTTCTGTATGAGACAGAGTGGAGGGGGATGGAAATTAAATGAGGACCTTACATGGAAGCTCTGCGAGTCGAACGCAGGCAGTTGGCGCGAGTGGCAGGAGGGAAATGTGTGAGAAGTCTTTTGGAAAGGCGAGTCCTGATCGGTCAATCAGGTACCATTAACCTAAAGGTCTTACCACTTGCGCCAGCTGCCTGTGGTGGGTTATAAAACGAATGAAATTGGTTCAATACCTGTGTTGATGGACTGTTTGAAGTTGAAGTGATTGATGAGAACGAAGAAAAAGGAGAACGATTTTATATCACGTGACAAAGGGATTACTGTTTATCCGAGGTTCTCCAACCCACCTATCACGGGACCAAACCAAGCCACCGCCATCTTTCGAGCTTCAAGGAAAGCGAGCTGGAGAGAACAAAGGAACGAGAACGAGAGAACGAGAGAGCTCGACGACTTTTCCCTCTTCTCATATAACGATTCTCACCCCTGGTCGGGCAGCTACACTAACCTTAGCCCGATTCTCTCTTCATAAGTCCAGCTAGACTCGACTCTTCGATTCCCTTCTCTAACCGATACTCGTCTGCCTTCCCTACCTGCCACCTGTGTACTTGAGCTAGGATATACATACAGCCCACCAACATGGCTCCCGAGATCCTCGACCACCGGATGACTTCCATCAAACCACGCATTCGCTACAACACTATTGGAGGTGTCAATGGTCCGCTGGTCATCTTAGACGATGTCGGTTTCCAACGTTCCCAAGTTTGGGTGGGATGGGATTGCTGATACTCATGCGTCTAGGTCAAATTTCCACGATATAACGAGATTGTCTCACTGACGTTGCCCGATGGAACGGAACGATCTGGTCAGGTGTTGGAAGCTAGAGGTAATGTTTTGTTCTTGCGGGGAGGTCTGTTGGTCTCGACACTAATATGGGTTGCATATAGGTAGTAGGGCTGTTGTGCAGGTCGGAATATACCCCACATCCTTGCTTCGTTGGAGGGAGCTATATTAACCCATGGGAGTAGGTGTTCGAGGGTACAACTGGTATCGATGTAAAGAAGGTATGAGGAACTGGGCGTCTCAGGATTCAAGTGCGGGTTGCTGACGTATACCCCCGTAGACGAAAGTCGAGTTTACCGGCCACAGTCTTAAGCTGGGTGTCTCCGAGGACATGCTGGGACGAGTCTTCGACGGATCAGGCCGTGCTATCGATAAGGGTCCTAAGGTGCTTGCGGAAGATTATTTGGATATTAACGGCAGTCCTATCAACCCTTACTCTCGAGTATGTTACCTTCGGGCAATTACATAGATCCCGTGGTTAGGAAACTAACCTAACCCCAGGTTTACCCCGAAGAAATGATTTCAACCGGTATTTCAGCCATCGATACCATGAACTCAATTGCCCGAGGACAGAAGATCCCCATCTTCTCTGCTGCCGGTCTTCCCCACAACGAGATTGCTGCTCAGATCTGTCGTCAGGCCGGTCTGGTTAACAAACCGACGAAGGACGTCCACGATGGTCACGAGGAGAACTTCTCCATTGTCTTCGCTGCTATGGGTGTTAACATGGAAACTTCTCGTTTCTTTACTCGCGATTTCGAGGAGAACGGCAGTATGGAGCGTGTCACTCTGTTCCTCAATTTGGCCAATGACCCCACGTAAGAGCTACCCGAATGCTGCTGAACGGCCTGTACTAATATACCTCTAGAATTGAGCGAATTATCACACCCCGTCTTGCTCTTACCACTGCCGAGTACTACGCTTACCAGCTCGAGAAGCACGTTTTGGTTATCCTCACTGATCTGTCGGCCTACTGTGATGCTCTTCGAGAGGTTTCTGCTGCCCGAGAGGAGGTTCCGGGTCGTCGTGGATACCCCGGGTACATGTACACTGATTTGTCAACCATCTACGAGCGTGCTGGACGTGTGGAGGGAAGGAATGGTTCTATCACCCAGATTCCTATCTTGACTATGCCTAACGATGGTATGACCTTTCCACCCCCCGCAAGAAGCATATGAATTACTAACTCGGTTTCTAGATATTACGCATCCTATTCCTGACTTGACTGGTTATATTACTGAGGGCCAAATCTTCATTGACCGTCAGCTCTACAACAAGGGTGTCTACCCACCAATCAACGTCCTTCCATCGCTGTCCCGTCTCATGAAGTCTGCCATCGGTGAAGGTCATACCCGACGAGACCATGGCGATGTTTCCAACCAGCTGTACGCTAAGTACGCCATTGGACGTGATGCTGGTAAGTTATTCCTCCCAATCATTTCACATGCACGGATCCACTAATCTAACCCTTTACAACAGCCGCCATGAAAGCCGTCGTCGGAGAAGAAGCCCTCTCATCTGAAGACAAACTCTCCCTCGAGTTCCTCGACAAATTCGAACGATCCTTCATCTCCCAATCCGCCTACGAGACCCGATCCATCTTCGAATCTCTCGACCAGGCATGGAACCTCCTTCGGATCTACCCCAAGGAACTCCTCAACCGTATCCCCAAGAAGGTGTTGGATGAGTTCTACCAGAGATCTGGAAAGGGTAGAGCGCCTGCTGCGAAGAAGACGGGAAACAAGGATACCAGGGACAACACCGAGGCTCCACAGACTGAGAACTTGATCGATGCGTAGTTTTTCAGATCCTGTCTGTGCGTGGTTCTTGGATTTTAGGCTTTTGAGTTCACGCGTATTTTTTTCTCTCTACATCTCTTGCTTCTGTCTATCTTGCGATATCATATTTTCTGCTTTTTCCAGTTTGCACAGTTACAGATGAAGAAGAGGGTATTGTAAGGGGGGTTGACGTATAGAAATATCAATGAACTACATGCCCCGTATATATCCACTTGGAAGATAGTTACCGAGTACATGAGGAACGGTTTTGTTGATGTTTTATGTAACTGACATTTGCTAACTTTTTAGCAAGCATAGCTTGGTTCCGCGCAAGTGGATTTGATAGAAGAAGTCGTTTGGCAACACGAATAGACACGATGAGCTCAGAAGCATTATTATCATTATTCATGACCGTCGATATACTGCACAAAAAGAATTGCATCGACTCAAACTTGAACCTCCTGCAAAAACCGTTCTAGAACCCTTTCTGCAGCTTCTTTCTCCTTCTCTACAGTCTCTTCACTAATCATCTTCACAATAACCTCATTGCACAACATGTCAGGGCAAATCGTATCCACGAGCATGTACAATCGAGACAAGATTTCAATTTCTCCAATCGTGCTGGGCCTATCTGCACCCACTTTCGCGAGACAACTGTCCCATATCTCTGCTATATCCCATGCGACACTTTTGGACGAAGCAGGGAGGGGAGAGGGGAACTTCCCAGTTAGGAGGGCGTTCCCTAAAAAAACGCGGTCTGGATCCTGCTCATAGGGACCCGGAAGTCGAGCGTAGCGTTTGTGGAAAGATCGCAGTATCTCATCTGCTACCAGGCCGATTTGGGCCCAGTCGAAGTCGATGAGGGCGGTGATTTCGTTGGTTTCTTTGTCGAATAAGAAGTTGTTCATGGCTGCGGATTCGAGGTTAGTTCGACTGGGTCTACACAGAAGAGGGGGGGGGGGGAGCATGCATGGGCTGGAATGTAGCAACCGAACATACTGAAATCTCCATGAACAAGTCTCTTCTTCCCAGCGTTGGCACTTTGTAGCATTCGCTCAACATCTTCGGTGATGAATTTATCCAGCCTGGCCCAAATGTCTTTGGCTCTCCAGCCCTCAAGAACAGGAATTTTGTCGGCAGCAGCAAGTTGCTCACGCAGGATGCCCTTTACCAGCTCTGAATATGTCGTGAAAGGTCCGCAGGAAAATACCGTGAGCGGCGCGCTGACGATATTCCCGTCACGATCAAAATCCAAACCGCCAAATCCTTTAATGCTCTCTGGCAGCTCATACTCCTGCATGGCCCGAACAATACTTGCAATTTCCCCCAGAGTTTTGGTTTTATCATTCAGAGTCATTTCCTCGAATGCTGCATCGAGTGGAACGCCTCTCATGTGTTCCATCAGAATCCAACCCTGATCCTTCGCAGCACTTGCCCAGCCATAAACGGCGGGGATAACCTGTCGAGGGAAGACGGCTTTGCGGGCGAGGGACATGGCCGCAACTTCGTTTTCTACTCGATTCAGATTATTGAGTCCCGCGGCAGCATTGCTGAGGCGCATGATGACATGCTGGGCAGAGTCTGGGATCGGGATGGTACCGGGCTGGGGTTCGGGCTCTTTTCTATGCTGAGACTGAGGGGAAGAAGAATGAGATAGTTCCACGCGGTAGACGAAGTTGTTGTAAGGGAATATACATTCCGGATCATATTCGATTGGGTCGGTGGCGACGGTAGTCAATCCATATTCTTGCTGAAGTGTAGTTCGTATGAAGTCGAGCCGTTGCTCGAAGTTAGAATGGTTCATGATAATCTAGTAGGTACTCTCATGGGCAACGAGGTAACAAGGTGGAGTGAGATGGTGATGTGAGCTGTGGCTGTCTTCTGGGGCGTGCAAGAGCTGAATGAAGGAGGGGGGAAAGGGGGAGCTCTAGCTCTCCACCCTCTTATGTCCCCCCGAAGTACATTTTTGTTTTACTCCAGCATTGCTCAGACCCAGACGTTCGGGTTCAGAACTTCAGATGGATTGGATGCATGCAAGTATTTTTATGCGTCTCGATCAACCGCTAAGCCTGAAAAGCGGGGGGTCGCGGCAGCCTAAAATAGCCTCAACTCCCTCTAGCTTTCCGTGGTCACTTCTCCTATTTTCGCATCCTTCAAAGTCCCAGACTTGTTGAGAAGAAAGACATTGAGTGCCTGTACACTGCTGCTTCCTTAAGATCCACCTTCCATCTCTGCAAAAGCAGCTTGCCGGCTATGTCCATGGGTTAATACAAGAATCAGCACGCTCAATTCCACCATGGCTCAGAACAAAAACTACGATTTAGAGCACAGAGAGGAATTCATTGTCAGTCTGATGCGAAATGAATTTGGACGTCAGGTACATCACAAGCTGCTTCCTCACCACCCCAGGTCGTTGCAACTGACTCTTATACTCCAGTAGGCAGTACGGATTAGCAGCATTGGCCGAGACTCGAACAACTTTGTTCATCTAATAGAGCTTGCTGAATCAGTCTCCCAACCTGCAACCTCGTCGCCAGCAGCGCTCAAGCCAGGGTCATCCAGTCTGCCGGCGGGAGCCGGCAAAGTGGTCATTCGAATATCTAATCCCCAGGCGATGCTTAATGAAGATGTTCGGGTAGAGAACGAGGTAGCTGCAATGTGTTTGATGAGAGAAGCCCTCTCTACCTATAAAGACAAACTAATCCCTGACACGTATGCCTGGTGTCCGTCAACTGATGGGGGTTACGGGTGGATTCTTCAGGAGTATATGGGAGGCACCCAACTCGACAAGGAGTTCCACAGCCTGGACGGATCCCTCAAGCAAGATATCCTTCATCAGATCGCAGCTGTATTCAAGCTAATCCAGAGCTATACTGTTCCTGAGTCAGTCAAAGGCTATGGGGGGCTTGCTTTCAATGAATCTGGGCGAATTGTTACAGGGCCGACGACAATCCCGTGCGGTGGATCATTCTCCGAGTTTCATGAGATGTACACGCAGATGCTGCGCAGGCAACTGATCGAGTCTGACACTTCTGAGCGGATTACAGGATGGCGCCGGGACGGCCTTAGAGACCGTCTGGAGCGTTTTCTAGCAAACGGGATTGAGGAGTGTGTTGTGAGAAATTCCACCCCTCGCCAGACCTTAGTTCATGGTGATTACAGTGAGTTTGCCCGAATTGCATATTTCAAATCTACGCAGGCTGACCACACTTTAGATACCTTTAACATGCTATTTGATCCGAAATCAAATCGATTAACGGCGCTTCTTGATTTCGATCTAGCTCATATCGCTACTCCAGCAGACGAGTATTTCTACTCATTTCGAACCGTGGGCGCTTTGCTCGTTGGCCCTTTCGAAGAGGGCGAGTATGGGCAGCTCCGCCAGTACCTTCTCGATGGGTTTGATGGGACTATTCCTACTCAGATCGGTGGAAAAGTGGACTTTGAGATCGCCCAGATGATGGACAAGGAGTTTGTCCGCACCGGTGTGCTTAGACCCGCAGATATCAAAGGTGCAGGAGAGCTTGCTGCATTGAAATGGTTTCTTGAAGACGTGTCACCACCATACTTCTTCATGTCGCGCTGGGTGGCATGTAGGAAACCAGAACAAATTGAAGAAATAAAGTCAGACATCGAAAAGAATTTGGGGAAGTACTTGGAACGATGGGGATTCTGAGGCCCATTCATGCAAGACGCTTTTACTCACCAGACAGTGCAAGAGATAGAAAACGGAGAGCTGCACAGCGTAGCCTCCTTTGGCTCCTAGGATCGGTAAAGTTTAGTTTTAACATCGGACGAGCTTCCTCGACGTCAACATTGGAAGAGCCGGAGGATAGTTAAGTTTTTTTCGTGAAGTTGGAACTGGTACAGCCGGGTCCAAAAATGATTTTCTTTTGGGAGAAATACCTAAAGTGGCAGTATCTAGTTCCTGTTAACATTAAAAGCTTCGTTGTTGGACTTTGGGGATCTATGCGTACGAGGTCCTCTATGTTGTGAGAGTTGACGTTCCGTGACTTTAAGCCACGTTAAGGCGGTCTCGAACAAGGCCTAGCAAGCCGCGTGTCCTACCTAAATCAAAGAAGTGCACCTTCGCCCAAGGAACAAGAAAATATGTTTCTTATAGTATATTCAGCTCACCCAACTTGTTCTCATTCTACCAAGCTCTGGAAGAGCCCAGTTCCGCATCCAATCAGATGCTATGATGTTCTCCGCCGTCGGCCTCTCCCAGGGCTTAAAAGCCATCATGGGCTTCAGCATAGCGAACAGAGCAGCGTTCTCCTCCCTGCTCATCTCGTCCATACCGCATTCCAGTCTTGGTTCCTGCACAGAGTATTTGAACCTGTCTGCCCATGGTCTCCCTACCCCGCCAAGTTCTTTAACCCCATCTTCATTAAACCACTTAAGACGGGCGTCCCACGCCTCCCACCATTCGAGCGGCAACTTTCCAAGAACTTCGACATGTTCTTTAGTCATCCAGTCGGCGGATGGGTTGAAAGCCTCAAAAATAGGCCGCTGGCCTATAATGCTCCAGATGGTACAAGCTAGGGTCCAGATGTCGGCAGAGAAGGAGAGAGGTTCCCGAGGCAAAAAGTGCACCTCTGGAGGAACCAACAAATCGGGCGTGTTGGAGTAGTATCTTGGAGTAACGGATGGCAAGAAAGACTCGCCGAAGTCTGTGAGAAATATGGTAGCTTCGGATAGACTGACAAGCTCGCTTGCTTTCCCGAGCCAGACCGGCATAATACCATGCGTAGGAACGCCTGTAGGGAGCGGCTGGCTGTCGAGGCGTACGACAGGTTCTGGATTCGGATGATCATATTGTTCGTAGAACTGGTCAGGTGAGAGGCTGTCTATGTCTTTCGGAAGGCGTAGTAGGATATTACCAAGATGGAGATCTAAAATATGAAGTATAATCAATACAAGCTCAGGACAGAATCCAGGGCAGGCTACATACCACCGTGAACAATGTTTCTTGAATGCAGAAAACCCACAGCTTGGATGAGTTGGGCGACGATAGCTCGGGCTACAGACGGTTGGAAAAGCCTGATATTTGAGGCATCTTTAGCCTCCGCTAAGTTCATACTCGCAGGCACTGTAACCAAACATCGATGTTTGCCATTCAGCCCGTGCAGGACGAATTCATCGAGCACGGGCGCAATGGTATCCTTGCCTGGGAGGGTTTCACCTCCCTCGAGATGAACGCCCAATTGATGAAATATGTTGCTTTCTCGGGTGTCATTTTCAGCAACTGCAATTTTGATGGCAACATATTTGCCATCTGCCTGGTCTCGGGCTAGCCAAGTGGTTGAGTAAGAGCCAAAGCCTAGCTTGTGCACGACACAATACCGGTCATGTAGCAGGTCACCAATGACAATAGGGTGGAAACCTCCGGGACGATAGCGCTCGAGTTTCTCGACTCCTTCGAGAGGCATATACTCGACTTTGAGTCCCATGGCCACAGCCTCGCCAGTGCCAGAAGAATTCTTCCGATGAGAGCAGGAAAACAAGTTACTCGAGCGATGGGATGTAATAGAAGGGAAGCGGTGTGAGATGGCTGTCGACAGCGTTCTCTGAACTCGGGAATAAAGAGATAGACATTTCATCATGACACAAGATGCGTCAGTTGGTGTGGTACATCCTGAAGGAGAAAGCGGCTTTCTGAAGTTCGTGGGCTTCCTCTTGAGGTTCAAAGGCGGTTCCCAACGAATTGTAATTCTTGGAAAAGTGAGAGAGTGAGCGGGGGAAGCAGAAACGCGAGGAAGAGGTATGCCCTGGAGATATCTTATTGTTTCATGGAGAACATTCCACTTCCAGCTTCTGCGACGCCTCCGTCGCGAATTCCAGTTGGTCCTAAAAACTACAATGCACCGATTCTCAGAACCGATCTCAAGGGAAAGTTGAAACCCATCTTCGGAAAATCCATTCATCCGACACGATGAGGATGATAAAGGAATTCAGTTTTTAATGAGCTGGTTTATCGATTTTTGAAGCCACAGATCATCGTCACTTTCCATGAAAGTGGTCTATTAATGTCCTAAGTTGGCGGATACGGTTGAACAAGCAGCTTTCTTGTAAGAAATCTTGAGGTTGTGAAAAGAAGCCATCCTCGTCCCACTGTGTACTCTGTTCCGACTCCCAGAGAGGATTCCGCAATGATCAGGACCGTTTTCGGACAAAATAATTACTACCTTTAAAATGGGATTCTCGTGATCTTCAATGCGTTGAGATGGATATGCTAGTTTGCGTTTCTTAATCTCGAATGATCAGTGAAACTATACCTATCGAATCACTAGAACGAAAAGCATTTTCTTATTCTGTGGTGCCGCCGCTACGCTGATATACGGATACCATCACCGCAGTCCATATCCAATACATCATCACCGCACCCAACACCCCTCCCTTCGATATGGCCACAAAATCCCTCCGCTTTCTGACCTCAAATCAAGTCCAGCGCCTCCATGCCAGGTTCATCAGCCCCAACAACGCTGTCCCCACCCAGCCAAGCATGTTAGACTCAGCTCTCCATTCACCCAGGAACATGAACCACTACGCAAATCAAAACGACATATTCCAGCTCGCCGCAAACCTCTCCGAGAAAATCATGAAGAATCATGCATTTCAGGACGGGAACAAGCGTACCGCGCTGTTAGCGGCGGATATGTTTCTGAAAGAGAATGGGTACTATCTCCAGAAAGGGCTCCCGGTTGATGGGGATCTGGATAATATGGAGATGGCGGAAACGCATGTTGCTGTTGTTAAGAAGGAGTGGGATGGTGAGCGGCTTGGAAGATTTTATCAGTCGGTGGCAGCGCCGGTTGGTTAGTGGGCCTCGGAAATTCTGGAGCCCGGGTCGAGGTACAGTCTTCTGTTTATATGGGCTTTTGTTTCAAAATATTGATTATTTCGGGTCTGTCTGTATGTAGCGTTTAAAGACGCCCCATCTGGAGAGTACATAAGTTGAGTACATTTTAGTTTCAATCTTGAGTTCAGTGCTTCGATCTTCCGAATCATCTGCTCGTATTGATTCCAACGTGCCACCTCTGATATAGTGGTAAATACCACCTTCCTTGACGTGGAAATAATATGCATCAAGAGGTCTGAGGTCACATATCTTTTAATTGGTTCAGTACAGGTCCCAAATCCCGTCCGCTGGAGCTTGCTTTCTCGGCAAATTCGGCTAGAGGACGTCAGTTGGCATTGAATATTCAGAAGGAAAACTGGTTACCATCCGAAGTTCCGTCTAGGGTGATTTCGTGCATCTTCCCATTCAGAAATAGGGTGGCTGGACTTGTATTTGAATCTGTTTGACGCGGCAAGTTCCTTGGTATTTGGAGGCGAGGGTAGGTGGGCGATTCTGAAGATTATACACGGGTTAAGCAGGAAGTAACCGTAAATGGTGAGGCGATTGAATGATAACCCACCGAAACCAAAATGTTGCGAGTCATGGAAAAAGATAAGTTTGCACCTATCTTCGGCATTGACACGCTCGGGAGAGGACGAGGGAGGACTTCCAGCCCGTTGAAAAGCACGACCAACGCCCGGTGAAATTAGAACATATGCCTCTTCAGGATTTCCCATGACAATGGGCGTTTTGACGGAAACTGGTTTCCCACTCCCGTCGGAGTCAATGAAGTCTGCAGCAACACGGTGAAAAGATCGAGAGGTTGTGGGAACCTTCATACAGTGTGAAGCAAAGGAGGGTTTAGGGATACATCTAAACATGAACGCGAACTGTTAGGGGGTAGATGTAATGAAGAAGACATGAAGTTTGAGGTTGCCGGATTTCAGGGGCAATTGACGGTCACCTGACTAGATTGGAGATAGTAAAGGATAAAAGATGATCCGTTTGGGGCAAAGTAAGCAATCCGAGGATGCGCAAGGCCTCGTCGACTCGGGGACAGCGACGAGGAAGGAGAACCCTGAGACGAAGCGTGTGCTTGATAAAGCAGGCATTAGGAGGGATCGAGCCGTATGGTCGATAACAATGGGTCGACAAATGAGTCCCATAGTACCTCATACTAAGTTTACGCTGGACAGTTCGTTGCGTCTACGATAGATGGATCTGGGAGCATCATCTTCCAGAGAGAAAACGCATGTCTTCTAGAAATCCCAGCGGAAACGTTGTTGAAGTGTAGGAAGCTGCTTAGTTTAAAATGTATGCATCGTTCCATGGATTGAGTGACTCAAAAATGAGATTTCCGTTGCTGGACCGAACTCGGCGTTGAAGAGTGACTCTTAATTTTTTCTATCTCAAACCCCGCCACTATTCATCTTATATCTACTTCCCTCTCCCCTCGCTTTCAACGAGTATTTCTCTCATTGTTCTCCTCACCCTTTTCAATCAACCTCAATTGAGTCTGCCCGTAGAACCAATTGATCCCCCCCCTCCTTCGTTAAGCTCCTTCCCCTCCCGATAGACATCCCACCTTCCACCCCGCTATCACCAGCTCATAGAAAATAATCCACCATGGAGCATATAAAACAAACCTTTGCGCGATGCAAAGAGGAGAAGCGCGCCGCCCTCGTTGCATATGTCACCGCCGGGTACCCCTCCGTCGAGGAGATGGTAGATGTTCTACTAGGATTACAAGCTGGTGGTGCTGGTGAGTCACCATTATCCGACAATCTACTATAGATGCGATTGATAGCTAATACCCGCGCGTGAACTATACAGACGTAATCGAACTCGGTATCCCCTTCACAGACCCCATCGCCGATGGCCCCACCATCCAAACAGCAAACACCGTCGCCCTCAAGAACGGCGTAACCGTCTCATCGGTCCTACAGATCGTACGGGATGCGCGAGCCAAGGGACTCGGAGTCCCGGTTCTATTTATGGGATACTATAACCCGCTCCTGAGATATGGAGAGGAGAAGATGCTACGCGATGCAAAGGCTAGCGGAGTTAACGGATTTATCATGGTTGATCTACCCCCTGAGGAAGCGGTTCGGTTCCGCGGGCTATGCACGAGGGAGGGGTTATCGTATATTCCGCTCATTGCTCCTGCCACGTCGGAGAGCAGGATGAAGTTACTTTGCGGGATTGCTGATTCATTTATCTATGTGGTTTCAAGAATGGGAGTTACTGGAGCCACGGGAAAGTTGAGCGAAGGTCTACCTGATCTACTGAAGAGAGTGCATGAGTACTCCGGAAATGTGCCAGCAGCCCTTGGGTTCGGTGTCAGCACAAGGGAACACTTTTTGAATGTGGAGAAGATGGCCGAGGGTGTGGTGATTGGAAGTCAAATTATCACCACGCTCGGGCAGGCCAAGGAAGGAGAAAGAGGTGCCAAGGTTGAGGAGTACATCTCTGGAGTGACCGGCAGGAAAGTCGAGAGGAAAACAGATCCCGTCGTTATAGGAGGTGTGCAGGTCGACGGTGTGGTTTCAGAGGAAAAGGGGGCTGGATTGGCTGATCAGATCGAGGCGCTAAACGTCACAAAGGACCCTTCAGCGATCCCAGCGAGATTTGGGGAATTCGGAGGCCAATATGTTCCTGAATCGCTGATGGACTGTTTGGCCGAGTTGGAAGCTGGTTTTAACGAGGCCAAGAACGATCCGAAGTTCTGGGAGGAGTTCCGATCTTACTACCCCTATATGGGCCGACCCAGCAGCTTACATTTCGCCCCACGACTAACCGAGCACGCGGGAGGCGCGAACATCTATATCAAGAGAGAAGACCTAAACCACACCGGAAGCCACAAGATCAACAACGCCATTGGTCAGATGTTGATCGCCAAGCGACTTGGAAAGACGAGGATCATCGCTGAAACCGGTGCCGGACAACATGGTGTCGCTACAGCGACTATCTGCGCAAAGTTCGGAATGAAGTGTACAGTATACATGGGTGCCGAAGATGTCCGTCGCCAGGCCCTCAACGTCTTCCGAATGAAGCTCCTCGGTGCATCAGTCGTCGCCGTTGAAGCTGGAACCCGAACTCTCCGTGACGCAGTCAACGAGGCTCTCCGCGCCTGGGTCGTCGACCTCAGTACCACACACTACATCATCGGTTCCGCCATCGGACCCCACCCCTTCCCAACGATTGTTCGAACCTTCCAATCCGTCATCGGCGACGAGACGAAATCCCAACTCGCCGAGCTCACCGGAAAACTCCCCGACGCCGTCGTAGCCTGCGTTGGCGGTGGAAGTAACGCTGTGGGAATGTTCTACCCCTTCTCAAAAGACCCATCCGTGAAGCTCCTCGGTGTTGAAGGCGGAGGAGACGGCGCCGAGACTACCCGCACATCCGCCACCCTTTCATCAGGAAGTAAGGGTGTCCTCCACGGCGTGAGAACTTACATCCTCCAAGATATCCATGGCCAAGTCTCAGATACACACTCCGTCTCCGCTGGTCTCGACTACCCAGGTGTAGGCCCCGAACTCTCGTCCTGGAAAGATAGTGACCGTGCGGAATTCATTGCCGCGACCGACGCTCAGGCTCTCGAAGGGTTTAGGATTCTGTCTCAGTCGGAGGGAATTATTCCGGCGTTGGAGAGTTCGCATGCCGTGTATGGGGTTGTGGAGTTGGCGAAGAAGATGGGGAAGGGGAAGGATATTGTCCTGTGTCTGAGTGGGAGAGGAGATAAGGATGTGGAGAGTGTGGCGGAGGAGTTGCCGAAGCTTGGGCCGAAGATTGGTTGGGATTTGAGGTTTTAAGGGCTGGAGTATGATTGGGACGGGATATTTCCTTTGTTATTCGTTGAGATAAAAAGATGAGACTTTCACTTTTCATCGTGGGTTAGAATAAATAGCATTTTTTATTCCAAAACATTATCAAACATCAAGTCTTGCTCTCATCTCAAGTCGTACTCTACAACTTACTCCCATTTCCATCCCCCCCGAACTCAACAACCAACTTCCCAAACTGACTCCCATTCTTCATATCCTCAAACAAACCATCAATCCCCTCGATATTATCCAACCCCTGTACAACCCTTGATACAACAGGCCGAACCTCCTTTTGTCGAACAAACTCAACCATCTCCTTGAACTCCTTCCGAGAACCCATCGTCGAGCCCTTAAGGTCGATGTTCTTGAGAGTCGCCTGCATGAGCCACGGCATCTTAGGAGAGACAGTCATTCCGTAGATGGAGATAACACCACCAGGCTAAGCACACAAACCATTAGCATCCATCACCCAAAAAAAACATAAAAAAAAAAGACCACACCAACCTTCAACAATCTCGCCCCCTTCTCAACAACATCTCCCCCCGCCCCATCAACAATCAAATCAAACTCCCTCCTCCTCCTCCCTTCTCCCTCCGGCAACATCCCCAACAACTTCCTCTCCCACTTCTCCTCCTTATAACTCACCCCTCCCTTAGCCCCCATCTCCTCCACCGCCCTCCTAATCTTCCCCTCATCCCCACTCGTAACCCACACCTCCGCCCCCCTCGCAACAGCAAACCTCAACGCCATAAGCGCCACCCCACCCCCAATCCCCGTAATAAGCACCCTCGCCCCATCCCTCGAATTCCTATCCCCGCCCTTACTTATCAGCGCTCGCCACGCCGTCAGACCCGTTAGCGGCAACGCCGCGGCCTCAGCGTTGGATAGATGCGTCGGAGCCTCTTCGACCAGTGAAGTCGGGAGGATCACGTATTCCTGCAACATCCCCACGTTCCCATCATTCTTCGTCCCGCCGAAGATCTGGTAGTCCCCCTCCTCCGGACCGTCGGGACTACTCTCCCACCCCTTCCCGGGACTCAGAACTACACGCTTCCCAACCCACTCCGCGCCCGCACCACCCTCGCCAGCACTAACTACAGTCCCCACACCATCAGCGAGGAGGGGGCAATCGAATGATATCCCTGGGTACAGTTGTTGTCTGATGAAGAGGTCTCGGTGGTTCAGTGCTGCGGCGGAGAGTTTGATGAGGAGGTGGTTTGGGGGTGGGGTTGGGGGGTTGTTTGAGGCTGAGGTATTTAGGGAGAGGGGGTAGTAGACTGCGCCGGGGTTGCCTTCGGTGCGGGTTATGGTTATTGATTTGGGCATTTTTGGGTGTGGTGGGTGTTTGTATGGTTGTTTGGTTTCAGTTGTGGTATGTCCCTCGGGTTGGGTGAAAGAGGCGGGGCGGGTACTGAATTTATATATATATCTTCCTACGCTTCGGGGATAAGGAGCTTTATTAGGCGGTAAGATATAATTTCTGAGATTATAAATCAGTCACTATATGCGCAAATCGCTCTTACTCCTGCGCTACGCTCAAGGTCTCCACAATCTTCAGAACAATATGCAATTAAGAATCGGAAGTCCATGGAGGGGCATTAAGTTGGAAGCTTACTTGCTGTTAAAGCAATTGAGATGTTTCTTGGGTAGGACAGTCAATTGATTCGTCTTTAATCGATTGCCGAGTACTCCGTAGAGTAGATTATTCTTGACTTTAATATATCTCCGTGAAAGCGTTGGAGATGATAAGCCCCTTTATGCATATCAAACATGGACATCCGCGGTGACGTCGTCGGGCGTGGGGGAACCGAGGTTAAATTCGGGACAGTCACGTGATATGCTGATATCTCTCACCAGCAGGCCCTGAATGTTCTCTCTCGCTCAAAGGGGGATGGGGGTGATCAATAGGACTTATAAAAACTCAATTGCATTCGTATCTCGTATCTCTATATGCTGTTTATATGCCGTGGGTGATCGTTATGATTAGAAAGAAAAATGCGCGAAACGAAAGAAAGATAAGGGAAGCAGAACCATGCTAGAAAATAATGAAAATATCGAGAAAGGGAAGAGAAGACCCAACCCATAGCCTCACAAGAACCAGTTCCGCCGCGACTCACTTGACGTCGCCCGGAGACCCCAGAGATCAGGGCTATGATCAGCCCGACGAGGTAGTCTACCCCTATGACGGAGACCGTCCATAGGATCGAGATTGAACCTACGGCCACGATGACGGTCATTTCGGAAAGCTGTGAGGGTAGAGTCTTCGTCTGAATTGGGTCTTCGGCGTTCTCGGAATCGGAATGGATTCCGTCGCAGTCTAGTGGGGTAGGAGGGTTCACGGCGGGCGTATGTTTCCGAGTCACTGTCGAAGGAGGTGGTGGAATCATCGTCTGAGTCGTAGTCGTAGTAGTCATCATCGTCATAGTCATCGTCATCGGGCAAGTGGAACCTAAATGGAGACCTTCGTTCATGAAGGCCGAAGTCGCGGTGGCGGGACCTCGACGACGGGAGGTGGCCGGGGTACTCTTGACGAGTAAGTGGTCGGCCACGGGGTTCCATTCTGTGGAAGCGCGGGAGATGCGTGTCTGGCGGAGGGACTCGAGATGGTCTACCTATATCCCGCCCGAGATGTGGGCCTGAAGTTCGAGGCATACGAGGAGGTGGGGGATAACATGGTGGTGGTGAACGTCGGGGATGGGAACTCGCCCTTGGGCGGAATTCGGGAGCTCGACCTCCGGGAGCTGGGGAGCAACATGGTGGTGGTGGTGGACCCCGGGGATGGGAACTCGCCTGTGGGCGGAATCGGGGGGTTCGGCTTGCGGGAGGTGGGCGGTCAAGATTCTCACCGCTCCAAAAGCCAGGACCTGGTTCGTTTCGGTAGGGGTTGACGCCTGCATCTGGGCGTCTTAGGATCTGCATGCCTCGAGGGACTGATAGGCGAAGGGGAAAGCGGCGACCAGGCCCGTTGCCATCGTATGATGGCGTTAGAACAGGAGGAGCCATCGCGAGACCGTCTTTTAAGTGCTTCTTGGCAGATTTTCCTTTCCAGAGCCAGAGATAGGGAATGTTCGCGTCTTTTTTGGATTTACCAAACATTCCAAGCCAAGAAGGTCGGGCTATTCTTTCGTAGTGATACGAGAATAGGTATAGCTTGGGTTGGGCATCGGTATTCGCTGAGATCGACTTTCGCGGCTAGAAGTAAAGGTAAATGAATAGCACAGGTTGGGAGAAAAGGCGGGAAGAGTGGTAGAAACAAGCAGAAGAAAGGAAACGCTGGGTATTTAACCATTTTGTTCAAACATGAACAGCTTTCGCAGCGCTCTCTTTGTCTTCCGATGTGGAAGAGCTCCTGGCAAATTTGTTGCTTGCTCTCGACATCTCATGACGTCGGGTAGCCACCCATGGCCAGAGAAATTGGAATACTTCTTTTCTTAGACGGGAGATGCAGGAATTATCTTCCTATCATTCATCTCCATTCAGAAGCAAACATGGGGGAGAGCAAACAAAAAGCACGAGAAAAGAAAATATCAAGTTTTCATTGATGGAAAGAGTGTTGGGATAGAAGCTGCTTGAAAAGTCCATGCATAAGATGGTTTCACAGTATCTTCTGTTTCATGCTATCTCGTCTTCTGGTCTTGTGCAAGTTGAAGTGGACGATATGTATAGGAGACTGATGGGTAGTTGTGTGACCGTGTAGCCGCCCAAGGGTGGGGTCTGGGCGCGTCGAGCAGAGGGGAAACATAGTTGAAACAGTTTAGCGCCCACGAGCATTATTTTTAGAAGACTTGCTCCCTGGCCGCACAGTGAACCCGTCCGTATGATTCGTAGGATGGCGAGGAGAATGTATTGGGCTTTGCTGTGGTTGATGTATGTTGTCGTGGCCCGTGGATATATGCTTGGGCAGAGAAGGGTAGAGACCGGTGGCAGAGCAAGACAGATGCATGGAACAAGAGCTCCAGTGTCCCTTTTATGGCCTTGAATCAAACGCTCGAGGCCATGGAAGGTATATCTCACTATATGGGACGGGGTTTGCCCTGGAGATCGTGTATGTCAAGCTGAGATCTCTCCCCCGTTATCGAGTTCATGCTGTTAGATCTCGAAGATCTCAGAGACTTTGAATAGGAGAATGGCCGTAGAGCTCCGTTGTCGACTGCAGTAGAGAAGTAATCGCTGTAGTAGTTGTAGTAGTTGTCGTAGCAGAGTGTACGGAGTGAGTGAAGAGGTTGACCGTAAAAGGAAGTGATTATGGTGTACCTTATTTCCACGCATATTCTGGTGATTGGCCCACGACTTCATTTTTTTCTTCTTTTTCTACCAAAAATCGAACTTTTTCTCTTTCTTTTTTTTCTCTTCGTTGAGCTTCTTCGACTTCAAAAAGACATATATTGATATTATATCTCTGTCTCTCGACTACTTCTTTAGTAGAAACATCTCTTCTGGCTTACCTAGCTCTCCTCATCTCCTAGAACGAAAAGAAAGTACAACCTGCCCCTGCATCACCTCTTTTTGTGCTGGTCTACCACTTCACGTGTCGCTTGACTTTGAACAGACCACCAAAATCTAAACTTGCACTCTTTCGTTCTTTCTCTCTCTCTCTCTCTCTCTCCGCCACAGAAAAACGAAACAACCCAAAGAACAACTCTTCGCGACGAACCTTTTACAAGATCTCTTTCCTACCTCCATTGCTCCGACTCACTTTTCAAAGCTCATCTTTCACTTTATCAGCAAGCCTTGTGATTTCACCATGCCTTCACCGCTTCCGTCAAGCTTTGCTTCTGCTGCTGCAGGAAACACCCAAGATTCCTCAACAGGTACTAGACGAGGCGATGGCATCGGGACTGGGGAATGGTAAGTCACAATCCCTCCTTTGGCCCCTGCGGAAGGACTACAGCCCGCGTCGCATTGCCCTTATTGTAGAGAAAAGCTCTGCTCTGCGTTGGTCGATTTTTGTGTGTGCGATTTCTTCGACTACCAAGTTTTGTGCTCTACTATCGACTGCTCTCTACGCGCCGGATATCGAAATCACTAGTCAGATCTAATAGTCCCTTCTTCCAGGTCTCGATCTCGTGTCAATGGAGCTACGCAAACTTTTCGACGCCCTTCTGGTGCTACAAACTCCTCCCAAAGTCAAAGTCGAGAGTCCAACCAGTTTGCGTCATCTACCAACCAAACCGCTCCCTATATCCCACCTCACCTAAATTCAAGCTTCCAGTCCACCTCCCAGCGGAATGGGACGATAAACGAAAGCCGTTACTCCAAAGAGCAGCTACTAGGTCTTTATAAATCTCAACGGGAATATGATAACTGGGGGAAAAATCTGTCCGACTGCTTTATGGCTGATTGGAACCCTCGTGACGGAACCCCGCCCACAGCTGCCTGGGGCAAAAAGGACGAAAAGGAAAATAGCTCAGGTCCCGAAATATGTTGGGATCATGCTGGTCAGATCCAACCTCTCGCGCTGATGGAGATGAACGAGGAAGAAAAGGATGTCCGTAACCACCCACACCTTCCATTCCGCGAGATGCTGATATAATGTTTTAGCTCTTTTCAACCTCGGTCAACTCACCATTGAAGCCTCCCCCACAGAGCGCCTCAAAGGACAGCAATAACACTAGCGATCGCCCTGCCCGCAAATCCTCCGTCTCCCACTCCCAAAGCCACCTCAACAACTACAACGCCTCCCCAACATCAAACCGTACCGGAACCCGGCGTCGAGAGACCGCCGATTCGTCGGGGAATCCCATGTCTCCGTCGGGCAACTCGCGATTTTTCCGCGATGAGCCAAATACTTCCACCCCGCCACCTTCGCTCCTACGTCGAAAGACTGATTTTCGTGACTCGAATTCGGATGCGAAGATTGGTGATGGGGATGATGTAACCCGCGACAGCGTTGCGGATACTGGTTCACCATTTGGTTCCTTGAAGAGGAGTGCCACCAACCCTGTCCTTGGGGCGGGTAGTTCGGCTTGGCCTTCTGCTTCACAAAACTCTAGCTCTAGCTTCTCTCCCATGGGGGCATTTGGGAGCTTTTCTCTGGGGCCGGGCTCTACCGATAAAAAATCCAGTTTGGGCACTGCTCGTGGGGAGAGTAGGTTCAAAGGGTTACTACCAAAGGATAACTCGGATGATGGGATCTCTGGTTCCAAGGAAAAATCATCTCTGACTGGCCTCGAACGTCTACCAGAAACGGAGAACGACGAGGACCAGTGGGGAGGTGAAAGGACAAAAACACGTGGTGTGCGCAGTGAGACCAATCCGTTTGGGGAAGAACAACGTAGTGGGAGTGCGGCTCTTGGTGGTGCTCAGGATACCGCGTCTGGTCAAGGGATTGATCAGCTCGGTTTCTCGGCATTTGGCATGTCTGCGAATAACGTTCCCGGTTTCCGTGAACTTATGCAGAGTCAAGAGAACTCTCAACGCCAAACCCCTGCGCAGCCATCAGGCCACGAACCCATGAGCCCGACGAACACGAATCCCTATCAGAGTCCTCACGGAGAGAGAGCTCCCGTCGAGGACAATGATCGCGAGGATCCTGATATGTCACAGGCTCACCTCCCAAATCTTAGTGCTCTCCGCGATGACCCGGGAATGGGTCCTTTCGGACCGATCCGTAGAGGCGGTTCCGCATTGGATCTTTCTGCGGGAGATCGTAGTCAAACTTCTAGCGCTGGTCCTGGCCGTGGATTCTCTGGCCTCGGTGGTCTTGGGGGCATGTCTGGCCTTGGGAACCCTGGCGGATGGCCCACGAGCGCGGCATCAGGCACACCAACCCGGGAGAGATCTGGATTCCCGACTGGATTTGGCGATCCTATCTTTGGCTCTATGGGTGACCTACAGTCTCCAAGCCTGTCCACTCTGGGTGGTGGTGGATTTTTCGGCTCCCAAGGCGTGTCGGGCACTGGCAGCATCGGTCGTGCAAGCAAGATGGGCTCCCTTTTCCCCTCCGCGATGCAGGAGCAGATGCGGGGAGAGCAGGGAAAGCAGGACCATCTCGCAAATGAGGGTGCGCGCCAGCAGGCCGAAAACGATGCTAGAAACGTCATAGGTGGTGGACCCTTTGATTCTAACTTTCCCAAACAGGGTATGGATCAAAATGCATTTGGTGGGAGCCTTTTCGGAGGCCTACCGGGCCTCGATGTTGGAGGTCGCATGATGCGCGGGGACGAGTCGTACTTCCCTGGGGATAAGCTGAATCAGGCCGGAAACGTAGGTTCCGGACAGATGCCGATTTCTTCTCTTGTTGGACAGCCTCCATCCTCTGCAATTGGTGCTCCGATGGAAGGCGCTCAACCCGGCCAGAATTTGAGCCAGTCGAGCGGTAGTCCATCCAACAATCCACTCCCAGCTACTCAGCAGCGCCAAATGGTTATGCCAGATCGTATGAGATGGATCTACCGCGACCCCCAGGGTAATACCCAGGGTCCTTGGTCAGGACTTGAGATGCACGACTGGTTCAAGGCAGGGTTCTTCACTGCGGAGCTTCAGGTCAAGAAGCTTGAAGACGCGGAGTATGAACCGCTAGCTCAATTAGTCCGTCGTATTGGTAATTCTCGTGAGCCTTTCCTTGTTCCTCAGATTGGAGTCCCTCATGGACCTGCACCAACTCAATCTACGCCATGGACTGGCCCTGGACCGGCTGCTGCTGGAGCGAGTGTGGCGACACCCCAATCTGGCGCTGCCCAGCCTCCTTTCCCTAGCAGCTTCCCAAGTTTCGGGACTACCCTTACTGCGGAGCAGCAAAATGCATTGGAGAGGAGGAAGCAGGAAGAGCAGTATCTGATGGCCAGGCAAAAGGAGCACCTTGCTCAACAGCAAGTTATGATGAAGCAGATGCAGCTTCAGGGTGGTCCTCCATCCATGCATTCGCATCAGCTTCAGCATCACTCGAGTGCTCACAGTCTTCACAGCCAGCCAAGCTATGGAAGTATTACCTCTCCTGGTGGGTACCAGCCATCCCCGATTCAAGGACCAATCCAGCCTCCCCAAGGCGGTGGTCCCGGATTCTTCGACGGCCCTTTGCGACAGAACACGATGCCGAACCTTGGGCCTCAGATGCTATCAGATGTGGGAAATCGAGACGAGGAATTGCCCGGTTTACTCGAGCGTCTGAATGTCAACCGCGGCCAGGCAGGTTTTAGCGCTGGCCCATCATTCGGTGCCCGCCAGCAGGAGAATTCTGCTCACTCGCAGCAAGTTGCGTCCATGCTTCAAGACCGTGCACGACTTCAGCAGGAGCAGGAGCAATTTGATATGCAGAACCAGGGTGACTTGATGTTCGACCAGCAGGCCCGTGAGGAGCGGCTTCGTCAGTTTCATGCACTTAGGAATGAGGAGGAATTTGGAATGAGAGGGCAGGAAGGGATGCAAGGACATCCAACTAGTGCGCCACCTCAACCTACTGGTGAAGAGCAACGACTTTCGCAGGAGAATGAGGAAGCTGCTGCTCTAAACCAGTCTCAGCAGGCAGACAATGACGAAGTGCTTTCTCTTTCTCAGCAAGTGCAGAAAGCGGCATCAGCCCAGAGACTTCAGCAACAGCAGCAGCAACAACAGGCTCCCGCTCAGACGGAATCTCCATGGGCCAAGGTTGAGAACCAGCCATTCCCTCCTCCACCTTCTGTTTCGCCATTGCCAGCTCCAGCTGCCCAGAGAAATAGGCAGAATGTAGCCGACGCACTTGCTGCGGAGTCAAGATCCCAGAACCAAACTCCTATCGAGACGCCCACCACTTCACTGGCTCCTTGGGCTAAGGAAAGCACTGAAGGCCCAAAGGGGCCATCCCTCAAGGAAATCCAGGAGGCTGAAGCTCGCAAGGCTGCTCAGCAGGAAGAAATTGCTGCTGCCGCTCGCCGTGCGTTGGCTGAGCAAGAGCGTCTTAACCAGCCACTCCCTCCAGCTCCTGGGTTGCCATCATCGGCGAACTGGGCTAGTGGGTCCCCCGCGACCCCCAATTCTACTGCTGCTTCGGCGTGGACGAAGCCGATTGCTAGCAAGAACACGACTGCTTCGACTGCTGCTGGGAAGAAGACCCTCGCCCAGATTCAGAAGGAAGAGGAGGCAAGGAAGCAACGTCAAGCTGCGGCTAGTGCTGCTCAAGCTGCATCTGCACCCAGCCCTGTTTCCGGGGGTGGTAAGCGGTACGCCGATCTTGCTAGCAAGATTACTCCCTCTCCCACTGCTACGGGAGCATGGACTACTGTAGGTGCGGGTGGAAAAGCTAAGGCCCCACCAGCTGCTCCCGCGGGACCACGATCTACGAGTGGAACTATGGCTCCTGCGACTCTTGCCACTAAGCCGAGAGCTGTGCCAACTACCAGGCCATCTGCGATGGGAGGTGCTGTCTCTTCCAACCAGAACAAGGCGAACGAGGAGTTTACGAAGTGGGCTAAGGTCGCATTGGCGAAGGGGTTGAATACCGGTATCAATGGTAAGATAGAATAGTGTCAGATATCAATTGTAGGGTTATATGCTAACAACCACCCACAGTCGACGACTTCGTCCAACAACTTCTCCTCCTTCCCCCCGAGACAGAAATAATCTCCGACTCCGTCTACGCCAACTCCCAGACCCTCGACGGCCGTAGGTTCGCGGACGAGTTCGTCCGTCGCCGCAAGCTCGCTGATAAGGGCGTTGTGGATCCTGTGGTTCTTGGGGCAGGTGGGAATGGATTCGGGCCCGCGTCTGAGCAGAAGGCTGCGGCGGGGGGTTGGAATGAGGTTGCGAAGAAGGGACCTGTTAGTAGTGCGCCGAAGGATGAGGGGAATGCGGCGTTTAAGGTTGTTGCTGCTAAGAAGAAGGGGAAGCGGTGAATGTGAGAGAGTGTTGTGTCGTGTTAGACTTGATCTGAAGGGGTTCTTGTGTATGTCGAGGTGGTGTGTTGATTGATTGACTTGATGGATTTTATGGTGAACGAGTACGTATGTACGTGGGTGGGAGCGAAATGTGAGCGTTGGTTGGTATGTGTGTGTACGATGATTGATGTAGCCTGTCGGCAGCTTTTCTTCTTCCTTTTTGTGATAATAACTTTTTTGTCGCAACTGCAATTCGATATGGCTTTTTGTCGCTGCCGGACGTTCGGTTTGCCTGGTGTTCGTTCTATTGTCTGGTCTTTTTTCTCTCGGTACGAGGATACGAGATGCCGATGAGAAATGTTCGCCGGCTTGATTCCACTCTTCACGCTATTTTTTCTACGGACGCCCTTCGACGATTTATTAATTCTCCCTTCCAATTCCTCCTACGGGTGACTCACCCGCAGTACTCTTTTATCTTTGAACTGCAACAGCACTCCCTATCGCTACCTCTATAGCCGGGTAGGGATGTTGATTATATCCTCTGCATGTCCTTTGGCAGTTCCCCGATTAAGCATTTGGTTGCGATGAAGCATTTGGTTGTATCGCTCTTCTGTCGGGGGGGGAGATCGTTCCGCGCCAATTGGGTTCTTTGTATCTCAATTGAGTCATGCTTTGAAATATTGAGCTTTCATCTCTTTCTTAAGAGACCTATTAAGCTCTACTACTCTCTCTGTTCATTTGTACTCACTTTCTTACTTTTTGCGAGTAAGAATTGTATCGCCGGTTTCTCTTTCTATCTAGCATCTCAACTCAATTGCGCCAATTGAACCCCCGGCTACTCTATTCCGCAGCCACCATGTCTTCCAATGAACAAACCCCCTTCGGCCACCCAATGCTAAAGCACTTCTGCTTCAAGCCCGGCTATACCCCGCTTAACAACGGTACCTAACCCCTTCCCCCCATCAACACCCCCCTAACCCAACCCCCCGCCTCAAAACAGGCGCCTACGGCGGCCTCCCCGCCCCCGTCCTCTCAAAATTCCACTCCCTCCACGCAGACTTCGAATCCTCCCCGGACCAGTTCCTCCGGTTCAAGAAACACGCGCTCCTAACACAGGCCCGTCGCGAGATCGCCGCCTTGCTAAACGCACCTCTCAACGAGACGGTTTTTATACAAAATGTCACGGGCGCGGTGGGGACTGTGCTTAGGAATTTAAAGTGGGAAAGTGGGGATACGATTGTTTTTTTTGAGACTAGTTTTCCAGCTTGTGTTAAGGGGGTGGCTAGTGTTGTTGAGATGATGGGGGACGTGGGTGTGGAGATTGAGGCGAGGAAGGTGCAGTATACGATGCCTATTACGCATGATGAGGTTGTCAGGAGGTTTAGGGAGGTTGTTGGCAGTGTTAATGCGGAGGGGACTGGGAAGAGGGTGAAGATTGCGATTTTTGATACGGTGGTTAGTGTGCCTGGGGTACGGTTTCCGTTTGAGAGGTTGGTGGAGGTTTGTCGCGAGGAGGGGGTGATGAGTTTTGTGGATGGGGCGCATGGGCTGGGGTTGATGAAGTTGGATTTGGGGATGTTGGATGCGGATTTTTTTGTGTCGTGTGCGCATAAGTGAGTGTCCTTGTTCTTCTCTTCCCCATCCTGGTTTTATATACCAGGAAGAGAGGGCCGCCTGGAAGCGCGGTGTGCTAAAAAAAGGTATGTATGCATTACAGATGGTTCCACTCCCCCCGCGGAACATGCATCTTCCACGTCCCCCTCCGAAACCAACACCTCTTCCGCACCACCTTCCCCACCTCCCACGGCTTCGCGCCCAACCCCCCACCTCACCTCGCTCCCACATTCTCCTCCATCCTCGGCAAACCACCCGCCCCCCGCACCGCAACCACCACACCCCCCACCCCGTTCGAAACCCTCTTCGAATCCGTCGCGACGATGGATATGGCGCAGTACTTCTCCGTGCCGGAGGCGATTAGGTTTAGGCGGGAGGTGTGTGGTGGGGAGGAGGCTGTTATGCGGTATTGTGTGGATGTTGTGAGGGAGGGGGGGGATAGGGGGGCGGAGATTTTGGGGACGGAGGTCATGCAGGAAGAAGGTGGGTTGGGGGGGGAGGGGGGGAGGGGGAAGTTGAGGGATTGCCCGTTTGCGAATTTGAGGTTACCGGTTGCTGTTGGGGGGACGTACAGGGGGGAAGGGGATGAGGGGAAGTTTAGGATGGTTACTATCGAGGCTTCTGAGGCGGGGAAGGTGTTGAAGTGGATGGAGGAGAAGATGATGTTTGAGATGAAGACGTTTGTTACTACGTTTGTTCATGGGGGTTGGGTGTGGAGTAGGGTTAGTGGGCAGGTTTATGTTGAGGTGGGGGATATTGAGTGGTTGGCTAGGGGGTTGAAGGGGCTTTGTGAGAGGGTTGCGAAGGGGGAGTGGAGGGAGGAGAAGTAGGGGTGTATTGTAGAACGAAGAGAGGGCTTTTTTAAGAAAACAGGGGATTGGTAGACTGGGCTCATTCAGAAGGGATATAAATTTTATTTATCGTTATTCCGCTTGCTTGCTTTTAGAAGGGTGTCTCGGTGATAATTTACCCCCATCAGCGCCCCTCCCTATTCGCTTTCAAACACACACGAGAAAAAAACCTCAGATTACACCTCACAAATAAACCCGCGGGAAGGGGGCGCTCGCTATTCGTGCCTCGAGAACGCTATAGATAGACATGATTAAGGAGATTGGGGGAGCTGTAAATAAGACAAAGGGTGCAGGGGGCATAGAAGGACCCCGAGGCCAAGAGAAAATAGAAAGAAAGAATTTCGTTAAACACACGTATATCCGTAGTAGGCCGCTTGACTTGGTCATGAGAGAAGAATAAGGAAAAAGAAAGAAATGTAATTTGTGAATGCATGCTTGTAAGGCTCCTTGTAAGAAAGAAAAAAAAATCGCTACCGCCTGCACCAGAAAAGGAAAATGAAGGGGCATTAGCAGGGAAATGGGGGTGGGAGATAATGTATGGATGGGGATGGAGGACTGGTATGTCTTATAATCGTTGCTGGCAGCCAGGTCGATACGAAAGGGTTATGGATTGTCTGCATCCATGGAATATCATGAATTCCAGTCCGCTCGTATTCAGTAGACCTGGGCGTGTGGTAATTCGGGATCCGTTTGGGATAGCCGCGGACATCCGGAGGGGTATATCCACCGCCTAGTATATGTGCGAAGCCATTGGCATGTTCGTAGGAATGAGGAACACAACCCCTAAGAACCACCGCCACCAAGGCGTCTCACCCATCCAGTAATCCCTCCGCCTCCACCACCACCATCACTCCTATTCGACGGTTGCGATCTCGTACTCGATCCCTCCCCACCACTATTTCTCTGCCCCGGATAGTTATTAGGATGAGTCCCGAAGGCCGGGCGTGGAGCGGTGGAGCTACGCTCAGGGCTATCCGAAATATTCACTGGGTTCGTTCTACTTCCCTCGCCACCTTCAGTAGGTTGTGCAGTGGAAGCGCGACAGTGCGGGCAGGTATCATGCTCGTTTAGCCATGCTGATATGCAAGGTGGATGGAACCAATGCTTGCATGGGAGGACGGTAACTTCTACGTCTAGCCCAACAGGATCCATGCATATTGAGCATTCTGCTTTCCCCTCCGTCCCCACCATCTCCTGATCGGTCTTCTTCTTTGGGAGAGCTTGGATCTGTGCCTCAGATGCCGGCCCGGGAGCGGTGCCGTTCATGTTTTGGTCGATCAGTTCGGAGATAACGCGGTCGAGTTCTTCTTGTGAGTATACCACGTCGCCATTCCTTCCGCCGCTTAGTATCTGCGCTATTATGGCCAGTGGGTTGGGTCCGGCCATCATGCCATCGCCAGCCGCGCCGGGAGCTCTTCCGGGGCCGTGGTAATCTTGTCGGAAAAGGTTGAGGAGGCTAAAAGCAGAATTAGTATTTATTTCTGGCCCTGGAGTGAAGTGGAAAAAACTTACTCATCCATGCCACCAAGTGGTTGCGCATCAGGTTGCGCATTATTGGCATCCCGAGGCCATAACCTTCCCGTAGCTGTAAAAGTGTTCCGCCCACCGTTCCCCGTTGGATTCGATTCCGCCGGCCCAGTTTGCGGTGGAGCACCAAACGGACTAGGCCCAGCAGTCCTCTGCCCCATCCTAGAGCCCTGATGTGTATATGTATTCGCGATCCCGTGGAAAATAGTTTCGAAGTTGTTCAAGAGCGGGAGGAGGGGATCCGGAGGGTGGTCGTGCGGCAATCTTTGACGCGGAGAAGTACCCGAAGACCCTCGGTAAGTTCTGCTTGTGAAGGAGAATCTTCCGTCGCGGGACCGGAAATTGGTTTGCGTGAAGCCGCCTTGTCCTAGATCCTGGTTGTTCTCATCATCGTTCTCATCGGGCATGTCTCGCCACGGGTGGTGGTTGCCGAAGAGGCTTCCTGCTGAGTCTGGTCGTTGGCCGTATTCATGGGTGTCTGGTTCATCGAATAATGAGTTTCGTGTTCCTGCTGGTTCTTCTATCTATGTAGGAGAGTGTGAGTCAGTCGCGTAGTAATAGAATGATGACGAGAGTGGCAAGATAGGTATCGGTATGAGTTGCTATGCGGGAAACAAACGTACTATCTCTGAGAAATCCGAGTCACAATCTGGACATGTTAAGCCATGCTCACTTCTAAG
Source organism: Arachnomyces sp. PD_36 (assembly GCA_032988195.1). Lineage (NCBI taxonomy): Eukaryota > Fungi > Ascomycota > Eurotiomycetes > Onygenales > Arachnomycetaceae > Arachnomyces > Arachnomyces sp. PD_36. Next base: position 265,908 of record JANTQE010000020.1, on the reverse strand, counting down.
CCAGACGCAGCCGCATGCATGGCAAAAAACGCGATCTCCGTTGACGGTGTCCGCCATAACGGCGGGGGGGAGGTGAGGGGCGGAATACGAGAAGCAGTGACGAAGAACGGCGGAAGGGACGCTCGAAATTGGCCGTAGATCTTTAATATAAGGCTATGTAGCTTTGGGAATATGTAGTTCTTCGATACCCAACTGCGAAGGGGGATGAACGTGTGGTGTTTGGATTGGATTTGATTGTAAAGCTGTCGGTAGGACAGGACAAGGGTTGTATAGATAAAGTAGATAACCGTTGAGAGAGAGAGAGATGACGATGATAGTTCTCAAGGTGACGGATTCGCTGTTGACCAACTGAGTGAATGCACTTCTCTAACGCGTGTGAGATCTTTCAGCAAGAAGAAAGAAAGAGTAAGACTTGATCAAAGAATTAATTCATCTTCAACTTCTTTTTTTCTTTTCGATCTATGAAAGGAACCCGGTGACTGTGATCGATCACGTGGACTCTATGATTCTCGAATATTCAATTTCGCGCCATCGAGGTCCTTTTTATTTATTAACTAATTTGATGGAGATGAGACTGAAAAGTATTCTATCTACAGGCACTCTTGCTAAAACGCCTTGACGGCGCAACCGTTTCGAGGTATGCAGCTATCCTACGTCCGCATTCCAACAGCTTGTCCGCCTTCGCAATATAGTACCTAGCTCGAGCCTTGGTCAGCCTTAGGCTTCTCGGACCTCACCTCCATTTCTCTTGTGACATATCATATGAACTCTTCGTGACGCTGGGTCCTCCAACGCTAGTAGCCGGCACATGAACGGGACTTGTTTGTCGCAAAAGATCCCGAGTTCGGGTATTCACATTTCAACAGCTCAGATATTATGTGATCTTGGTTGATGTCATATCGAACGATCCACGATCCATGGATAATTCATGGCTATCATGACAAAGACCAACCTTTGCAGATAAGAAATAGAAAATTCATTAGATTCGGCCAACGGTTACCTGAAGCTGGTTGATAAAATATGACTCTGTTCAACGCCGTCCAAAATGCCCCGTACTCAAACACATCGACTCAATATTATGTACCGTCTTAAAAGGAGTGGCGAGACGCGTTCGATCATCGTCTCCGAGCCCCCTTCATGATCAACCCGCCCACCACACCAGCGGCAATCGCCACGCCGGAAAGGATAGCGACACCGACTAACCCTTCCCTGCTAACCTTGTCATCGATCAATGTCCCTAAACTCGTAGCTTGCAGGTTTCCAGGCTCGTGGTCTAGGAGAAGGTCGTTGTACCGCCGAGCTTCAGCGTAGTTCCCGAGCTTGAAGTTTCCCAAGGCGAGGTAGTAGAGGCATTCGCGGCGCCGTTCGGGGGCTGTGCGGAAGATCTCGGAGAGGAGGCGAACGCCTTCTTGTTGTTCTTGACGTTGAGTTGATTTAATGAGGCCCTAGAGTTATCGTAGAGTTAGCATACGCCGTGGAAGAGCAGACAGCTTTGTTCGACGGAGGTCGTCGTACCCATGCGTAGTTGAATTTCGTTTGTACTCCAACGTAGTCGCCTTCTTTCTCGTACTGGGCACGTAGAACTTGGAGCTCTGCTGGTTTTAGGGAGCTGTTTCATGGTTGCGTTAGAATCGAATTGAATAATAGTTGTAGCCTAGGTACTGCCTAGCCGGAGTATGTTATGCGGGCAAAGGACAGGAACGGCGATGGGAACTAACCTCTCCGCATCAGCGGCGTCTATGATATAAGTTAGTAGCTGTGACAAGTGATACCATCGTCCCGAGGAGGTAGGATACGATCGCGTGGGGGATTAACTCACATGGAAGATTTGAAGCCATCGTTCAAAGAGCTGTGGTTGTGATGGAGATGCGTTGGTTGGAATACGGCACAGCGTCTGCAAGTCGTACTTCAGGGCAAGAGTAGGTGATCAGTCAACGATCCAAAGCTATCCAACGGTTCCTAAAGAAAGGCTGAAGATACTCCTTCTCGTTCTTCTTTCTGTTCTTTTTTGACTGTTTTCGAACATCGCTCTTTCTCGGACGCATGTGGCGGTGCACGTGGTTGAGGCGCCAAGAACTGTGGCGGTTGCTCCCGCAACGGAAAAACATCAACAACGTCAACGTCATCGGAAGAAAAAAAGGTGATCGCGACGGAGAAGTTGATGCGAAGAGTCAACGACACGAAGATACTCTCAAGGCCTCGATAACTTTCTATCAGTACAACCACCGCCATCATGCTTCTCGACGAAGATCCCGCGACAGTGAGCTCCCCCACCACCACGAAACCAAACTCCCCTACTAACCCACCCACCACCAGCTAATCCACCACACAATCGGCAACTTCAACATCCAACCCGACAAACAAGCCCTAACCCGCATAACCGACTCCCTCTCCACCCTCCACCAATCCCGCGACCTCCGCCTCTCCGAAGCCGAAGCCTCCCTCCGCAAACTCTCCCGCAAATTATCCACCCAAACAGCCCACCACACGGAAACAGTAGCCACGCACGACCCCGCGCGACACGCGGCTGAGATTGTGGAACTTGATACGAAAAAGTTTAGGATCGCGAAGGCCGCGCATGAGTTGGAGATTGAGAGTGAGAGGTTGGAGGGGGAGTTGGAGGTGTTGAAGGAGCGGTTGGCGGATTTGGAGGCGCAGGGGGTGGAGGGGGATGAGGTTACGAGGAGGGAGAGGGAGGCAGATGATGCGACGATGTTAGTTTACTTCCCCTTTACGAAGCTATCCGATGACTAACATTACTGCGACAGACTGCGACTTAAAATCTACAGATCCCTCGGTATCGACGTCGAGGCCGACGAAGCTGGGAACTACAGCAAAGCAATCATTCGGAATAACAGAAAGGGCGACGTACATGTCGTCAATATCGACCCCAAGTTCTCGAGATTTTTCTATGCGAATTACTTCTGGCAGACGATGCAGGGATGATATGCAAAGCTTCAATTGGGTGTTTGGGATATGATATCACATGATTAACTGAGGAGTATAGGCGGATTGTTTCTTTGTGTATGGAGTCTTGCATTGGAATATTCAGAGCCGCGGTCAACTTTTAGGGGCGTTTAATACCTTCTTTTGTATGGTATATCCCGGGAGTTTGGGATATAATTATGGTGCTGGTTCTCCGAAAAGGGAGAAGGAAAGCATGAATCAATCTAAACTTCATTATACGTTCACGCACCCTCTGTACCGCCAAGCGCATATCCTACCACCTCGTCCTATCAATCCAGGGGTGAGTATACACGTAGTCTCCACATGAACCCGCTAGCGGCTCTTCCAAAAGAATATGTTGCGAAAGGGGCCGAGATATATCAGCAGTAGGCCGCAGATACCATCTCGGCATATCTAGTAGATCGTAGTTTAAGGGGATAGGAAATTTGCAATAGAATCTAAGTTCTATCCACGCGGAGTTTGCTAGCATTTGCAAATGAATTGACAGGAGAGAAACGCAGGACAGCCAACGCAATGGGAAATTAGGGGTTGAGAAGGGAGAGGGTGGACAAGAACGCATGCCCAGCTCGAACACTCTAGAAAGTGCGACTAGCCGTTATGTATAGAGAGAAGGTGGAGAAGGGAAATAGAGCCGAATTGAAGGCGTAGAGATCAATTGGATGAAATTGGGGCTGGGAGGGTGGTAGATAAAGAAAAGAAGGAAAGTGGCGGGGCTCGGACCCAGGGTCTTCTCGTTCCAAAATTAATGGGGGAAAAAAGCTCCTCTTATATGGGCACATAAGGGCTATGTCTTCATTAACGGACCACCATCAAAACACCCCTGCAAATAAGCCAATTCAAGGCGGAAAAGAAGCAAAAAAAATTAGAGTAGATAGGTGGGATACCGAGATTTAAAAGGTAAAAAAGATAGCACGGAAAGGGCTTCTGAATTGGACCCGTTCGTGTGTTATGAAAAACCTCGTAGGTTCATTCTGCGATTGGGACCGTGGGAGGACGCGGGGGACGGAACGAGGAACGACCATTAGGCCACCGGACCTGTTTGTTAGTTACTATGTTTTCACTTATAGGAAATATAAAGGCCTAGTGGGGAAAACGAAAGTTCTACCTCAACCCAACGCGTTTTGGCTAGCTGGATAAAAGTCGTCCCGGAAGGGAAACCCCATGAATAACTCCAGTAAACAACTATGGTACCTCAAACCAGTTGCTGATCGCGGTTGGCCCAAGTGCGCACACTTTAGGGAATATCTTCGTGTAGTATTCCGAGGTCTCTATCCTGATTCGAGGATGCGTCGAGTCTCAGCAAAAACTTGTCAAAACCATGCGCCGATTAGGGTACGCAAGCTTCGACATGATACTTGGTCTCTGGCGCCAGAGTGGCCGAAGTAATCCCACCCATATGAGTGGAGCGAACAGCGACGACCACAGGGCCCAAACTCGGCTTCAACCACGATAAGAACGGCGAAGAACACAGGTGTTTTCACTCTGGGTTCCTCCCGGGGATAGTGAGTCAGTATTCAGTGAGGTCGAGGGTAGTTATAACACCTTCCCATGGTCAACACTCTTAAGCTTCCGTTCTAACGTCCGCTTCCGAATAGATAGGGAAGTGAATGGCGAGTTTCGGCGGCGTTGCAAGACATGCGACTTGGTTGACAAGATGAGACCCACCGATAGAGGCCACTGACGATGAAGAATGGGCGGCCTAGCAGGCTCACTGTCTCCCATGAAACCATACACCAGGTCCGGGGCGCAGTTCTTGGAGTGGGTACATCATCCCCATAACTCGTGAAGAACAAGCGAGATATATGGGTAGAGGCCGGCTCCCCCTTGGGCGACGATAAAAGTGCAATGAAAGGAATACGAAGATATGAAGTGAGGTAGTAGAGAACGGGAAGGTAAGGGGGTGAGAGATAGAACTAATGGGAAGGGGAGAAAGTGAGGAATGGGACCTCCAAGGGAAAGTCGAAGGTTGGGTTGTGTTCTTCAGAATGAGAATAGGTAACACGGCGTGACAGCGAACACGATACCAATCACCCAACGCTCGCCTATTCTCACCCAATCCCTCGTTGAAACTACTCCAAGGCACTAATGATCTAGGCACGTCCATATATCGCAATGCCGGGAATCTCTCCCTGAATGTCACTGAACGGTGAACAGGGCAACTCGCTCTCCTCAAATCCAAGCCAGGCCTGGCCCAGGAAAAAACTTTTCTCTCCCGCAGCAAGCAAAGAAGCGAGTGATATTACAAAAGCTTCTAAAAAAAGACGGTCTGATCGATTCAGGGAAGACCGATGAGAGCTTGAATTATCATTCAAGGATACGATATAAACTAGGTAGGTACGGTTTGGATAGCCAATGTTCGCTTGAGTTACAAAACTGATAGATAGCTCAAGCTGGTGGTTTAAAGATTATCCCAAAGAGTCTTCGAGATCAAAAGGAAGGAAGTGTTACTCAATGAAGCGTAAGGGTGAACTGAACTGAAGTGAAAGTTGAGGTTGAACTTGAGTTGGGGGACCCATAAATTAAGGTGCGTCATGTGATTTACCATGCTAAACTTTAATTTGATGCCTACATAAATCGAGGGACACTCATTCACTAACCTCAATTCATTCACCACTCCTCCGTCCAACGGATTACGGGTATAAATAACCCTTCCACCTTCCTTTCTTTCCTTCCTTCCTCTTATCTTTCACATATTCTTCCTTTATACAAATCTATATCTATATATATCTTCTCCTTGAGCCCCAACCGCAACCCTTGAGGATATGCCTCGGACCCGACCACTCAAGGAAGCCGTTTCGGCCCCTTCGGGGAGGAAACCACGGCCCGGATGACTCGTCAGCACCCGATTCGACTCTCCATGAGCGGGATCAGCCCGCTCAGCGACGCAATACTCGGGCTCCGCAGTTACGACGATCTCGTAGTTCAGACCGAACTCAGAATCCTGCTTGGAGAGAACCGACGGAATGCATGAGCGTGGATTACGAACTGGCGCATTCGGGCAAAGAAACTGTTCCGATCTATGGTTCATCTGTTTAAGGAGACAGAGCTCCTGGCCTATCCCGAGGGTAAAAGGTTCAAGGATCGTGAACATCTTTCTTCCGACGAGGAACTGATTCTGGAGGAAGAGTCCACGGAGGCCGAGTCCACAGAGAACGAGAAAGAGGGAAAAAACCCTGGGGTCAGTCTGGCAGTGATTGGGACCCAGCTACTGATGATGAAGATGGGGAAGTCCCTGTGCCCGACCGAACGTTATGATCGCCCGAGAAGGATGTTTAATCTGTGCTTTATGCGCAATATCAGCCGCTGAGCAGGAGTCATAGCTTCGGCGATAATTCTCCATGGGATTCTAGCTCTCCCGTGTCTCTTGCACCGAGGTCAAGCAAACCCCAGCGCATCCTCGTCTATCACTAGACCGGCATCCGAGATAAACAGTATCATTGCCGTTCCTGCTGCCACCACGTTTGAAAGTGCCCTCTTCCGGAAGGAATCCAAACGTGCAAGCCCTATCGATTGAGAAATTGGAAACTTGAGGTGGTTGATTCACTTTAAGAGCAAAGCGCAGTAAGAAGAACACAGCTCATCCCAACACGGAAGGAACAGTCAGGAGAATATCAAACTACGATGAATTTACAAACCCTCCCAGCAGATATTCACTATCTCATACTGAAGCAACTTGTCCTTATAGAGGACTATGAAGTCCACCAGGATAAATGCGCCAAGGTCCTATGGAAACGCGACTGTCAGATTGTGGTAAGAAAGGCTGATTTAGAAAACCGGGATACTAGTCAGATAAGTCTTATATGACTCAAATTATCGCTCCTGAGACCTCTTTTTCTTTCTCATCGCACCGAAATCATCGAAAGGTCAGTTGAATCTGCTTTACGTTCATTAAAACACGCCGGGCTTTATAGGCTTTGCCAGACTCGGAAATCAAACCGCACGATTGCAAATGTTACTGGATTAGAACCCCGTCTATTATTGACTTAGGATCCGAGCTCTGACACCGTTCAACTCCCAAATTCCACGAGATTCCCTCACTTCACGTTTGCCCCTACTCTTTGGTTCTTAACGCGGGCCTGGCGTCGGATACGCCCTGCGCTAGCCGGACTCGATCGCGATGACCCGGCAACAGCGCGTACCGTGGTTCTGAGCGCATTCCCCACGTGGATGCGTAGAACGTTTGTTGAGACTAAGAATGAAGATGGAACGGGATCGGGTAAGTATTGATCACCGTGGAGCGATTTCATGGTGACCCATCAACGCCGTTGCTTACGGGCCCACGGTGACTGAAGAGTCGTGACTCGAGATAAAAACAGGTGACTACCACTGTAAATACGCGGGAGAGTTCGACCGCATCATCGCGGATGAAGGTCGCTACCTGAAAAGAGACAAACACCGACAATCACAAAGTGGTCAAATGTACTAATGCCCCGAAACTATGGGTTATGCTAGGGTATCTCGATCTACTGTGGAGACAATACCGGATGACGAAGTTCGAGGAGGACGACCCTGACAATGTCATGCTGAGCTCCTATACCGCGATCGAAGACGAGTACGAACGTTTGTCCATTGGAGACGAGAAGGGACCCGTGCCGGCCGGAATGCACATGTTTAGCTCAAAGTGGCTCGGGCGCATGCGCGAGAGTGGGGATCTCACATCTGGTAAGGCTCTGAAGGTCCTCCCATGTCTTATCCGTCGCTATGCCTGACCCGGACAATAAACCTCCTCTTCCAATGGTTGTCACGCAAGTTCCGAGGAGTGGACTACTGGGAACAACTTTACGTTTCTGAGAAAGACAACCGTCTTGAGAACCGTCTTTCTTTCCTATCCTCTTTTACCCTTATCAGGTAAAAGCCAAGCATTCCTCTAAGTGGTACCAGTGCTTCTAAGAAGCCAATAGATCGAGAGCAGTCATCATGGCTGAAATGGAGCCCCAGCTAATGTAGTAGCGATACTATTCCATCCTTTCCCTGCATTTCCCTTTTGGAATGATGGCCTGGCCGTATAGCTCATCATGGGTGTAACACAGGGGTTTCCTGGTGCATCGCTTTGATTACCGAGATTCATCCGAGCTCAATGGCCTCTCCTAATGCATATGGAAACAAAGGAAACGAACTCGGGATGTACCTGAAATCGCAGGATATGGACGATATGGTAGACCTATTTCTTCTGGCGATTCCCAAAGTCCTAAAAACCAGCTCCCAATTTAACGGTTTGCTGCACCGTAAAACCATATCCACAGATGCCACTGTGGAAGCAGATGTCCCCTCTACCTACACGAGCTGTTAAGCTTTGTTGGTATTATTCTATTGCTTTCATCATTTGCGGGTATGCCTCTTCCAGCTCCTTCGGATCTTCTCTGCTACATACACACACGTTTCCCCGTACACTGTATATCAGGATTGATTTTACCAACATATAAATATACAGATTCGTTCCAGAAAGAAAATTACGATAACCTTCAATTCTTTTCTCGATTCTGCAATTAATCCAGACGAGAAGGAAGAGAAAGAACCGAAGAATGAGAAAGACGAAAAATCGAAGAACGAAGACCTCAAGATTCAGATTTCAATTTTTCAGCATTCAAGCAGAAACAGAAACACTGAATTTTTGCTGTCAAGTCGACTAAAAACAACATCACCATGTGTATTCGTTGCCTTAGGTTGGACCATCGGGTTCAAATTTACTGACCTGCTTCATATGACTTATAAGGCTCCCAGAAGCCTTGTGGTTGTTCATTATGCCGGCCACGGTTCTCTGCATCCCTTCGACTCACTTACTTTTCAAGCGAACGCGCATGAGCTCAGGTATTTCAGTTTTTCATCGACGTTCCTAGATAAGGCGGCCAACCCAGCATATCTTACCGATCAAGATGCGAACGTAGACGTCGTGTTCATCTTGGATCCGTGGTACGGGTGGACCTATCAAACTTCTCGAAATCAACTGCACCAAGTTCCTTAAGAATGCATGCGCTACTTGTAGCAAAAATAAAAAACAGTGCAAACCAGTTACTCTCGTTTTGCTGAACGAGATTACTCAATTTCTGCACTTCGAAATGATATCAAGAGCACCATCGAGAAGCATCGGACCCCGCCTCTGCACAAAATCATCGAAGCCGAAAATGTCGCTCGCTATGAAGTCGAAGAAGCGTCTTCCCTCGATCGACCGGTTCAATGACCAGAACTTCCACCTCCTCACCTTCCACATCGTCTTCCGCATCGCCGTGATTATAACCTTTTTCTTAATCACACTGCTATAATAACATACACTCGTTAACAACTAATAGCAATATATATTTAACGCTTATCTTAACTTCGATAGCATATCTATTATGGAGGCTATTGCACTCGGGCAGCCATATCTTCTTGGCATGCTGATTTTGCTGGTTTTGCTGTACATGTCCGCTCGCTAAGTTCAAACGCATTATTTCCTCGCGAGCACGGAACACTTCCTCCCCAAGCCATTCGCTCGCAATCAGTTTCGATCTTGGTTCTCACTACTACAGCTCTCAGAAACGGAGCAATGTCAGACTTTTATTTTGTTCGTTCTCAATCAATCTTCTTCAGTGATTTTCATCTCAGTCTCATATCACTCTTTCTTCCACTCTCAAGATGTCGGGCAAAAATGGAATGATCACACTCAAAAGCTTCGGGGGAGTTGGAAGGAAGTCGAGTGCCGAACATCCCGATTTCCTTTCGTTTTGTTCACCTGATATCCAGCCCGGAAGACGAATAATCGCCCTATGCGGTGTAAACGACGTTGGTAATAATGGTCTTCGAACGCAGGTGAATGATTTCGTCAGACTTTTACCTTTTTCATCGCCTTCTAGAGAACACTGGTAAGATGCTATTCCGTTACTATGCAGTCCACTAACTGATGGGCCCGCTAGCTCAGTACTCGAAGACCGTCTGCCCACAGAGTTGATTTCTCTAAGAAAGAAGATTCTTCCCTACCCAGTACAGGACCTATTTTGAACGTCTTTCAATGGTAGGATGAAGTTGTCAGCGAAATGAGAAGATATGGGAAGATTTCCGAGGATACAAACAAACCATTTCCAGTAACATTATGTCAAGCAGTACCATCAGAGACGCATGTCTGCTGAGAGTGTTAATGCTGAATCTTTGTGCTGTTGGCAGGGGGCGCCGTGGGGCACCACATTTTCAAGGTCTGGAAGAGACGTACGATTCGTCGGTGCCTGTAATCAAGATTCCGTTCAATGATGGTTGAGTTATCGGTCTCTATCCCACCATCACAGACGTATGGAGCGACTTTGGTTCGACTGCCTACTCGGGCGGTAGCATAAATGCATGGACGGCGGCCACCCAGGTGCCGTCTGAAATTTCTCAAAGTTTACTAAAAGGAATTCCTCAGGCGCCCGCGACGCAAAAAGCCGCTTCCAGCCCGATGACATCCTGGCTTCCGATCCCTATTCCTCATCCAGCAGTGATGACGACTCCGACGATGATGACGATGATGACGATGATGACACCCCAGACGATTGACTATCCTCGATCCGTCCTGAGCAGGACGTTAAAGGGCTTGATCTTACTCAGGATATAAAAATCAGGGCAGAGACATATATCCTTACACGTCCTCTACAAAGACCCCGAATCGACTTTAGCTTCTATGCCAGCGCTCTTACCAATCAGGCATGTCACAACAACGTTATCTTCCCTATTACCAGAAAGATATTAGATCATATTCGTCAAACCCTCCACAGCTATCTCATCATACACTCGATAACTTTGTCGTTGAATCCGGGCTCGAAATAGGACCCATAACCCTTCAGCAGATATATTTACTGCTTAATCTTCTGTATCACTATCGCCACCTAAATTGTACCGATCTCGAATCCCCCCCGAAGACTGATATTACATCAAAAATTTCAGAGGGAGCACGGTGTCGAAAAGCCTCCGCAATTATCCTGCGATACACTAGACGACTTCACCACAGCATGGAAACCCGAGGAAACCTACAAAGGGGCGTGAATATACACTACCAAGACCGATCAGATCAGGCAAGTGAACAGGGCCGTTCATTTCGAAAGACGGTTTCTGACTTGTCCGCGGCAACCCATAGCAAGTTGGTTTCATTTCATACAAACAGGAAGCTGTTGAGGATGCTGCGAACCATGAGGATCTGAAACAGCAAGCAACCCGAATCTTTATGGAGGGTTTGGAGAGCTCTGTATACGGCCAGGTCGCGGTGGCCGACGTCGTGTTTTTTTCGTTCAATATGCTCGATTCCCTTCTCCGCCTAACCAATTATTGATGACAGCTTTATCGAATTTAACGACAGATCTATTTCGGAAACTGATGGGTGTGATGCATTTACAATCAACAGGTACCCTGATCAGAGTACCCATTTCAACATCTTCAGAGTTTACGCTCAGTAAATAACAATTTATCAAATGAATTAATCACAGGAATGAGAAAATACAATTAAACATTATCACTCGTCTTCGTCTCGACAATAAGTGACCCTATCTTTCATTTCTCTGTCTTCTCCTCCCCCCTCGATCTTGTCTGGAGAGGTGAACGTGATGTGGATTGGAAGAATCTAACTAAAAGGAGGTATCTTATGGGGGTCTATGGGGTACGTGGTCCAGGGTGGGCTTTCGTCCGATATAGTTCACACTTCATCGACTACAAGTTTGGCTACCCTCTTCCCGGTATTTCATCGCCGACTGCTTTTCTCAAACAACAACTAGGTCCTATAGCTCAGTTGGTTAGAGCGCAAGTCACCCCTGCCCGCATCTGGTAGACGACGTCGGCTAACATTAATATAGGTGGTGCTAATAACGCCAAGGTCGCGAGTTCGACCCTCGTTGGGACCAGATATCCTTCTTTTTTTTTGCCCTTTTTCCTAAAAAGCTTCGTCATTTTAGTGGTTTGCTTTCTGAGCCACTCTAATCAGTGAAAACTTTTTAATCTCATCCTTAAGCAGTGATTCTGTCTCTCGATAGTCGATGGAATCTCCGCCTGGGTTAGATTTATGTAATGGAAAGTACGGAGAGTTCCTCAGCCTGGGTTTACCGAAACGGGCGCCCCGGCCGCCAGGCCGGAAAGAGGGTGGCCAGGGAAACTCTTGGTATATTAGGAGCTTAGTAACAAGGAATCGATCCGTGATGGATCAGTATGGGAAAATAGAGATCTTAGGGGTCTTGAACTGGAGATTTACTACCTGACTATCTAAGATGGAAGAAGAGGAATAGGAACGCTTGAAGAAGATGGATATAATAGATGAAAAGGATACATAAGAGTAAGGAAGGTACACCGGCAATTTAGGAAGGATAGGGCTTAGGGCAATGACGAGTAGGGATGATTAGTAAGGGTAGAGGTAACGGGTAAAAGATCACCCGGAGGAACGAGGCCGGACCGGGGGGGCTAGGTCACGTGCACGAAAGAGATTATGTAAGGGAAAAGCTTGAGGGTGAGAACCAGCCGGTGGTTGAATCAGCTGGTGATAGAATCAGCTTCTATTCAACCCCTGCGTCGATTTTCTTTGACAACGCCGAAAGACCCTAATCCCACTGGATTTGGTCTGTTTGTTGGGTTTGGCCCCAGTGTGATCTAGGGCACTTCACCATCGGATAATGATAACTCAATCTCCGTGATTTTATACCGTATCAAAAAAAGTCTATGAAAGCACGACGACAGAACGAGATGGAGCAGCGGGATCTAGGCATTCTCAGATTCTAACAGTTTTATTGAAGTAATGAGTAAGTATGTCGGGTTCTAGGTATACACTGGCCTCGTTGCTGTCGCCGCTTCACTGTCTTCAGCTTTATCTGACGGTTTCATTCCAAGTCTCCTTCACTCCTTGTTTCGTTTATTCACTGATTCGAAACGAAGTTTCCCGAGACTCTCGGATATATCCTCATCCTGAATCCCATCTCTTTGTTTTTTTTATTCACTGATCTCTTTGTTTGATTTATTCACTGACAAAGTTTCCCAAGACTCTTGGATATATCTTCATCCCCATCCCCATCTCTTTTCCCCTCTTCCTTTTCCTCTTCTCTTCTTTCTCTTCTGCATTTCTTCTAAGGTGCCATCAGATAAATATACACCTTATATATATATATACAGCTCATGGGGGATCTGGAACGACGCCACACAGAGAACGATTCTCGGAGACGTGTTAGCCCAGGGCCGGAACGAAAAAAGTGGCATTTAACAGAAGCATTCAACACCTTTGTCAAACAAGAAACCGAAGCATGGGACCGGCTTGGGGTCTCCCGACCTTCTCAATTTCTCATCCCCCCATCTGGATCACTCGAGGCAGCAATTGCCTGCCATCTATGCAACCCGACGTTCCACGTTGCCGACCCCTTCGCTCCAATTATGGATGACTCCTCGAATCCCTCAATTTTCCAGGTTCAGCAGGCAGGATTTTCTTCAGCTAACTGCTTTCTTTACGACCATATCCAGAGGAGGGAAGAGACGCTAGACTGTTTGCGTTTCTATACCGATGATATTCTCCGCATTCATGAAGATTTTACTCTTGAGCTACGGAACCATATGAAAGCTGTCGTGGAAATCTGCTGGGGTGTGAATGTTCGAAAAAGGGTAGAAAGTCGCCTTCGTCTCGTTCCCCTATGTCTGTGGGGTTCCTTCAAAGGCATGACAATCTTTCTAGAAATGGATGGTCAAGGTGAACATGAATACCTTGTCCGATTCGTGATGTCCATGCCCCATCCCCAGTTCTTCTTCATAGCCGGAACCAAGACCGAACGAGGCCGAGCATGGCGAAGCCATTATGGAAGAAATCAGGATGCCTCTCTCACCATTGCTGCTCGGTTGGGTGGCTTTTAAAAATCCCGGAGCAGTTTTATGAAAAGATACACGATCCGACAGTCTATAGAAGGTTGAAAGCCAAGCGAAGAGAAGTTAAGGCAAAACTGAAAGCGGGAGCCATTGCCCAACTGGAAGCTGCTTTCCTCGAAGTGGCCAAGGAAATCGAGAGGCGTCAAAGGAAGTCGACCGCTCCCATGACGATGAATCTCGAGGAGTTGCAGAATGTACCGGAGATAAGCCTGATGACAAAGCCATCGTCTTGCACCGAGCCCCCCCCCCCCCCCCCCCCCCCAACCCCACCCCCCCCCCCCCCAAAAACCACAAAGAAACCAATTTTATTTTTTACTTATATCATC